>JARFIW010001086.1:1824880-2282215 GCA_036346225.1 Platerodrilus igneus
TCGATTCTTAAACTCGGTAACCAATTTTCAGTAAAACGTTTAACACCGGTTGACAAATGAGCACACAGACATTTGAGCAATCAGCCTGCAAAGATCAGCAGCGTTTCCAGATGGTCCCACGACAGTCTCAGAGGAACAGGTTTACATCTTTCATCATATCATAGCATATATTTTCGGTATAACATCGACCGAATTGTATATCCTGATAACCGTTATATTCCAGCAGGAGCCGCACACCAGCATATGTCGATTGATGACATTCGAAAAACCACCATCCAGACAAAAATTTTTCAAAACCACATAACAGACCAGACCACATGACCACATGACCCATCACCACACGACCATAACGACCATGACACGACCACAGCGACCACGACCAGACACATTAGACATGACGAACAACTTTTTAATTTTCCATTATGCGGACCCAGGACAGCGATTAAGGAAGCAGCGCCGCGCCGGGCCCAACCTATTAATTTTCCTTTATCTAACCTAGGTCCACACTTGGTTTTAATGGAAAACTCAAAAAGCAATTAGGTCATATGGTCATGTGGTCATGTGGTCATGTGGTCATGTGGTCATATGGTCATGTGGTCATGTGGTCATATGGTCATGTGGTCATATGGTCATATGGTCATATGGTCGCGGTCATGTGGTCATATGGTCATGTGGTCATGTGGTCATATGGTCATATGGTCATGGTTATGTGAGCAGGGAGATTAAATTTGGTATATAAGGAAGTAGTTTTGGGCTTAGTTATAGTAAGACATTTTTCGAAAGATGTCGCATTCAAGCAATCAGTGGTGCTCCAAACAATCTATTACAAAAGCAGCAGAGGATATCCTGGATGGCTCGAGTTTCTACGCTGCTAGTAAAAATATAATATACCTAGAACAACGTTATGCAGATATGTTAAAAGGTTGCAGAACGTGAAGAAATTACATAATTCCAACGATGCATCCAGAGATGTTATACCAGAAGTTAAAATACCTATACAGAATTATGATAACCATTTAATGCAAAAGAGGATGGTAAACATGGTCCTTTGTTCCCGTCTAACATACGAGCTATATTCGTGGGACCATCGAGTTGTGGGAAGACCAACGCTTTAATATCTCTGATCTTGCACGAGAACGGTCTTAGATTTCAAAATGTCTATGTATTTTCGAAGAGTTTGTATCAACCGAAATACGAATTGTTAAGAAACGTTTTACACCATTAAAAGAAGAAATTGGTTACCATGAGTTTGAAAATTGCGATGATTTGATCGAACCCGGAGATACCAAAGAAGATTCAATTATGGTTTTCGATGATATACCTGCAAACGAGCAAAGTAAAATCACTCAGTTTTTCTCGTTCGGTCGACATAAAGCAATAGATTCGTTCTATCTATGTCAAACTTACGCTAGTGCCTTAAAACATAGACTCAGAGATAACGCCAATGTAATCGCATTATGGAAACAGGATGAAACCAATCGGATATATCTTTTCGGATCATATAAGTGGTGACATGATATCCGAAATTTAAAGAAATGTGTTTACAGTGTTGGACTCAAAACATAATTTTATAACTGTTGTTAAAGATTTTGATTTGGATAATGGTCGATATAGGAAGAATTTCGACGAGTATATAAATATTTGATATTATTCAAAAAGTTAGTTCCCATCCAAAGTTTCATGATGACGGACGTTAACAATTTTATTGCAATAAACGCAGTCTTCATCTTATGCAGGATGCTGTACGAAAAAGTTTGTAGTACAAAAGGAGATGCTACATCTCAGCAAAATTCAAAGAGGTGCACAAACAATTGATCGATCCACTGCAAATAACCGCTTCCCAGTTGCAATCGATCACCGAAAAAATCCATACCTACAACAAAGGTTAAAGTCGAAAACATGGACGTACCTATAAAGAAAATTAAGCAACTCGTTCCAGAAGAACCGTTCCATCTTTACTATGCGGATGTGTTAGCTAGAGACGAAGACGAAAATATATACAAGTCGGTTATGGAGTAAAGTATAACCGTCAATTGATACGCATAGTTTAGGAAAAGTATGTAGGAAATTGATTTAGAAAACAGTGACACAACCTAAAATAATAACGTTTATCTAGAGACTAGAGGTCTAACAAGAGTTATAATTATTTTTAAAGTCCTTAGCATTTTTCTTAAGAAATGTAATGATTTTGTTCATAGAATACATTCCATACCGGTTGCTTCGTGCACACAAATCGGGTGCAATCGGTACATATCCGAATAGGAGTAGCTCATATAAAAGGACTGTTCGCGTAGAAGTTATTATTTGTTGATTGTACGGTTTAAAGAGACAATATAATAAATATGTATAAAACTTTGGAGAGGTTATTCGAAGATTTCGCAATGCTCTACGAGTAAAAAGCAGAATGTGGGCAACGCTGATAGAAGGAGAAAATGTGTCAGTCATACGAGGAAGCAATACAGCACTGTACTGCAGTGTTATCAATGCCCGAGGATCTGGATGATTTTATGGAAATAATCGAGGAGATGGGGTTTATAAAACTGTTGGCAGATATTCAAATGGAATATATACTAAATTGTAAGTTTTAAAATAAAAATTTAACCACCACAACTGTTATCATAAGAAATGAATGATGTGAATTTAGAAATTATTTTGTATATATTAGCTTGTTTATGTTTTAAAATATAAAGCATACATTGGTATTGTTTAATTTTTCAAATGTTCACGTAACTGAAATGGGTATCTAAGTAATTATAAAAAGAATTATAACAAAGATCTCTACATTAAATGTAAATAGAAATGAATAAAACTACGTGTTACAATCAAACCTTTTAGTTGTTTGTTTTTTTCAACTTATGATATTACATAAACCAAAATTCTGCTACTGCTTCCGAGTAATTGTATCCTAATACCATTATATATAAATAAACCAAAACGTTTGAAACAATATTTATATTACAATTCAAATACTTAACATGTACACTACATAGAAATATATTTTATTCATTAAACTAATACACACACACACAATACACACAAAAGTCACTTTTTCCTCCTTTTAATTGGCAAAATGTGTAGTATATATATCCAAATTTTAACACGATTTTCGTTTGATCTGAGTTTCGTATAGAGTGTAGCTGGAACATTGTAGATTTCGGATGCTTCTGAACCAGTAATCCATCCTTTGTTTATTTGTCGGGCTTTATTTAAACTCTTTAGTATACGATTGTCTCTTTCTTTTCTGTCAGAAACGTCTGACTTGGAGTCTATGTTCTGATCTTTCGCATCAACATTATCATGTGTAGGTTTATCTTGCACTATTTTAGTATTTACCAGAGATTCATTAGACATACCATTCAAATGTTGGCTAGTTGAGTTGTTTGATAAACTTGTTTTCATCTCCTTGACAACTTCTTCTAAAATTTTATAGCATCTAAGGATATAATTTTTCCCGCTCATTTTTATTACGATGTTTACTTATCAAAATGCAAATGCAGACTATTCCAATTTCACAATTTCGAAAATATATAAATATTTACCCCGTCTAACTTTGTTCTCTTGATATCCGATAATTATAGATGAAGCAAGCAAGAGTTAATTGATTTTCACCGACGTGAATAGACTGGTATGAAATGTTACTCAAGGTTAAACGACGCTGGGTTTCCTAATTTAAAAGTAAACTACCTAATTAGTGCTACATTAAGATGGACAGTGTAGAGGATGTTAAATCTTCAACACTAAATGTTGTGCTCACCTCCTCCAGTAACCTAGAGATCTACATTTTGTAAATGTCAGCTTTAGGAGTTCCAAGAACGATTCTGTTAGTTTTACAATAATTTATTTAATTTTAAATTTTAGGATGGACTTTATGCACCTGTTCGATTATTTTGTCCTAAATAGTAAGACATTTCAACTACTAACCTAATTTGAAACCTCGATATTTTAGCCTCAGCACTATATACGCCTCAACATTATTTCCGCTTATGCACCCGTTCGATTGTTTTGTCTTAGTAGTAAAACATTTCGACTACTATCCTAAGTTGAAATCTCAACCCTATGTTCGCTTCAGCACCATTTATGCCTCAACACTATATCCACTTATGCACCCGTTCGACTATTTTGTCCAAATAGTACGACATTTCAACTACTAACCTAATTTGAATCCTCGACACTATTTTCGCCTCAGCACTATTTACGCCTCAACATTGTTTCCGCTTATGCACCCGTTCGATTGTTTTGTCTTAGTAGTAAAACATTTCGACTACTACCTAAGTTAAAATCTCAACACTATTTTCGTTGCAGCACTGTTTATGCCTCAATATTATATCCGATCATGCACCCGTTCAATTATTTTGTCCTAATAGTAAAACATTTCAACTACTAACCTAATTTATAACCTCGACACTATTTTCGCCTCAGCACTATTTTCTCAACATTATTTCCGCTTATGCATCCTGTTGGTTCAAAGGATGTATCTACTTAACATAAACACTTACTTTGAATTCCTCTAATGATGATGTGGACTGTAATTATTAACAAGCGAGTTTAACGGCACTATTTTATAGTCAGGGCACTCACGATACGAAACTAGTTTGTCACTTCCGGTGGTTCAAACATGACATTCATGATTTCCAATGCTATCCGAAGGTACTACATAGGAAGCGAGTTTTTACCTGAAAATTTTGAATTTTGCCGAATTTTGCTGTTCCAATAGATCTTTAACGTGTGACAACATACACGGAATTTTACCTCTCATCCGAACGAGGGTGTATTTTTGAAAATGCTCGCCTAACATTTTTCAAGCGGACCGTCATTCGAACCCGACCTTGGGCGTATAGTCACACATACCACTACGCCACGGAGCCGCCTTGTTCAAATATGAACACAACATCGTCGGCTGCCTAAGTCCTCATAATTTTAAAGATTAAAAGGATCAAGAACAGAGAGGACTGAGCAACACATCCGTTCCATTGTTTTGTCGTAGTAGTAAAACATGACTACTATCCAAGTTGAAATCTCAACACTATGTTCACTTCAGCACCATTTATGCCACAACACTATTTCCGCTCATGCACCCGTCCGATTATCTTGTCTTAGTAGTAAAACATTACCACTACTAATCTAAGTTGAAATTATATTTTCGCAGCACTGTTTATGCGCAACAATATGTCATGCACCCGTTCGATTATTTTGTCTTAGTAGTAAAACATTACCACTACTAATCTAAGTTGAAATTTCAACACTATTTTCGTGGCAGCACTGTTTATGCATCAACACTATATTCGCTAATGACCCCGTTCGATTATTTTGTCTTAGTAGTAAAACATTTCGACTATTAACCTAAGTTGAAATCTCAACACTATTTTGGCCTCCGCACTATTTATGCCTTAACACTGTTTCCGCTCATGCACCCACTCGATTATTTTGCCTTAGTAGTAAAACATTTCGACTACTAACCTAAGTTGAAATCTCAACACTATTTTCGTCGCAGCACTGTTTATGCCGCAACACTATATCCGCTCATGCACCCGTTCGATTATTTTGTCTTAGTAGTAAAACATTACCACTACTAATCTAAGTTGAAATTTCAACACTATTTTCGTGGCAGCACTGTTTATGCATCAACACTATATTCGCTCATGACCCCGTTCGATTATTTTGTCTTAGTAGTAAAACATTTCGACTATTAACCTAAGTTGAAATCTCAACACTATTTTGGCCTCCGCACTATTTATGCCTTAACACTGTTTCCGCTCATGCACCCGCTCGATTATTTTGCCTTAGTAGTAAAACATTTCGACTACTAACCTAAGTTGAAATCTCAACACTATTTTGGCCTCAACTATTTATGCCTTAACACTGTTTTCGCTCATGCACCCGTTCGATTATTTTGCCTTAGTAGTAAAACATTTCGACTACTAACCTAAGTTGAAATCTCAACACTATTTTGGCCTCCGCACTATTTATGCCTTAACACTGTTTCCGCTCATGCACCCGTTCGATTATTTTGCCTTAGTAGTAAAACATTTCGACTACTAACCTAAGTTGAAATCTCAACACTATGGCCTCACATTTATGCCTTAACACTGTTTCCGCTCATGCACCCGTTCGATTATTTTGCCTTAGTAGTAAAACATTTCGACTACTAACCCAAGTTGAAATCTCAACACATTTTGGCCTCCGCACATTTATGCCTTAACACTGTTTCGCTCATGCACCGCTCGATTATTTTGTCTTAGTAGTAAACATTTCGACTACTAACCTAAGTTGAAATCTCAACACTATTTTGGCCTCCGCACTATTTATGCCTTAACACTGTTTCCGCTCATGCAACCGTTCGATTATTTGTCTTAGTAGTAAGACATTTCGACTACTAACCTAAGTTGAAATCTCAACACTATTTTGGCCTCCGCACTATTTATGCCTTAACACTGTTTCCGCTCATGCACCCGCTCGATTATTTTGTCTTAGTAGTAAAACATTTCGACTACTAACCTAAGTTGAAATCTCAACACTATTTTGGCCTCCGCACTATTTATGCCTTAACACTGTTTCCGCTCATGCAACCGTTCGATTATTTGTCTTAGTAGTAAGACATTTAGACTACTAACCTAAGTTGAAATCTAACACTATTTTCTGTCTATTTATGCCTTAACACTATTTCCGCTCATGCACCGTTCGATTATTTTGCAGTAGTAAAACATTTCGACTACTAACCTAAGTTGAAATCTCAACAATTTTGGCCTCGCACTATTTATGCCTTTAACACTGTTTCCGCTCATGCACCCGCTCGATTATTTTGTCTTAGTAGTAAACATTTCGACTACTAACCCAAGTTGAAATCTCAACACTATTTGGCCTCCACCATTTATGAACACTGTTTCCGCTCATGCAACCGTTCGATTATTTGTCTTAGTAGTGACAGACTACTAACCTAAGTTGAAATCTCAACACTATTTTCGCCCCGCTCTATTTATGCCTTAACACTATTTCCGCTCATTCACCCGCCCGATTATTTTGTCTTAGCAGTAAAACATTTCGACTACTAACCTAAGTTGAAACCTGGACACTATTTTCGTCTCAGCATTGTTTATGCATCAACACTATATGCTCATGCACCCGTTCGACTATTTTGTCTTAGTAAGAAGTGTAGCTATGCCGCTTTGAACAACAAGCCGCACAACAAGATATGTATACGCCGGTTTGAGAACAAAATTGTCTTTATGTAAATTTGCTTGTCCACTGTAGAATAAAATGCGGGGCAATTTCAGTGTGTGCAGATATGTATACGCCGGTTTTGAGAACAAAATTGTCTTTATACGGAAAATTTGCTTTTCACTGTAGAATAAAATGCGGTCAAGCTTCTCCGTGCCCTGTTGGTGGATAGTGTTAATGTTAGGCCTTTGTCATACGCAGCGCCAGTGGTGTCTTGGCTGTTAGATGGGGATGCAATGAACGTGGTGGATGACGTTAAACAATGTCAAATTATAACGGAATGTATGTACTCTAGGTGATTGACTACTTTGGAGATATTATTTAAGAATTTTTTAGCAGTGTTCCCGTGTTAAATATTAAATAACATGGGGATGGTGTTAAACTTTTTTCTAAATGATGTATGTAGAATGGAGTCCACGTTCTGAGGGAGGTAGTATCCCTTTAGGTACTTGACTGTTTCGGAGATTTTTTGGGTGACCTCGGTTTTTCTAACTATGGTTTGAATCAAAATACAGATATATGTAAATTGTTGTTATTATTTGTTCATGAAGAAAAACCAAGGTTGTATTTAGCGTATTAATTTTGAAGAATTTGTATGTATTAACTTTTATAACTAAAGGTGTAGCATCAAGGTTTTTACATCACTCTCAAACTATAGAACTTAATAATAACTTTCATTAGCACCAATATCAATTAGAAAATATGTGTTTTATCAATATTTATTTATAAATTGTTTTATACAGGTTTTCTTTGAGTAAAAAACATATTTAATAGGTTTACTAGTTCTCCATTTTCATTTGAGGGGTGCCGTGGTGGTGGTGGTGGTAGTGGTGGCATTACCATTTCCTTATATCGCATATTACTGTAACAATATGAAAAAATGAAGTTAAGTTTTATTAAATAACAATTTTTAATAATAAATGTAAAATGAAATTAGTTTATAGAAATAAATATTTGTTATTATTTTAGTTTAACCGTTTGTTTTGAAACAACGGCATGCTTGTTAGATGGCTGTAATAACCACCGTCGGTTTATTTTGTTAGTTAATAGTTAAACTGGTTATATTATATATATATATATATATATATATATATGCTGTGGTAAGAAATCTTAAAATTAGGGTAGCTCCCTTGGGGGTGATGATATCTGAAAAATTCCTAGAGATTCGGGTAGCTGAGAAAATTCTAATATTGATTGATACCAAACAAGATAGGTTTATCTCGAAAGATGCGTTGGCTAGACAAAGAAAAGTATTTGGTTCAGATGAAAGATAAAAAAAATGGTTAGTCGAAGAAAACTATTTGGTCCAGAATGTTAGCGGTAAAAAATCTTAAAAATAGGTTTATCTCGTGTGTGGAAATGTGGATGCTCATTTATCTCGAAACATAAAAAAAATTTAAGATAGGTTTATCTCGTGTGTGGAAATGTGGATGCTCATTTATCTCGAAAGATGAAAAATGGTTAGTCGAAGAAAACTTTTTGGTCCAGATGTGTGTGGAAATGTGGATGCTGGTGGAAATGTGGCGGTGGGTTTCTTGATTTTACCCTACTAGGGTCGATATCGAAAGGGGTTTGATTGTTATATAACAATATAACTTTTCTATAACCGCTTTACTGCAGCTCAGTTTCTAATTTGCAAGCCAACAAGATGGATGCCACTGATAGAACGATTAAAGAAAGATTAACGAAAACTAGGCGTTCAATTAAGCGTAAACTTAAAGCTCTTAAGATAAATGAACTTGATACTCAGCGAATGGTTGAAACAGCATACAGATCAATAATTGAACCATTACAACAGATTGCTAAAACAAAAACATGCATTGGCATAAATTGAAATCAAAGTTGGCAGTTGCAGATAGTTCTGCTGATGTTGCTGCTCTTGAAAATTTGCCTAAAGTTGAAGTAAAGAATGAATTTCTAGAACAATATGAGCACCCTTTACCTAGAAAATATATAGAACTAATTATGCGAAATTCAGAAGATGAAATCGATTATGGTCATAGTGCTCTCCGATACAATGTTAATACAGATCAATGGCGTATGGGAAATGCTTTAGTTACCATAACACCCAAATCAGCTGATTTAGTTATAAATGGTAAAACTTATAAAGGCACTCCAGGATTATATGAACTTTTGATACCTAAAAAACCTGAAAAGTATACCAAGAATGATCAAAAGGAATACAGAAAGATTTTAGAAGCTATTAACGCTCTTAAACGGAACTATGATCCTCAAAAAAAATTATTGGCTCCAGATCGTTAAGTACATCAAAATTATTAAACCAATGCTAGATGCGCCAGTAGGGTATGGTTTGTTGAAAGAGGTCAACGCTAAAACAAAAGAGTATGTGTACTGGAACACACCTCACGAACTAGTTGAGCGACTCAGATTGCTACATGCATCAAAATCGACAGGTCATACTGGCCACAATAATGAAATAATTAGTATTGAAGAAGAGTTCAGAGAAGAAGAGATCGTTGCATAATAGCATTTTGAAAAGATGAGTATCGATAAGTTTGGTACACATTCATCCACAAAATACCGGCTTCATTATACATTTGATGATCAATATGATAATCTATAGGAACACTGTGGCACGATTTAAATAAAATTAAATAAAAACCTTTAACCACAAAAAAAAACACCGATAAAGGGCCAATAGAGCCATCTGCTTTGCTTTCCCTATTGGTCGACAACCAATGAGAAAGCAAGATTAAATTGGTTCCGCTTCAGTAGATTTAGAATTAGTATAAATTAAGTAGATTTAAGTTATAATGTCACAACACTTGTTTGTTGTTGAGAACACAAGCCTGCGGGTGAGGAGAATATCCTCGATAGTGTTTAAAGCAACAATATAGTAAATTATAGGTTGGGAAGGTTCACTTCAGCCTAAGTGGTGAGGAGAATATCATCTGAAGTGTTCCAGAACAACAGCTAATTATTATTATTGTTTTTTTTTGTTCTTTTTGTTTTTTTTTAAAGAGGTTTCCTACTGATGATGACCACATAGTGGTCGAAATACGTATCTAGTAATTTAAATATTTTTTGTGGATAAGGGTTTTTATTTAATTTTATTTATATCAATATGATATGCAATACAAAAAACTTTGTAATGTTATAGAACCACAAGCTGATTATGATGCTGCCAATAAGCTGTTACGTTCAAAATCCTGCAAACAATTTTTCCTGCATTTATTTTTAAAACGCCTTAAAATTCCTCAACAAGCTAGATTTCCGCCATTTGAATTATTGTTATTTTATAAAATTTCTGAAGTAATTACTCTATACAAAAGTTTGCCTTATAAAATCAAACAGCTGCTTAGGAAACTTTACGTTACAAAGTAGTTGTAATAAATTCTAGCACCTGCAGTGATTACATTTTAATTAAAAGCTGCATGTAAATGCACAGCTTTCTTCTAAAAGATATGACCTTACTACCTGCCTGCATCTGCTTACAATGGACTTGTTATCTGGTATTCTGCAGCTGTTAAAATGTTTCAAAGTAACAAAATTGTTCTCCTTTGTCTAAAAATCTTTTGATAATTGCGTTATCTGCTTGTTGGCAAGCTGTTACAGTTTGTATTTCGGCAGCTGTTGTCTGGAAATTCTGCACACTTGGTTCTTCGGCGATACCTTTGAAAGTCAAATACCCTACCCCCATAAATGATTCTAGCCTTATAAAATAGAGAGCGTGCTTTGAAAGGGAGCATTAAAGATTAAAGATTAAAAACAACATCTTCTTACCGAAAATACATAATGTAAAGTCGCGCTACTAAAATGCTTTCTGTGTTAGTGGTTCCAGCAGCCAGCCCATAGAGAAATGCAGCCGCATTTTTCCAGCCTTAAGATGAGACCAGCACGAAGCTGATTGTTCAAGGTACAGTTTTCTATTTCCATAATTCGTTTATGCTGCCGTGAAGAATAGACTTTTCATTTGCTGCTATTGCTTATAATTATCCGATAAATAGACACCACCCCGTTACAAAACTTACATGCACGATGCACGAACAACTATGTTATTATTTTATAAATTAAAAATTAATTAATCAATGTTTATGTTGGAATCCGTTTTTACTGTTTCTTTTGTCTTTTTAACGTAAACCACTTACTTATAAATTTAAAACTAGTTGACACTTGATTAATTTAAGTTAGGGTGTCTAATTTTAATGTTAGATTATTTCGGAGGTAGTGCACTTCACAAAGCAGCATATACAGGGTGGTCCGGTTTTCATTAGCCAGCGTATATCTTTTGAACTATGCAAGATATAAAAAAATTTCATGGGAAAAAGTTTTTTGAATATATTTTTTCTACAAATATAAGGCATTAAGAATTTTTCATGGCCTACTATATTTGAGCAATAATATGTCACCTTGGTTTTTTAAATAGAACACCCTGTATATTTTTTTGAAAAAATATTCTACTTGAAATTGTCTTTACGGCAATATGCCACAATCAATGATTTCTATTCAAAGTGCGCTAAATAACCTAAATAATAAAATTTCAATCTGATTATTTCTGTTAACAAATGCCATTGCAGTATTTCAGTTGTTTATTCACAATTATTTGTCACATAAATAAGTAAAAGTATTATTGTGTTCTTAATAGTTGTTTCACGCAAAATAATGGAAATGAATTATTCAAACAATGAAAAAGTTGATATGTTATGCTGTCTTCATAGGTCAAACAACAATAAACGTCAAGCTGCAGTTTTATATCGAAAGTTATATCCTGACCGTAGACAACCAAATATAAATACATTTAAGAATTTAGAAAATTGTTTAAGGTCCAATGGTAGCTTTTCAACTATCACCAGAAATCAAGTACAACATAAATTGATTATTTTGGCCTACTTTAGACCTTATCCTAAAGTTTCTCGAGACAAGCTGCAGCTGAACTAAACGTTTCGACAGATTTTTAATGTTTTGAGGCGTCATTCAATGAAAGCATTTAAGATGCATTTGGTTCAAACATTACATCCCAATTATGCCAACAGCCGAGTTGGTTTTTGTATATGGATATTGAATGTATCGAAAGAGAATTTTTGGACAGTATAATTTGGACTGATGAATCTAACTTTCATACAAATGGTATTTTTAACAGAAAAAATACACATTATTGGAATGATAGAAATCCTTTGCAATTTGTTGAAACCCGTTCAGAAGTACGATTTTCAGTGAATGTGTGGATAGGTATAGTAGGTGACTGCATACCGAGTTCATATTTCTTTAATAGTATAGTTTAGCCCAAAATAGATATTTTGCAAACTTCGTTTCAAGATTTCTTAGATGATATTTTCAGAGTTATCAGGCGAAACTTATGGTTTCAACACGAGAGCGCTGCACCACATAATGAAATCAATGTTACAAATTATTTAAATAATGAGTTTGGTCAGAACTGGATCTGGACTAGGGGACCGACTCTGTGGCCTCTCCGATCACCTGATTGGTCAGTTCTTGATTTCTATGTTTGGGGGGTTTTTAAAAGATCGAGTGTAATTCTAATTCTACCCCTTTTCAAAAACTTGAAGAGTTAATCGCAAAAATAAGAGCAGCTTGCTTGCTAATTACCCCGGTCATGCTGCAAGATGCTAGAAAAAATTTAATTATTCGAGTTAATAAATGTTTAGAATGTAATGGTAAACAATTTGAACATTTACTAAGATAATTAGTTTTCTTGTTAGCTATTATTTTCAGATGTATGTATAAAAAATTTCAATTTATTAATTTATACAGTAAATAAACAATAATCACAGTTTCCTATTGGAATTCTATTATTTGAGTTATTTAGTGTATTCTGACAAGAACTCATTGGTTGTGGTATATTGCCGTAAAGACAATTTCAAGTAGAGTATTTTTTCAAAAAAATATACAGGGTGTTCTATTTAAAAAACAAAAGTGACATATTATTGCTCAAATATAGTAGGCCATGAAAAATACTTAATGCCTTATATTTGTAGGGAAAATATATTCAAACAACTTTTTCCTATGAAATTTTTCTATATCTTGCATATTTCAGAAGATATACGCTGGCTAATGAAAACCGGACCACCCTGTATAGATAACTTATGTATATTTCTTTTTCTAGATTTACTGTAAAGTTTATGCTTAATTTTCTTTGATATGTATTTAAGGTAAACCATTAAGTAAGTATTTAGATTATAAGTTATGACGCTTTGTTTACAATCACGATTACGCAACTTATTTGTTTTATGGGTTTGTAACTATTCTTTCAAGATTCGATGTTAACAATATAGTTTTAAAGAGGTTTCCAATGTGTTCTTCCTACTTCACCCACGCCCCTCTCCGATGTTTTTGAGCTAGCCCAAATTCTACCATTCTATCCCCGTTTTGTTGCGGTGTTCGGCGTAAACGATTTCTCTACTTACTTTTACTGTTTTCTTTTGTGTTGGCGCGGAATACCGTAACAAAGGGATACGTAGATATCTGTATTAGTAATTTACACAAACAGGTGCTGAATACAATCGAGGAAAAGTGTAATGTGCAAACAACGTCAATTTCAACAACCTCACCAACCTCGACAACTTCAACAACCTCACCAACGTCAACCTCTATAACCTCATCAATCTCACTAACTACAACACCAGCTTTGGCATCTCCAACATAGGTTCCAATCTTTAGTATCATTGATGACAACTGTTTCGACTGACGGTCGCACATCAAGAGAAAAAATAATAGTTACCCAGCATTGTGCACCTTCCATATAATGTCAAAGCTTGCCGTTGTTGAAGAATTGTATAAAGCATCCAGAAAAATTTTTCCTAGAAAACGTACCATTATTAAACAGACAGACGATCTCTGGCAAGCCGACTTTATCGAGATATTGTCGGAGGCTTTCACGGCCGGAGTCATTATAAATATTTATGGTTCCGGGTTGGGACCGTGTCATTTTATAAATTAAGGTCGACTTTTCGCCCGCTTTTGTAAGGGGCTTCGTCAGGACAAAAAAACAAAATAAGTAATAAAATAAAAATATAAAAATAAGAATGATAATATTAAATAGACAAGTTAAAGTGTAAAGAGAAGAGTTACTCCTGAACTAGCAGACTCACTAGCCCATTCAAAGCCAAAAGGTGTCTTGTGGCGAAGTAACAGTTACTTCAAAAAGGAGATCGTCTATTTGTAAAATGGTTGGGGTTTGATAATTCTCACAATTCATGGATAAAAAAATTCCAATTTGTAATGGTGGGGGGAGTAGGGTTACACAAAAATATAATGAACATTTTTCTCACGTGATTTCAGTATCGCAAAAAGTTATTTGCAATCATGGTTGAAGAAAGTAGTTGAAAGTGATTGTTATTATGATTTTGATGTATCATCATCATTCGAAGAAATTGATTATGATGCTGCAATCAATCAATATCTGGATAAAGTTGAACATGCTAGCAAAAGTGAACATTATTTACTGCTACAAACCACATTTCCACTTTCTTACTATAACATCAAAGTAGGTCTATCTCCAGCTCGACAGTTTACACCCGTAATTGATTTAATTCAACATAGCTACTTAAATGGTGATGGTAGCGATAAAATTAGTTTAAGCGATGTTGAATGGAATCACCTTATGGAGCTGCTTAATAACAAAGTTAACTTTTTTACTATGCAACAACCATTGGGTGGTAATGGTAATGATGATGATACAATCATTGACACATACAAGTTACAACAAGTCGTATATAATGATGAAAAGTTTTTAAAACTTACGAAACATGATGTTGAATATATGCTTTGTGAAAATGATATAGTTCAGATTTTGGAAGCAAATCAGTATGTAGTGGTTAATCAAGTAAACCTCTTAAAAGAAATGAACTTTTATGTAAACTATAAGAATGTTTTAGATTTAGTGAAAAAATATTCTAATAATGATGTATATTGCATGTTTCAGACTTTGGATGCGTTTAATAATTTATGTAATTTATGCAATTTGTGTATTGCTCTAAAACAATTTATCTGTTATTATAATGATAGAATTTTATACGATTTGAACGATTAAAATAGTGTATTCAGTTCAATAATATACAAATTGAGAAAAACATGTTTTATTGCTATTATTACATATACAACAACCGCTATCCATTATACAACATTTAAACTTGTGTAATATAATCAATATGAGAATAATATTCTGAATCATCAACTACTTGAAATAAAGGCATTCCTTCACATTTGCAACACCAATAATTCATGTTCCATATGAGATCCGGTACTATACAATCATCTTCAAATACCATAAATTTTGTATGTTTAATTACACCCTTAACACCTCTCATACATTCTTTGCAATATAAATACCTCTCAGTAGAAACTGTGATAGTATTTAATTTTTCCCAAGAATGTACAACTACACGATTGTATCGGTCTACAAATTGAGGCATGCGATTTGTTGGAATATACATGAAACACATGTATTGCTCTTCAGACAAAGGATTTGTAAAATCCCACTTATGGAGTATGTCCTCTTCATCCGTTGTTAAAACAGTATCCAAAAAATGATCCCATCCAATTTCCTCAAATATGTATAGGTAGTCTGCTAGAAAATTGGAATACATTATTGGATTGATGTTTTCTTTTATATACATTATGTTGATTTTAGTTGGATCGTTGTGGTAGTTAACCAACTTGTCCAAATACTTCGACACATACGTGTCAAAATCATTTTGTAGTATCACAGACTTAAGAAATTTGAGGTTAACTTCATAAATATCTGCACTATTATACATTCCAATAACTGTCCTTTTTATGTCTTTGTATACTGTTTTTGGAAGCATTGATTTTAACTTGCCAATATTACTCTGGTTGGCTAACCCAATTTGATTCAGTATTGTTTTTATGCTAATTGTCAGTAAACTTGGCACTTCAATTTTTTTTTGTTTAATGTTTTGATTTTCTACTTATTGTTCAATATCCATAATGTTAACTATAATGGAACGCGGTTATCTGTAAAACAAATAAAATATTTAGCAAGTTTTTCTTAATTATCACTTGTTTTAACATTCTAAAAAGATTTTTATTCCATCATCGTGATACTATAATGTCCCCACAGTAATGTGTCATATGAATGTGATATTAGGCAAAGTTTATCATCATATGGACTTAATGCAATTTTTTCCTGAATTATTGTAAATACATCATGAGCGTAGGAACGGAACGTAGCTTGTTTAAGTTTCTTTTCTTTAAAATCTTTTAAATATGAAACATAGTCTTCAAAATTTATTTCATTTTTTACTGCATTATATTTGATTCCTTTGGATGTTTTTATAACACCGTGATTACGTATTTTATTTTCCTTCTCATTTGGATTGCATTCCAACTTGTAACTATACATTTTCGATCGTAACCCTGCAAAATGTGTTATTATTACACCGTTTGTTTCATCCTTCATGAGCCCTAAAGTTTTGTTGTTAACCTGAGGTATTCCATAGCGGTTATTTACATCATACCCAGAAGTGTCAAACTTTGAGAGATTTGACTTAATAAGTTTGTTATATACATCGTCACAAGTTAACTTATAAATAAACGAATCGGTATCGCTATATATGAGCTTACAATTTTCCACCTTTATGATTGGAAGCATAAAATTGTAGTGAAAATTGTACATACAAATTTTAGGTGTATCTAATATGGACATACCAACATATAATGGTTTATTAAAGGTTAATTCGGTTTTGGTTAGCTCAATAGCCATTAACTCATCATCGAAAATTGTGTAACTATGAAACATGGGGCTTGCCATCCAGTTTTTCGTTCCATAACGACCCTCCCAACGTTTAACAAGCCTTACAACGCGATGCTTTCGAATATTTTCCATTGTTGTTCCAAATACCGCATTGTTCATTAATTTGAATAAATTTTTCTCACACTCATTCTTTGCAAGTTTCCGAAGCTCAGTATTCAAATCAATATAGGGCTTTAACCAACAGCTTTGTTTAAATTTTAGAACTCGATAGATGTTTGTTAATTTAAACCCATTTAACAACACCTGTTTAAGATTCCAGTAATGTAAAATATACTTAGTTTTATTGGATAAAGTGGTCATTAATTTAGGTAATTTTGATCCTGGAGGGATCTGATGTTCTGCAAAAAACGGCATATCGCGGTGTAAATCGTGTAAATATTTTGGATACTCCAAATCAACCTCCAAAATATATCCATCTGGAGCATCATCTGGAATTGAAGTAACATCGAGCTTAATGTCAACCCATTCAAAGTCACCGTATGGTAAAGCTTGCGACATTGCCCACCGGTAAAGATTGTTGGCATCCAAATATAGAAGATATTTAGATTGTTTAGATGCATCATAATTATGCATGTATCAGTAGGTAGACCTTCATAACCCAAAAACCGGTTTTCCATTTAAACCATAAGAGAACTAAGTCGTTCGATCAATTTTTCATACATTGAATCCCATAAGGAGGAATTAGGTCATTCAGTACTTTTCAACCAACATCACGGTCTATTACATTCAGTTTAGTCGTAAACTAAATTTAAATTTATTGAAAATAATACTAACTCACTTTCAAAAGTCATATTTCTCCTCCATAATTGAATAATGTCCATCAGGTAGTGTTGCATATGAACCAGGAAGCAAGAGGCGTTTATCATCGTGCGGTAGGGAATTTCTCGAGCGATAGTGTGGACTTGTGTTGAATGATTGAATTAGATTCTGCGTTACAAATACTTCCTTGTAATCTTCGATACAATCAACATAATCCTCAAAAGTGATTCTATTCTTTATCACTGATCTTTTAATCCCTTTAATTTTCGTTGTAAACCAAAGTCTCGGATGTCAGGTGATTCTTCCTCTTCTCGTAAGAGTTCAGTTTCTTCTTCCTCAGCGGTCTTAATAATTCTTGTAGCATACATCTGTGATCGTAACCAAAAATCTGTCATAAGACGTCCATTATTTTCATCCTTCATCATACCCAATACTTTTTGTTAAATAGCGGAATTCCATAAAGTTGTTGGAAGGATAGTCGGAGTATCGAAACGTTGCAAACAGTCCCGTCAAGTCTCATAAGGATCCAGATTTACTATTTTATAAATTAGACCATCTGATCTGGGTAAAGAACTCGGCACCCATCTCAAGGCGGCGTTCATATATCCATAGTGAAATCATAGATTGTCAACTTGGCCATATCAGGATGCACATTCCAACGTATATAGGCTTATTGAAAATACTCCGATTTAAAGCTCAACAGCCACAGGTTTTCATGGAAGATTGAACATTTTGCCCATATCTACCTCCCCAGTTTTGCACAAGTTCACATTACAAGCTCCGTCGTTTTCCCAAAACAGTTTCATTAGCTTGAACAAGTTCTTCAAATCGTCCTTGCTTCGAAGTTCAGTATTTAAGTATGTCAACAGATTTTAGCCAGCAGTTTTGTTTAAATTTCAGCACCCTGTGAATAGCTTTTAGTTTAAGTCCATTTTCTAAAGCCTGTTCAGATTCCAGTGGATCACATATCTTCTTAGCATTTAGTGTACATAATTTGATAGTTTGAGTTTTGATACAGGCGGTTTTCCAGTCTCGAATCAATAGTCAGGACAGAATGGGATGTCATGCAGTCATGGATTCGGATACTCCAATCCACCTCCAAGCCATCATTCGCATTATCAGGAACTGATGTCACGTCGATGTTGGTTCCACCATTCAAATCTTCCGTAGGGAACTGGCTCATCGCCCATCCATATTGATTATTAACGTCAACATAAGACATCGGGGTTGGAAGGATCATACGTTGGTAAATATTTGTTTGCCGATGCGCCGCCCGAACACACTGACTAAGTCCTCCACGTATCCCCTTTCAAACACAGCGATCGATATCTGTCAACAACTCAAGTTCTTGATGGAGCTTTAACATCGCATCCAGTGAACCCTGGAAGGGTGGGCGGTCTAGTCCATAGTTAAATGACAACCGCACGAAATTGTTCAAAACTTCAGCCATCATCACATCGGTCTTAAGGTAGTCGAATACTGCCCCAGGTTTTGAATATTAAATGTTTCCCACTTTTGTGCGTGCGCATACTGTTTTCGATTCCTCCACCTTCTAGCTTATTGTAAAACTCTTGTGACCAGGTAGTGAGGTAACCAACTTTTCAAACGAATCGATAAAATCAATGGGTATACACTTTTTAGTTAATAATTCAAACTTTCATTTGTCAATCTAGAAAATTCATTTTTAATAACGGATATTCGTTTAGATATGAAGCTAATGTTTCAAGGATGAGCTCACAGCGGAAGCGGATGAATCTGTAGCGATCAGGTTCTCAGAATATATTGCGAGAATATATTTTCCTTTGTTACTGGTATCCACGGCCATCCAAATCTACAGCAAACTTTTAATTATGAAATGGTCATAACCACCAGTTGTGGAAAACTATCGGATGTACGAATCTTGATACTTGATATTACAACTCTCGTGCGCTGGTCCTCTGTAATTATTAGTCGACACTAAATGATTATGATCACGAACTTTTGTCTTCTGACTGAACGGTCCATAAACAAGTCAAAATGCAGTGCTTCACGCTGATCATGACGATAAATCTCAACGTCTTCTGCAACTGACGTCATCAAGTAACATCACAAATCTCACCTGATATGACCGATATTCATAATGAGTACATTCATGCCATTCATCGGTAGACTTCAATATACATTCCAGATCTGCATATACAATAAATGGCACTTTAACTTTGTTTTGAAATTCTGAAACGAGCGATCTTGTTTCTTCTGAGCAGTCGAGGCACATAATTGTTTCATCTGCAGTCAATAACATGATTATACAATTTTCTTCAGTATTAGCAGGCAGCGATCACAAGTGTTTCTTGGCATGATCAGAATTGTTGTGATGACCAGCCGACTCAGTCATTTATCCATACATAATGGGTGTTGAATGTTTCAGATCCATCGATATGTAAGCATTCCATATCTTCATCATAATGTTGGTTATGAATCATCAGATTCACATGTCTATTTTCATTCTCCGATACCAATAGAACGGTGAACTTGTGTTTCTTCAATTTAGTGTAGACGTTAATTGATATATCATTTGCGACTCAAAGTTCTTGATCTGAGAGTCATCGGAAACCGGATTCCTTTAATTTCAATTTTTCAGAGTAGATATTACACTCTTTGAGGGTCGTTCGATCGGATGTAACGCAGCCATTATGCTCCATGCAGCAAGCTTGGTCGTTATTCTTCACATTGATACATGCCTGTTTTATTTGATCTCAAGCGGCAGCTCAATACGAAGATCCCCGCAGGATTATATTTGCCGATATTAATCCTCAACACCATATTTTGAAACACCCGCCGTTCTTTCTTCGAACTGTGTCACAGTTCCATAACTTGCATAAACCATTTGTTCAGATCATGCCGAAGATGGCGGCATTAGATGGTGAAATATTTAATTCGCAGCCTATCCGTCCTACCACAGAAGCTGTGTTACTTTACGTTCATCCATTTTAGCATGGATTCTTCTCGAAAAGACTTTACAGTCATTAGAAATTTTCAATATCCATGCTAGATCGCTTATTAATCCAGTCCGTCTAACGAGAGACTCCAACCTATTTGCAGTTTAGTTTCCTGCCCTTTTCTGGCTTCTTGACCAGACGCAACAGCTTTTTCTCACAACGGATTTTGCATTCAACGCAGCGCACACGCATCACGAGACATTCAACGCACATTCGCACACCAGCAGCAGCTATACCGCACCAAATCACCAAAGAGAACATGTTTCATTAAACTTTCTGTAACAGAACGACGACGCTTCCGTTATTTTCCTCAATCTTTTATTGATTAAAACCATTCTTTTTAGCATGAATTGCTACGCGCCTTTAACAGAACCGGAATATCAGATGATACAAACGCAGACACGATTGAATACGTTTTAAGATAGATTTGCTCGATGAAAACAACTAAAATGTCGACAGGCAGCGGTTTATATACCCACAGATGAGCGGGAGTGGTTCAGATAACAACATAAACCGAAATTTGATCAGTCGTCACTTCACAGTAACTTCAGAATGATCAAGATCAGAGTCAAATTCACCCCTATGGAGCATTTCACTCATGGGCAATATTCACTCATGGGGCAATTTCACCATGGGCAATTCACCTCTGATGTGGTTCACCTGACACCAGAACTTTACAGATGCACATTCGACAGACAACCAGTTGTAACAATCAATTCATCGCCTTTTATTACAAAACATATATACACAGTATTTAACAGACATACACATCCGTAATGACCGCATGACCATATGACCACCATGACCACATGACCACGGTCATGACCAGACACAATTACATTCTGATGGAGATAACCATGAACTCAGCACCACAACTCAGATCTGATTATGCAACAGCGATCAGCCGCAATATCACCGTATACGCATCAACAACTTTAACAAATTGTCTCGAAACTTAAATGATTTTATCATTACAGTGGCTATATCTGGTCGAACCGAGACACATACAGTGATAACGAGGACAAATCGATGACATAGCTGACTCCAGCAGGGTGACCCCGCCGCAGAGTCACAAACAGAATGATTGACGCACACAAATATTTATATACGCCCAGCGAACCGAAGTTCACTGCAACATAACATTAAACAGACACAACACAGCGCACGGACGGGTATACAAACAATTGCAACACGAACGTTAATGGCACCACGGCACGCACGGCGGCCCATCGGCAGCCAGGTTAGCGGACAGTCATGGAGACGCTAACACTATGTATTGTTTACAGTGATGATATTTGAATTCAGGCACAGTGCATTAACGCTCATACCAGTCGCCAGATTTAGATGCCGAGTTAACTATGCCGCAGCACCATGGATCAGCTTTGGTCAAGCGCACATCACCGCAATTACACACACATTTACGCATCAAACAACATAGTTAACAGGCAAAATCATATTCTTTACTAAACAAAATATTGCTGTCATTTCAGAACAAATATCTCGGTCAAATATAATCAGAACGTGATGGTATACAAACCGAACAATAATAGTAATAATTTCATACAAAAAAAAAATAACCCATTTCAATTCAAATCAAAACCCAAAACGGCGCCAGATATAAATATACATATCAATCGACGCATTACACGATAATCACATTCAAATTTTTATATTTTGCACCGTTTCAGTCAATCATCAGAACAAACAACACGGCACCACAACACATGACCAATCAATCAATGCGATATTCAAACATAAATAATTGTCTTTACCACAGCCGTTTCAGCGATTAAAATCAGCACAGCATAAAAATTTACAATCGATGCACCAGGCGAAATTTACATTAATTTAAATATTTCAAACCGTTTTACAAGAAGCGAAATCGAGCACTAGAATCAAAACAAAATTTACTGATGCACCAGGCAAAATACAGCCGATTCACTAAATTTGGCTATCTTAGCCGTTTTCAAGATACAGAGCGAACGTATCACGTCAAACAACATCATCGAGCATAACAAATACGCAAGTCGATGTCTTTACAAAATGCCGACAACCGTCCGCCATTAAAACAGCACCACACACATCGACGGATTTTCCAGACGCAACCTTTGCAAATTTAATCTTAGCCGTTTCAAATTATCATCAAAAACATTTTAACCATACAGAACGCGATTATTTCGAGCAAGCATCCGAAAAATAAATCGAAAATCCCTACGGTTCTGATTGACACCTTGTCCACACAATCATCCCGATATCTTTATAAACAAAAAAATCAAACATGCATTGAGATCAAAGTTTACCAACCAGGCACTTTATAACGATATATCACACCATGAAATGCAGCAAAATTACGCACGATTGTTAACCGAACAAGGCCAGTTTCTTCGAGTTATCACGGATGGTGACCGATCGATCCATTCAGGGTGGTTAATGTAATTAGCCTAGTCGGCGCAACAGTGAACATAGACTTTGAATTAGATATTAACATTTGATTTGCCGATTTTTGATATCAATATTTGTGCTATTAATGATTATTATACCGAATAAACTGTATTAACGCTTATTGTTATTTTCCAATGGGTTGTTAATACTTGTTTTTAATGTAATAAGAATTTCATTAACGATGCTTGAACTTGACATTGTTTATTCGGTATAATAATCATTAATAGCACAAATTTGCATACAGTTAAGATACATAGATCGGCAAAAAATTCCGCAATGACAAAATGTTAATTTTAGTCTAATTCAAAGTCTATGTTCACTGTTGCGCCGACTTTACCCCAGGCTAATAGTTACATTAACCACCACTAGATGGATAAATGAGATCGGTCACCATCCATGTGATAACAAAAATTCAGAAGAAACTTGGCTTTATACCATTGTCTTCAGTTAACAATCGTGTTACAACCTGCAAATTTAATTTTGCTGCAGTTTTCATAGTGGTTGATATATCGATTATAAAGTGCCTAAAGCGTTTTTATGTAAGTAGAAACTTTTGATCTCAATGCATGTTTAAGGTTATTTTTTAATTTTTTTTGTTTATAAAGATATCAGGATGAAATTTATTGTATGGGACAAGGTTATTCAATCAGAACCGGGATTTATTAAAGGGGATTTTTCGATTTATTTTTTCGAAATTATGCTTGCTTTTCGAAATAATCGCGTTTTAAGACCTTATGGTTAAAAAATGTTTATTTGATGATAATTTGAAAACGGCTAGAGATAGTTAAATTTTGCAAAGGCAATTATTTGCGTATCTGAGCATAAGGAATCCGTCGGCGTAATTGTCTTATTGGTATGTGGTGCCTTTTGGTTTTTTAATGAAAACACGGAAACGGTTAAAGATATCAACATTTTGTAAAACATCGACTTGCGTATTTGTTTATGCTACATAGCTCGGTGTAATTGTTATTTTGATACGTAGTGCCTTTACGGATTTCGCTCTATATCTTGAAAACGGCTAAAGATAGCCAAATTTAGTGAATCAATTTTCTTATTATTTTTGCCTGGTGCATCAATTAGTAAAATTTTTATTTTGATATCTAGTGCCCTTTTCGATTTCGCTCTATATCTTGAAAACGGTTAGAGATATTTAAATTTAGTAAAACAATTTTCTCATTATTTTGCCTGGTGCATCAATTTGTAAAATTTTTATTTTAATATCTACTGCCCTTTTGGATTTCACTCTATATCTTGAAAACGGCTAAAGATAGCCAAATTTTGTAAAGACAATTATTTTTATATTTGAATATACCGCATTGATTGAAGCAATTGTCATATTAGTATGTAGTGCCGTTTTGGGTTTTTCTGAAGATGACTTGAAAACGGTGCAAAATATAAAAAATTTGTAATTGTGATTATATCATTATTTTAGTAATACACATCGATTGATGTAATTACTATATTTATATCTAGCGCCGTTTTGGGTTTTGATTTAGAATTTGAAAATGGGTTATTTTTATATTTTGTATAGACAATTATTACTATATTTAAGTATGCTTTATCGGTTTGTATAGCCATCACATTCTTGATTAGTACTATTTGACCGAGATAGTGTTGTAATTTCTGAAATACACAGCAATATTTTGTTTAGTAAAGAATATGATTTTGCCTTGGTTAACTATGTTGTTATAATTGCGTAATATGTTGTGATAATTGAGTGTGTGGTTGCCTTTGCATGTGCCTCTGACCAAAACTAGATCCATGGTGCTTGCGGCATAATTCCAACTCAACATCTAAAGTCTAGCGACTGGGCTATGAGGTAAACGTTAATGCACTGTGCTACCTTGCATTCAAATATCATCACAATAAGTAAACAATACATAGTATTTAGCAGTCTCCATGACTGTCCTGGCTCTAACGTGGCTGCCGCGATGGGGTGGCCGTCATGATGGCCGTGGCGGTCTTAAAACACATTAAACAAGTTCGGTTAAATTGTTGCAATTTGTTTTTGGTATACCCGTCACAGTGCGCTTGTTTTTTAATTAATCACAATTTAGTCTGTTTAATGACTTGCATGTATTAGATGACTTCAGTTCGCTATTTGGGCGGGGGTATACTATAAATATTTGTATGTGCGCTAATTCAATCATTCTGTTTGTAGACTCTGCGGTCAGACAGGTCCAACCCCACCTGCTGGGAGTCAGAGCTATGCCAATTCACATCGATTTTGTCCTCGTTATCACTTTAATTGTAGTGTTTCTCGGTTCGACCAGATATAGTACCACTGTAATGATAAAATCCATTTAAGTTTCAGAGACAATTTATTTAAAGTTTGTTGTTGCGTATAGCTTGGTGATATTGCAACAATGTTAAACTAGTCCTTTATTTGCATAATCAGATCTAAGTCTGGTTGTGGGTGCTTTAATGACAAAGTTCCATGAATTTATCTCCATCAGAATAGAGTGAAATTGTCCTGGTCATGTAGTCATATGACCATGTGGTCATATGGTCATGTGGTCATATGGTCATGTGGTCATATGGTCATGCGGTCTCCGTTTACGGAAATTGTTAATAGATTTATTCACAATTAAATACTGTGTATATATTTTTAATAAAATTGTATAAAAGCGATGAATTAATTTGTTACAACTAGTTTACTTTTATCTGTCGAATGGTGTGCATCTCCCACTCTGTAAATAAGTTCTAGTTATTTTAGAGTGAATTTACCTACATCAGAATAGGGTGAAATTGCCCCATAGGGTGAAATTACCCCATAGAGTGAAATTGCCCCATAGGGTGAAATTGCCCCATAGAGTGAAATTGCCCCATAGAGTGAAATTGCTCCATAGGGTGAAATTTGATTATTCTCTGATCTTATTTGGTAAACATTCTAGAAGTTACTGTAGAAGTGACGACTGATCCAAATTTTGAGTTTATAATTATGTTATCTCTGAACCCTTCCCCCACTCCCGCTCATCTGTGGGTATATAAACCGCTGCCTGTCGATAAATTTTTAGTTGTTTTTCATCGAGCAAATCTATCTTTAAAACGTATTCAATCGTGTCTAGAAGTTTGTATAAGCATACCTATTAATATTCCAGTTCCTGTTAAAGGCGCCTAGCTTTTAATAATTCATACTTTAAAAATTTTTAGAATAAGTTTTAATCAATAAAAATATGGGGTGGGGAAAATAGTATAAATACGGAAGCGTGAGCTAACATCAGTCATTCTGTTACAGAAAGTTTAATGAGCAACGTGTCTCTCTTTGGTGATTTAGTGCAGTATATAGCTGCTCTGCTTAGATTAGTGCAGACTTCGCATGATGATGTCATAATTATGAATGGTCTTCGTGAATGCCGAATGGGGATTCGTCGTATAAACACTGCGATTGGAAATGCAAAATCCGTTGGTGAGAAGCAGAAGCTATTGGCTTCGTTGGCGAGCATTAAGTCTATGCGCTTGCAATTCAAAGTAGCCCAGAAAAAAGGGCCAGGACTTAAAACTAAAAAAACTGCTAAAAGTAGAGTACATTGGGAAGATTCCATCTCAGCCTTTAAAGGACGTATTAGGACTGGATGAATAAGCAATCTAAAGCATAAGGATATTGGAAAATTTCTAATAGACCGTAAAAGTCTTTTCAAAAGAAGAATCCAGAATGCTTTAAAAATGGATGAAGCTATAAAAGTTAACACAGCATTCTGTGGGAAGTTTGAAATTGCAACTGGTGCCAAGCTTATGCAAGAATATAAATATTTCACTACATCTAATGCCGCCATCTTCAGAGACACTGATCTAGACAAATGGTTTATGGACAAAGTTATGGAACCATTAGTGACACAGTTGGAGGAATTCCAAGAACGAGACAGCGGGTGGTGTTTGCAAAATATAATTAATTTGGGGATTAATATAATCCCCTGCGAGGATCTTCGTATATTGAGCTGCCGCTTGAGATCAAATAAAAACAGGCATGTATCAATGTGAAGAATAACGGCCAAGCTGGATTTGCATGAAGCATAATGGCTGCGTTACATCCGATCGAACGACACCCTCAAAGAGTGTCCAAATATCTCCACTACTCTGAAAAATTGAACTTAAAAGGAATCCAGTTTCCGATGACTCTTAATCAGATCAAGAACTTTGAGTCGCAAAATGATATATCAATTAACGTCTACACCTTAAAATTGAAGAAACACAAGTTCACTACCGTTCCTATATTGGTATCGGAGAATAAGAAAAATAGACATGTGAATCTCCTGATGATTCATAACCAATATTATGATGAAGATATGGAATGCTTTATACATATCGATGTATCTGAAACATTCAACACCCATTATGTATGGATAAAAGACTTGAGTCGGCTGGTGTCATCACAACTTAATTCTGATCATGCCAAGAAACACTTTTGTGATCGCTGCCTACACTACTTTAATACTGAAGAAAAATTGTGTAATCATGTTATTGACTGCAAGATGAAACAATTATGTGTGCCTCGACTGCCTACAGAAGAATACAAGATCCTTCGTTTCAAGAATTTCAAAAACAAAGTTAAAGTGCCATTTATTGTATATGCAGATCTGGAATGTATATTGAAGTCTACCGGAATGGCAAAGAAGTACCAAGAACATGTGCCATATAGTGTTGTATATTATGTGAAATGTGACTATGATGACTCATTATCATTTTATCGGTCATATCAGGGTGAAGATTATGTGAAGTGGTTTACTATGGAGCTACGTCAGTTTGCAGAAGACGTTGAGACGGTATTTTTTATGTCCCTATGATATGTCTCCATTTACACGAGAACAAGAAGCTGCATTTACGACTGCAACACATTGTTATATTTGTGAGAAGCCGTTCAGTCCAGAAGACAAAAAAGTTCGTGATCATAATCATTTAGTGCCGACTAATAATTACAGATGACCAGCGCACGAGAGTTGTAATATCAAGTATCAAGATTCTCGTACAATTCCGATAGTTTTCCACAACTTGAGTGGTTATGACAGCCATTTCATAATTAAAAGTATTGCTGTAGATTTGGATGGCCGTGTGGAAGTGTTACCAGTAACAAAGGAAAAATATATCTCGTTCACAAAATATATTCCTGAGAACCTGATCAGCTACAGATTCATCGATAGCTTCCGCTTTATGAGCTCATCCTTAGAAACATTGGCTTCATATCTAAACGAATATCCGTTATTAAAAAATGAATTTTCTAGATTGACAAATGAGAAGTTTGAATTATTAACTAAAAAATGTGTATACCCATATGATTTTATCGATTCGTTTGAAAAGTTGGGTTACACTTTCTACCTAGTCAACAAGAGTTTTACAATAAGCTAGAAGGTGGAGGAATTACGAAGAAACAGTATGCGCACGCACAAAAGTGTGGGAAACATTTAATATTCAAAACCTGGGGCAGTATTCTGACTTATACCTTAAGACCGATGTGATGCTATTGGCTGAAGTTTTGAACAATTTCGTGCGAGTTGTCATTTAACTTATGGACTAGACCCCGCCCACTATTATACCCTTCCAGGGTTCACTTGGGATGCGATGTTAAAGCATACTCATCAAGAACTTGAGTTGTTGACAGATATCGATCAACTATTGTTTATAGAAAAGGGATACGTGGAGGACTTAGTCAAGTGTGTTCGAACGGCGTGCATCGGCAAACAATAAATATTTACCAACGTATGATCCTTCCAACCCCGATGTGTATCTTATGTACTATGACGTTAATAATCAATATGGATGGGCGATGAGCCAGCCCTTACCCTACGGAAGATTTGAATGGGTGGACACCAACATCGACGTGACATCAGTTCCTGATAATGCGAATGATGGCTATATCTTGGAGGTGGATTTGGAGTATCCGGAATCCATACATGACTTGCATAAGGACATCCCATTCTGTCCTGAACATATTGATTCGAAGACTGGAAACCGCCTGTATCAAAAACTCAAACTATCAAATTAATGGCTACACTAAATGCTAAAAGAAGATATGTGATCCACTACAGGAATCTGAAACAGGCTTTAGAAAATGGACTTAAACTAAAAGCTATTCACAGGGTGCTGAAATTTAAACAAAACTGCTGGCTAAAATCTTACATTGACTTAAATACTGAACTTCGGAAACAAGCAAGGAACGAATTTGAGAAGAACTTGTTCAAGCTAATGAACAATGCTGTTTTTGGGAAAACGATGGAGAACAAGCGAAAACATTGTAATGTGAAACTTGTGCAAAACTGGGGAGGTAGATATGGAGCCGAAAATGTTACAATCTTCGATGAAAACCTTGTGGCTGTTGAGTTTCTTACATCGGAAGTATTTTTCAATAAGCCTATATACGTTGGAATGTGCATCCTTGATATGGCCAAGTTGACAATCTATGATTTCCACTATGGATATATGAACGCCGCCTTTGGAGATGGGTGCCGAGTTCTTTACACAGATACAGATAGTCTAATTTATAAAATAGTAAATCTGGATCTTTATGAGACTATGAAGCGGGACTGTTTGCAACGTTTCGATACTTCCGACTATCCTTCCAACAACATTTATGGAATTCCGCTATTTAACAAAAAAGTATTGGGTATGATGAAGGATGAAAATAATGGACGTCTTATGACAGATTTTATTGGGTTACGGTCAAAGATGTATGCTACAAGAATTTTTAAGACAGCTGAGGAAGAAGAAACTGAACTCTTACGAGAAGAGGAAGAATCACCTGACATCCGAGACTTTGGTATTACAAAGAAAATTAAAGGGATTAAAAGATCAGTGATAAAGAATAGAATCACTTTTGAGGATAATGTTGATTGTATCGAAGATTACAAGGAAGTATTTGTAACGCAGAATCTAATTCAATCATCCAAGCACCAAGTCCACACTATCGCTCAGGAGAAGATTGCCCTAAGCCCGCACGATGATAAACGCCTCTTGCTTCCTGGTTCATATGCAACACTACCTGTTGGACATTATTCAATTATGGAGCAAGAGGAAATATAATACTTATTGCAAATGTAGAATATTGATTGTAAATATATTATCCTCAATAAAATTTTATATAGTTTAGTGTTACCTATTCTTAAAAACTGAATGTAATAGACGTCGTGGGTGCTGGTTGAAAAGTAACCTGAATTGAGCCTCAATTCCTCCTTATGGGGATTTCAATGTATGGTACAAAAATGACCAGAACGGACCTTTCTTATAGGATTTAACATGGAGAAAACCGTTTTTTTGTGCTCGTACGAAGGTAGCTTACCTACTTGTATCTATTGTTAGCTTTGGAATATCGGTTGCTCACCTGACTGATACCACCTCTAATAGCGTTTTCAATAAACATAATTTTATTGATGTCTATAAGCAACTCTAACTTACTTTTTAATGCTTATGCATGCAATCTCAAGTATATCCCGGTAAAGTAAAATACCTAGCAGGATCGAGCCATATGTGGCGAACGATTTTTTGCGAAACTGTTCAAAAACACACGTTAACAACATTATATCAGTTTTCATATAAAGTTAGGCATACTACGAAATGTTTTTTATCTGAAATGTACTCCAAATTTTTAGAGCATGGTTATACATATTCTCAGTGACATGTTCACCAGTCAACATGCTATAGAAGTTTTCAATTTTTGGAAGTTCAAACTCATTCAGTTTAGACATTGAATCAATGTACTCTTATGGAAATACACCTTTTCTTGTTAATAAGTTCAATTTATTTGAACAGACATTTGAAAATTCTTTCGATAAATATTTGAAGATGAATTTAAAAATCTTAAAGGATCAATGAAACGAAATTTTATCTTAGTATCATCTTCATCAACATCATCTAGATCGCTCAGAGTAAATGAAATGTATTTCTCTTTGTTTGGCAATAAACTAATATTATCCTATTTCGATAATTCTCGTATCATGAAATGGAAATCATATCCACTCATATTATGAAACACAACCGGTACAACAAAACTATTTCTAAAGTTGAGGTTACAATGTTGGTGTGTAAAACCTCTGAAGTTGCCAGTAAAGTGACAGTAGTCTCTAACGATGATAGTTTTCAGAAAATGCATTTTCACATATAGAGCAATGTGTTGCAATAATTTTAACATGAGGTTCAATCATTGGTTCAATATGTTTGAATTTACTTGGAGAAGTATAGCAACTTCCACCATTTCGTTTGCAAACCAATCTATACAATCTTCCCCCATATAATTTTTAAAAAATGATAACGATTCATCATAGTCACATTTTAAATAATAACCAGCACTATAAGCTTTATGATGCTGATACTTTAAAGTGCTTGGAATATTTTGATATCTATGATTTTTAACGGGTTTTAAAATAGTCTCAAAATCGGAATAAACTATGAAAGGTACTTTTTGCTTATAAACATAATTCTTAAATTCAACATGATGATACTTAGGATATGAAATTCTACAGATATTTACTTTTTCACAATATTTAGAGTAATCATTTAATTTATCGAAGGTGTTAAAGTAATTCAGACAACGATCGCAAATATATTTTTTATGTTTATGTTTATTTAGTTGGCTGCCAATAAGTCGCGATAAACTTTTTATCCAAACATAATGGTAAATCCTGACTTGGGGTATTATAATAGTTTACGGTTGGAAAATATTGATCTTCAATTATGAGTGAATTCACTTGCTTTTCAGCTTTCTGCACAGTAAGCCTTGTTGGCACCATAGTATAGAACGAATTTTCTTTAGTGTTCCAAACTTATACATTTATGGAAATTTTATTCATATTTTCAAATTTTAAAATATTTTTAATTGACATTGACATTTCCAATCCTTCAACATTCAAAACTAATCTGTAGTGTGGATATGATGATGTGAGGTTACTTCTTATTTTAGAGGGAAATAATGCTAAAACAATTGCCCAAAAAAAGCAACACTCATCTGACTTTTTCACGTTAATACATGCATATTTATTTGAAATTTGCTTTGGATGCAGAATAAAAGATGAAACACGTCCATTACCCATTTCATATTTGTTTATATTAACCTCCATTGCAATAATATTTTTTAACGCCCAACTGATTTAGATTCTTGAGATTCGGACAGTTTAGTTATTAGCCTATCAACCACATTATCGCAAACCATAATGTTAAATCTGTTCCTACGTCAATCACCACATTTTTCGTATTAAAATGTTTAAAATCCGTTATATTATTTTCATCAGAATTATTAGACGTTTTAATAAACTCACCGCAAAGTGAAATATTAATTTCAATTAAATTGAATTTTTTAAAACTATTTTTTATTCTAATTTTTAACCCCTTAAAGCAATAATTAAAAAATGTCATTAAATCCTTATGATGCATGTTTAATATAACATCCGTTCTAACCCTGCTTGCAAAAGCGGAAACCAAATCTATCCATTTGACTCCTAAACGTGGTGATAGTGAGACAGATTGAATGCCCCTTCCTACATGAAAATTTTTAATTGATAACCGTGTATTTTTTAATAACTCCATATTAGTTTGCATTTGCCGTAACTGTCCTAAATTTAAGTCACCATGTCTAACTGCCTTTGCAAATAACCTTAAGTACCGTTTGATGTATTTCAACCAAATTTCGGCTTCTCTAATTGTATACTTTTTAAATAAAATATTACGAGCGCGTTATTAACTTTAAAAACAATTTCGCTACTTAAAATACTAATATATATTTATTTATATTTATTATTCAAAACTAGCAATAATTAAAAAAAACATACCAACTAAGTAGAGGAAAGCCAGGAATCCTGGATCAAATTTACATGTAAATTCCCATAAGGTGGGAAGCAAGGAAGGGAGCAAGGAGGGACTCACTCCTTGCTGTCCTCCTTGCTCGGACACCCCCATATCAACCATTTTGATTTCGTCACACCCGCCTTCTTTCCACCCGCGAGATAAATATTTCTCCACATTTTCACCCACGAGATACATCTATCTTGTTTGGTGTTAATTAATATTAGATTTTTCTCAGCTACCTGAATTTCTAGGGGTTTTTTAGACAGCATCATCCCCCAGAGAACTACCCTCATTTTAAGAATTTTTACCGGTAACATTCTGAACCAAATAGTTTTCTTGGACTAGCCATTTCATCTTTCGCGATAAATGTACCTTGTTTGGTATCAATTAATATCAGATTTTTCTCAGCTATCCGAATTTCTAGGAATTTTTCGGATTGCATCATCCCCCAAGGAGCTACCCTCGTTTTAGAATTTTTACCGGCAACGATTTCTGACCGTCCTTATAAATTTTTTAGCCATGCCATACATCAAATTAGTCTAGAATTTAACGCAGAATCCGAATCTATAAATAGATTTAAAATCTGACTACCCCTTACCGTTTTACACACATACGCTCTAGCGAACATACCACCAACGCACCACTACTCGCTTTTAAAGTCATATCATACTTTCGATCTTGATTAGCTCATCTTTCGAGATAAATGTATCTTGTTTGGTATCAATTAATATTAGATTTTTCTCAGCTACTTGAATTTCTAGGTTTTTTGCAGATAGCATCATCCCCCAGGGAGCTACCCTCATTTTAAGAATTTTTACCAGCAGCGATTTCTGACCATCTTTATAAATTTTTTAGTCATGCGACACATCAAATTAGTCTAGAATTTTACGCAGAATCCGAATCTGTAAATTTATTTACAATCTGGTGACCTCTTACCGTTTTACACACACACACACACACACACTCTAAATTATTACTTTCCTGCAGCTCATACCTAAAAGAAAATCTAAATACCATTCTTAAAACTTTTTATTACAGACAATTTTTACTAATACAGTTTAAGTTTTGTAAACCACATTTCTAAATACATGTTCACAATTTTTATTCTTAACCTAGAACTCCTCACATCGGCTTATACTTATTAATATTTATTTCTAAATAGAGCACCTTTTCCAAAGACCAACCGGACCCATGTGTTTCAAATTCTATTGATTTTGTTCTCAGGGTTTCGCTAAAGACCTCGTACATATTTTCCATATTACTAGAAGATGTTATAACCATATTTTTTGTGTTAAAGGATTTCACATCGGTAGTCTCTTCTCCCATTTTTGTGTAGACGCCGTAGATTCGCAATTAACTTTTATTGCTGTATGTTGTGTTCTTTTTTCATTAATTAATCGAATAAACCGCTCTTTCAGCTTCCAAAGAAACTCGGACACTACATCGTCGACACTGGCGTTCTTTATGCGATAGCTAGCCATACGGTTGTTAAACGCTGTGCTAACTATTTCTACGCCATCTTCGCCAGTAGCGGTAACTGTTGCATTTTATGCCTGTTGCTCCTCAAGTGTGCGGCATACGTAGTCTTTTCCATTTCGAAATCGCATACTTTACACAGAATTTGTGGTTGTTTCGTACAAGACCCTTTAACAGCTGGCGGAGCTGAACGTTTACGGTTTAATGACATACCGTGCTGTTTTTCCTTGTGTCGCAGTAAGTTGCCCATTCTCGTAAAAACGATACCGCAAGACCCAAGTTTAAGTACTTTGCTGCTGACGGATGTATAAGCTTAACCATGGACGATGTTACATCACGACATTTGTTCTGGTGCTGTTTGAGAGCATTTTTTCAGGTATAGGAAGCACCACAAGAGTTGCAATTAAAAATATTTTCGGATGACATTTTTTTTCGACCAGCTTCCAAGGAATATGAATTATAATTTACGTGTAGCCGCATGGTTTATATACACTTTGGAAACAACCAAAGATTGCCTAAGACACTCGAAGAGTGTACAAACGCGGTCACTAAACCAATTAGCATTAATTCCAAGTATTCCGTACTTTCGTAGGTTGCTCATTTTCTAGAACCAAATCTTCCGCATAGCGATCGGAGGAAGCGGTTGTTAACAGTCACCAAGCATCTAATTCTTATTTGGGTGGTATGGAGTACTTGCCGGCTCTAGAAATAATTACGTGCTACCGATCGCTATGCGGAAGATTTGGTTCTAGAAAATGAGCAACCTACGAAAGTACGGAATACTCGGTATTAATGCTAATTGGTTTAGTGACCGCGTTTGTACACTCTTCGAGTGTCTTCGGCAATCCTCGGTTGTTTCCAAAGTGTATATAAACCATGGTGCTACATGTAAATTATAATTCATACTCCTTGGAAGCTGGTCGATGAAAAATGTCATCCGAAAATATTTTTAATTGCAACTCTTGTGGTGCTTCCTATACCTGGAAAAATGCTCTCAAACGGCACCAGAACAAATGTCGTGATGTAACATCGTCCACGGTTAAGCATATACATCCGTCAGCAGCAAAGTACTTAAACTGTGGGTTTTGCGGTATCGTTTTTACGAGAATGGGCAACTTACTGCGACACAAGGAAAAACAGCACGGAATGTTATTAAGCCGTAAACGTTCAGCTCCGCCAGCTGTTAAAAGGTCTTGTACGAAACAACCACAAATTCTGTGTAAAGTATGCGATTTCAAAATGGAAAAAACTACGTATGCCGCACACTTGAGGAGCAACAGGCATAAAAATGCAACAGTTACCGCTACTGGCGAAGATGGTGTAGAAATGGTTAGCGCAGCGTTTAACAACCGTATGGCTAGCTATCGCATAAAGAACGCCAGTGTCGACGATGTAGTGTCCAAGTTTCTTTGGAAGCTGAAAGAGCGGTTTATTCGATTAATTAATGAAAAAAGAACACAACATACAGCAATAAAAGTTAATTGCGAATCTACGGCGTCTACACAAAAATGGGAGAAGAGACTACCGATGTGAAATCCTTTAACACAAAAAATATGGTTATAACATCTTCTAGTAATCTGGAAAATATATACGAGGTCTTTAGCGAAACCATGAGAACAAAATCAGAGGAATTTGAAACACGTGGGTCCGGTTGGTCTTTGGAAAAGGTAATGTTGTCTGCTAACTCAATCAGAACACAATCACCATATTTGGAATGTATTATTCTTGCACCGTAAATTGTTTGTGGAGCTTGTAGTGGCAAGTCGGATAACTTCTTTACCTCTTTTCTAGGGCCTACAATGGACTTCTTATTATTGTTTTTTATTACTTGGTCCATCCACAGACAACGGCAAAAAAAATGTTGAAATGTTGTTACTAACTTGCAATTAGAAATATTATACGGCGAAAATATTCTTTTTACAAAATAAAGAAAAATATAACTTACTTTTTATATTAGCGCTACACGTATACTGATCACTTCAAAAATACAGGTTCAAATAATGGTGAAATTAAACGAGCTATATGTATACAATGTCTAATACGTCATCTACATACAATCACCAAACCTTTAAAAGTAAAAGAATTTTTATTGCCACCTTATAAATTGAATGTATAATTACATTAAATATTTAAATATATTCAAATTGCTAAATGTAAGCAAGAACACCTTGATATAAAATCAAATTAATTTTTTTATTTGAGAGAAATAAATCGCGATGAAAGGTGATATAATTTGCATATATTTTAAATTCAATCGGGTATAATTAAATATAATAAAAAGCTAAGATTATATGTTAGATCCGACTGCATGTTCAGTGTAATTGTATAAATTATTTTGGGGTGATGTAACCAAGAATAAAATATACGCCATACCTGTCTTAACAGGTTTTTGCAACACACCTTATGTTAATTAAATCCATTATATTACAAGTTGAATGTCGATATGATTTGCATATAAATTACCAGACAGCTATAATTACAATAAAAAAACGCGAGGTTATATTCTAGATTTCGGCTGCGAATTCTTGTTATTCTATCTTGGTAACGAAATCATGAAATGAACAACTTGTCTTTACAAGATTTTACATGCAGACCTTGTAAATTAAATTCATTATAACACATTTCGTATATTTTCTAAATGTTATTCGATACTTAATACAAAATACAGCTCTTGAGGAGCGCTAAAAATTCTTTACCACTTGCACGTTTTTGCTTACCATAACAAAATTCTTTGCCACGTTTAATTTTTTAGCTTAACCTACCAAAAAGAAATCTCCGAAGCAGTCAACTACCTAAGAAGGTACAACGCCGTTCAGAACGTGGGCTCCATTCTGCATCCATCCCCACGATATTTAATATTTATAACGGAAACACTGCTAAAATATTCTTAAAAATCTCCGAAGTAGTCAATCACGTAGAGGGGTACGCGGGGGTGCCCATTTATCATTTGATAATGTTTAACGTCATCCACTACGTTTATTGCACTCCCATTCACCACACCATCTAACAACAAAGTCATCCGGCCGCCGCTGCGCGCCCACCGAGGACAAAGGCCTAACGAGCCCCATTCATTAAGCAAACTATCCACCAACAAGAGTAGGTACGTAAGGCCGGTCTGACTTAAAAACGGCGCACTATGTTTTCCATTGAAAGTTTCAATGTAACATACGTGTGGACACGTTTTGAAGTCAGACCGGACTTATATTACTTTCAATGGAACATACGTGTGTGACTTCAAAACGTGTCCATGCGTATGCTACGTTGAAAAAATGTAGGTGCGTACAAAAAATGTGGAGCTGTTTTGAATTCGCATTAGATGTTCTCTAGCGAGAAGTTATAAAGTAGGTCAGATTCAAAATATCACATCTAAGCCAATAATGTCCAATCTGCCCTCTTATCGTGTGCAACTTACTTGCGCTTTTACTTATACCGGAGTTGATTTTGCGGAATCCTTTTTAACGAAAACATCGTTTACTCATAATGCTTCTAATCGAAAATCCTATTCATGTGTCTTAGTTTGCATGTGCACAAGAGATATGCATTTAGAACTGGTTTATGAACTTTCTACAAACGACTTTATGGCATTTTTTAATCATTTTGTTTCTCGTCGCGGCGCCCCCGATTCCATTTATTCAGACTGTGGCAAAAATTTGATTGGCTCCGCTCGCATGCTGAAAGAAGTTAATGAGTGTTTGCGTCAAAATCAAAAGGAAATATTTTCTACAATGGCTGTTGTCTAAGTTAAGTGGCAATTTAACCCTCCATATGCACCTAATTTTGATGGCGTTTGGAAAGCTTGCGTAAAATCCGCAAAAGCCTTATTACTACGAACTGTCGGTCAACAGTCATTCACATTTGTAGAGCTCACCAATATATTTGCTCATATCGAATCGTGTTGAATAGCTAACCTCTATTCTTCTACTCCTTGGACACTACTGATAGCCCTGATTACCTAACCCCTGGTCATTTTTTGATTGGGGGCCCAATTATGAGTTTGTCAGAAATTACTCTTCTCGAAAACATCAAATTAGATTCACGTTGGCACCGTCTATGTCAAATCACTAAACCGTTCTGGCGCCAGTGGTCGAACGAATATTTAATTACTCTCACGCAGTGGACAAAATGGAACCGTTCTTTGGATGCCGACCTGAAGGTGGGTCATATCATAGGAATAAATACCTCATCTTTGTCATGGCCGCTAAGTCGCATTGAAAGGCTATTTCCCGGTCGCGATGGAGTGACTTGTGTTGTTTCGGTAAAAACATCTTGTGGTGCCTTTGTTCGTCCTGTGAATAAAGCTATTCCTCTTACTTTAGAGAACTAATGCTTTAATTTTTGTTAGGATAGTTTTAATTTACGAAAGTAGTCTCGCGTTTAGTTTTTTTTTGTTTTTTCTCCTTCGGCGCGTTAATCGTACTATGTAGCTAGGAGGAAATGCCTAGCTCTAATTATGTTTTTTTTTGTAAAATTCTTAATTTTAGGTGGGCGGTATGTACTCGCCATATCCGTTTCCGCTCGAGGCATTCCCTCTCGGCGCGAGCGAGTTCAAATTGTTAGCGCCAGATATCGACGAAATCGGATCGCAGCTTTCGTTATAGCAATAACTATACAATATAAACTGTTGCTAGCTTCGTCTAATCCGGTATTAGCCTCTTCCTTTCCTGTCTCGCTATTTTCCTTCAAGTCCCAGCCAAAAGTTAAATACAGTGATTAGTGTCCCTATAGTGCTTAAGGACGTATCGATAAATGTTTTTATGCTTGTGTATTGTAAACTCCTATAAACTGACCTCAACCTCTACCCTTAATTAATACAGTCCACGCTCTACCTCGGAGCCCCTTGTTTACGGCTATTAGCACTCAAAGTGGTTCTATTTGCATCCCGTTACGGAAAACGGGTATTCTACAACAATGCAAGTTAGGTCAGAATGGAAAACAACGGGAGATTACGCGACCAACCAGTTCCAGGACGGAAAGGTTAATAATGAAAAGTAATTGTATTTCAACCCGGCGGTTATCGTAAGCAACTACAGGTGCTGTTTTTTGCAGTATTCTCGAAAAAGTTTGATTGTGCGAAAGGAGTAATTGGAAAACTATTGATTCAGAAAATGTGTGAAGTGGTAGGGTATTTTAGTAGCCGTCAGGTTACTTACACTTATTCGCTTACCATTGAATATAGGTGAGATATGACATAGATTTTGAAAACAATAGAAAAAGAATAATGCGTGTATATGGTGCTTGAAGGTCTGAAAAAAGCATTGAACAAGGTTAAAATGGAAAAAAGTTCGAATTGATCAAAAAGATTGGAATGAGTTTTAGGGGTAGACAGAGAGTGCGCAGCTTATACAAAGAGCAAACAGCGCTAATAGAATTAGAGCGGGAACGTAGAGAAGTAAATATTAGGAAAGGGATGTGCACTATCCCAATTAATTTTTAACTTGTATATCGAAGAGTCAGTGAATATTCTCAAATGCGACATTTGAAATTATTAAGCAGGGACAAACGATTGATATGGTTAGATTTGCAGATGATAGAGCGGCATTAGCATCTAGCAAGGAAGAATTAGAAGCAGCGGAAAGATACGGTACAAAAATCAACAAAAATAAAACTAAAGTACTAGTATGCAAAGGAGGAGAAAATAAGTCAAATGCCAAAATAAAAAAAAATGAGAAAGAATAAGAATTTACAAAAGGTTAAGAACTTTTGCTACCTAGAAAGCTAAGAGCCATAAGAGGGGGAAAAGTGCAAAAGATATAAGAAAAGGATTATCATAACGGCATGCTACATGCTATATTCGAAGATAATAAACATGGAAACAGGGAAAAGATTTCTGAAATCATGTATGTAGAGCACAGTACTGTACGGTTACGAAACGTGGACAGTAGGACAAGCGCTACGGCTGCGAAACGTACACAGTAGGAGAAGCTGACAGGAAAAGATAGAATCCTTTTAAATGTGGTGCTACAGACGTATGATGAAGAGATTAAAGACAGACAAAACGGTTCTATAGATGGTAGCGGAAAACAGAAATAATGTGAAAAGCAGTAAAAAAATAGGAGAGATAGGATGATAGGTTTTGTACTAAGGCATGAGGGAATAGTGCGGAATATATTAGAAGCAAAGAAAGGAAAAAAGGATGTAGAGGTAGACCTACATTATACTAGTGCGCACAGATATTTAAAGATGGTGGGCTCCGGAAATTTCATGGAAATATGTAGGTTTGCTCAGAACATGAAACTATGAAGGTCGCGTCAAACTAGACTGAAGACCTAATGATGATGATGATGATACATGTAGATTGGAATTAATATAAAAAGTTGGCAATTAATAGGGCGGTTCTCTATTGTTTAAGTATTCGTGTTTTACGCCATGCGTTGTTTTTTCTTTGTACAAATTCGATCCCAAAATCAACTAAAATTTGTGCTACACTTTAATAAAGGAATTAACGCTTAATGTAAAGCATGCCTTACTCTGAACTAACCATATTCTTGCTTAGGTTAGTCGTCTAAAAAATTACAAATATATGTCTGATTTTACTTTTGACACGTTTTATTTACGCATGCGCTAATTTATCATTGAATAAATAACGTCTTAAAATAACTTGTAGTTTATAATTAAACCATAGGTTTGATAAGTTAGTATAGATGTGCCACTTTCTGTTTATAAATTGTTGACGTCTTTTTCACGACCGTCTCACGTCAGTAATGCCGTGGCTGCAATGACAGGTTAGGTTACTGTTAGAAATAGATATTATTATTAAAAAACACAAATCATTTAACACGCATATCAGAACAGTCTGCAATAGTTATAGAACAACTGTTCTGATATTCGTGTTAAGTGATTTGTGTTTTTTAATAATAATATCTATTTGTAACAGTCACCTAACCTATTTTTGCAGCCACGGCATTACTGGCGTGAGACGGTCGTTCTATTTCCGTCATCTGGGCGGATAGTGTTAATACTTCGAAAGAAATTATAGGTTTGGTTTGCATCTACACTATACTTAAAAGGTTAAAAACCCTGCTATGGTTCACGTCTAAAATAGCACTGCAAATTAATTTGAAAGCTATAAATGCAAAAATTTATATTTCCATACTTTACTAAAATGGACTACATATATACTTTATGTATGTACAAAGGCCAAATTAATAAAACTGAAAATATAAACTTGTACATCTTATATATGCATTTTAAGAAATGAAATAAATAGAATTTTACCAAAATATATTATTGGCTTATTGCATATTATAGGAAGAAGACAAACTGATTTCGTGTACTATTGACAAATTCAACAAAACACGGGCCATTGAAATAAAATTAAAAAAAGCAATCATCAAAACGTATTTCATTCTTATCAGAATTTGAAAAATCTATGTCTAGTGGCATTCTTATTTAACCTCTCACATAGTAGTGAACATATCCATCATCCATTTAGATAAAAATATATAACCCATTATTCCATTATTTGTTACAAAAACTAATAAACATGAATCTCCCATATAAAAAGTAAGTATAAACAAACACCAAGCTTTAACTTTATGATATCAGTTTTTCTTAATTTTCAGTATGTAATAACAGTCATTGACGGCGAAATAAGTACCTACAAAACAACAATAATGTAATTTTAAGTAAACCTAATTGTAGTTTTTGTAAACGCACACCTGGACATATTCTAGAAAGTCGATTATCAAAATCATAATTCACAACGAATTTTTTTGAAATGCAGCAATTCGAATTAAACAATTTTTAAATAAGGCTACCTACGGTTAGATAAACAATTCTAAACGTCAAAATAATGTCAGATAAATGACAATCAAAAATAGCTGTTAAAATTGTGGGCGCCATCTATTCGGATAGTGTTAATACTAAATACGTCAACCGAATCGTATATAGAGGGCCCACACTGTAACTTAAACGCTTATTTTGTACAAATATTTAAAAATAATTATCACTTCGGTGTTATAATTTCAAACTAAAATTTCATCTTCCAGAAACCTATAATTATAAATGCGATAACAGCAGGAATTCACATTCTCTTGTTAACTTAGCTCGTGTGATGTACATAGTACGATAAGGGATTTCATTGGCTGTGTTTGTCCCCACTTTTTCATCACTATATTTTCGTTTACTAGTGAATCTTAACATTTTAAGTCTTGGGCTTCTATTATACGAAGCAAGAGTCGTGTGAAATGGATGAGTGATATTTACGTATCGTGCGCCGCTTGCATTAATTGTAAAAATGCTAACGTGTAGGTTATGTGAAAATACTGAATTACTTAATGAGATGTTTAACTATTCATCATTCGTTGACAAATACAAACTTCTAAAGCGGCTCGTATATATATTATTAGCATCAGGAGTGAATGTAAGTATCTTATATTAAATTTTGACTAATTAAGACTTGATAACCGGTTTTACCCAAGCTTTAACTCGTCAGCGAAACGATATTATTATTTATGTATTTAGTATCAGGTTTTTAATTTCAAGTGTTACAGCGTTAACGTAATTGGCTTGCATGAGATGCCATGTTAGTGCCGCTTGCAGAGTTTTTGATGTTCACATTGATTAATTTCTGTTGAATTATGTTTTATTTTTCAATAGACTCCGCTACAATTAGTTTTTGTATTATAAACCTGAAAATATAAAGTTGTATTGTAAGTCTTGTTCTGTCCGGATTTGTCGTGCCGTCTATACCTTACTATCATTATAATAAATATGCTCTAAAGTATTTGCTCATAAATGGAGGCATTGCAATTGCGAATTAAATTTGCAATTAGCAACTTTAGATTTTTAAAAACTTTTATTAACTCGAACATAGCCACAGCATGCAGTACAGTGAATAATAACTGTTTAACAATTCAGATCTCGGTTTATATAGAAAACCTTATCGTGACTTTGAACCGCCCTCATGCAATAGCTGTGAGAACAGTTTACAATCTTAATAAAAACGATATTAAAACAATCATAATTTCACTTAACCTGCGGTCAAATGGTATTTTAACGTTCTCTTGCGTCGTTAATTTAGGACTTAATGCCATATAGTGTTCATAAACATAATAAATTGTGTGAAATAGTTCTTTAATATTTAGGGTGATGCATTAAATATTATATTCTATATTAGTGGAATCGTAACTCCCGTAATGGTCTTTTTCAGTTACCTCTTTCGCTTGTTACCGTGAATTCTTTGTTTTGTTTATGGATTTTGTTTATTGCCTTAATAAAAAGGCGGCTATGTTAGTTAGTCTATCCATTTGTAAATAATACCTCTTGGACCTGGCACCGAAAAAACGTTAAGACAATTTAAAACATCCGGATATATTTAAATTATGAATGATAGAGGTCAAGAAGTTGTAGTCTACACGGATTTCTGCAAAGCATTCGACCAAATCGACATGTATATTCTTGTATCCAAATTTAATAGCTTTAATTTTCATGACTCATTAGTAAATTTACTGCTCTCGTACTTGACTGGACGTCAACAGGTAGTCCAATATAATAATTTTCACTCCCACTTATTTTATTTTTGAACTTATCAATGACATATCTTATACTACTTATACTATAGTGCTCGCAATTTCTAAATAGACCTCGTCATCCGTGACGTCACACAAGTACTAACTATTTATGTAAATGTTTGTCAACTTAATACCGTACAATATTTATGTCATAGTTTTGGTTTGAATAATAGCAATTTACGACGTTGCCAATAATTTTAAAGCCAAATATTAAATATTGGCGTTTAAATTTTAGGTTATATGCCATTCCTTGTTTATTTGGTGTCAACGACCTCATGAATTTTTCCGTTTTTATATATTGATATTTGGTTGGTTTTGCTTCAAATAGTGCTATTCATAACTCATATTAGTATTAAACTGAACTCTAATAACCAAAGACGATGAACGAGATTTATTTAGACCCAGAACTAAGCTACTTGTTGCTATTTATAGGCCGTGTGAAACTCGTTAGTATTCGTTTTCTAGTTAAATTTATAGTGCAACATGTAATTACTTTAGATTTATCACGTTTCTGTTGATACTTGATGGATGAACTTAAAACATGAGTTTTTTAATGGTATAGTGAACGATCCCTGAATACAGTCTTGGATTTAAATGGCTGAAAGATAATCCAAGAAGAGGTTTAATGGAACTGCTAAATATTATTAATAAATGGAATTTGATTCTGGATATATTATCCAGAATCGAAAATAAAAGAAGAGAATATGTAGTATTTTTGTGTTTTTAGAGGAAACATGGCTTTTTCAGAACGGTGCCGTAAGCTGTACCTAGCAAAGGAACATAGTATTACATGCCTGAAATGTTAGTGAATTACTAAATGGAGCTGAAATTCATATTTCTCTTCTTCCACAAAAAAACCTAAATTATTGCAGAGAAGTGAATGCAAAATTTGAAAATTAATTATTAAAGAATTTGGAGAAATCATTTGCAATAATTTTAGACAACATGTCGTATTATTATACTTGTTAATAAAACATTTAACAGTTTCTAGAAAAAAAGTAACATTGCAGAGCGACTTACTAAATAAGCAATTTCTTACGGAACTAATGATTTTAACCAAAGTTTATTTAACTTGTCACAATGTAAGTCAAAATTATGAGCTTTATAACATTTATTAAAAATTTTAGGCATAAACCGCCAAAGATTTTTAAACTTGATTTGCTAGTCGAACAATATGGACATATGGTGTTAAGATTGTCACCGTATCACTGCATATTCAATGCAATTGAAAATGTATGAGGTGTTAGTAAGAGCTATTAACAACCGGCATGCTGGAAGAGATGGGAGGTCTGTTGAAAACTGTTTACAGGTGTAGAAAGAAGCATTAGACAAAATAACACCAAAGATTTGGGCACATTCGTTAGAACATGCAGAAAAAATTATCAAAGATTGGTGATGGTGGTGACAGTGATTCAGATTTTCAATCAAATTGAACTAGTCAACCAAATGCATGGCTACTTAGAATTAAAAAACTTTTTACACGATGTACTTCTAATTTAATTATTAAACTTTATGTATAATAAACAAGCACAACCATATATATTTTATTGTTAAATTACAAGCTTTTAATACTCGTTAAATTCTTGAGTGACTTGTTATTAAAATATGGGTTGCAAATTCATCTTCAGGATATTGGATTTTAGGCATCCTAACAGCTTCTACAGCTTTCAATTTTAATGGATGTAATAAACACACGTGACAAACTGGCTTAAACTTTGGAGGTGCTAAATACAGGAAGGTCAGTCTTTATATTACACCAATCTACAAACTACTCAATTACCTGCAACAATTATATGGTCTCGAAGAGTAATAAAGCAAATGCCAATTTTTTGGAAGATTTTTGCCCCTTCATGCTTTTGTATATTTAACAAACTGCTGTGTATATCTTTAAGAATTCCACCGAAATGATTAGTCGTTGAACTTTTTGGTTATAAAGTTTTTATTTTTAGCTTATGACACTGACTGTGGAGATAACTTGCAATTTTGGATTTTTACTGGGAACAGTAGTAATCCTGTAACAGTTTATTCTTTTCTTGAATAATGGCATACTTCAACAACAGAATTCAAAGTTGGTTCATTTAAAGCCTTTATCCGTATGCATTGTTTTAGTTGTTGGAAATGCTTTGAAAACATGCCATATTCAATCCAGTTGTATACTAATAAACAAGTAAAATGATCAGCACAACTTTTAGGATTATATGAAAGTGTTAAATCCTTCGTTCGCATTGTACATAACATAACTTTAGTCTTTGTAGATGGTTTCAGGGAAATCTAAAAGATTATTTTAAATTGACATAACTTAATTATTCAAAGTTAATGAGAATTTTACTTACAAATGGAATTTTAATTTTGTTTCTTTTCTTTTTCGATTTGTATAACCAAAACGTTTAAATTATAATTCCAATTACATAACCTCTTGAATAACTGTGGTTATTATTCCGTCTCTGGTAAAATATACTAATGGCCATAAAATTAGGAGCATTAGAAATACGCAACTATATTTAAAATATGCTCAGTGGTAAAAATATTGAAGTAAATAAAATATATTGTTAATTAATGACTTTAATCTGTAATATTATCGATAAAACTTTATCCTAAAAAATACTTGTTTAAAAAGTAATAAATCACATTCGTCATCTGCTATTAAATATTTTCAATCTCTGTAGTCTACCGATGGCGCTATTATAGTCATGTGACAATAGGATTTTGGTAGTGGCATCGTCGCTACAATTTGACGTCACAAATGGTAATGACGTAGGTCTATATAGAAATTGCAAAGACTATAATAGCCTATTATTTGCTGATGATCTATACTAGAAATTCAGTCGCTTAGCGATACAAAGTAGTATCTTCAAGAATGTTCGAATTCTCTCAATCGTTGGTGTCTAAAGAACCAACTTTACCTAAATCTCAACAAATGCTTAGTTGTCTCTTTCTCAAAAAAGAAGCACATTATATCTTATCCATATCGGGTAGACGATTTAGTACTCACGTGTGTATAAATAATTATGGATTTGGGTGTTACTTAATCTAATCCTGATTTCTCGGATCATATAGCGAACGTGATATCTAAAGCCATTAAATCATATGGCTTTATATATAGGAATTGTTGAGATTTTAGTCCTTCATCGCTTTTATTTCTATACTGTTCTTCAGCTCGCTTTTACCTTGAATATGGGTCAATTATTTGGTATCCATTGTACATATATACAATCTGTGAAAAAACTCCAAAGAAGATTCTTAAAATTTATATATTTTATATCTGAAGGCGTATATCCACGTAGGAATTTCAATCATATATTGTTACTGAATAGATTTAATTTAACATCGTTACATGCTCGTAGAGGTCTGGCTGCTACTAAATTTTTGTTTAACATTTTGCACAATAAGTTAACTGTCCTCTCTTTTGATGAAGCTTCAATGTTTAGTTCCACGACTAAACTCCAGGCAGCATATTACTTTTTATATACCGCCACATAAAACTAATATATTATTAAACTCTCCCATATCAGTTATGTGTAGTGAATTTAATAAGATTGCTAGTCAATGTGATATTCTAACAAACACTTTTGGGCAAATATCTAAGATTATTTTCGAAAATGCGTTTTAATTAATTATTGTTTATAACTTTTTTACTAACATATGCACTTAAATAATTGTATGATTTTGATTTGTGTATCTACATAACTTGGTATATTTTTCTTTGATTGTAATATTTATGTAAATTACCTGCAAATGGGAGTAACACGGCGGTAATGATTGTAAAATAAAAATAAATTAAATATTGTTTTTTTGAAACGGTCATTTACTGCTTCGTTGCATTCAAAATAATCTTTTAAATTCATATCTTGAACATCAAAAAAAAAAAATATATACAATTTAATTTTTTTGTTGGTAACTTCATCTTCAGGCCGCGCCATGCTCATTAATACACTACAACGCAGTTTTTGGTTACATAATTAACAAAAAATCACAATCGAGTACACAAGTAAATCGGCTAACGTTTTATGCATTTTTACATCTCGAGAAGTGTATATGTACACTGCATAGTTCATTTGTAAGTGTAGATTTAATTGTTGGTGTAACCGGCAAAAATAGGCATGTTTCCCACGAAATGAAGTATATTAATTTACATCAGTTTGTGTGAACTTATTTATTGTACCGACGCTCGTGAGACTTGACTTATCTACCACAGACTTGTGCAAACATGTTCACTATATTCAATCTTATACTTCTGGTATTCATTGCTTGGTTCAATTTAGTCGTTGGTCTGTTTGTATGTTCAGTTAGGTTTCGTGTTGTTTGGACAAGTGTAATATGCTACAAAATTTGTGATTAAAATTAATTATTCACTTGCACCGATTGCTATTTTCTCTTATTTGGATCAACTGATAGGTTGACCATTTACGTACAACTGATATACATGTAGTGAATTAAAAACTGCTTGTTGTTGACCTTTTATGTAATAATCAGAGCAAAAAAATGTGTACATAAAATTGACAGAACTTGGAATGACATTTCTTACTATGTTATTTTGTTACAAAGCACTATAAAACAAATTATGATACAATTAGCAATCTAGACATTTGAGAAATGCTAACATGATTTAATTGAACAATGACAATGATGCCATTCAAGACCGAACAACCCGTCGCCCTTGAAAGGCTCGCCTTTCAAAATAAAATTAATGTAACAAACGAAAATTATAAACAAAAGGTTATCACATGCATAATATAATTATGAAATCAAATGAAAACTAAAGCAAGAGTGAATGTGCATTAACACAAAGATTAACAGCTACACAATTCACTGATCGATGGGCAATAAACAGACGTTTTTTGCTGAACGACGTGTTGCACCATTAACTGTCTTGACAGTCACAACCCGAACAATACCATCTGAACCGGGAAAAACCTCAATTGTGCGTCCCGTTTTCCAATTCAAAGGAGCTTGATTTTCTGCTTTCAATACAACTAAAGCACCCAGTGTAGGGTTGATAAGGTGATCTAGATATGGTAATTATAGGGAAGGACCAATTGCTTTTTGTAGCAATACCGATGGCAGTGTAGCGGTTATGTAATAAATAAAGCAACTACAACAAACTACTTAATAAAGGATATAAATACCTTAAAGCCTGTGCCGCTCTGGGCAATAAAAGTCACACACAAAAGGTTAGCGGACAACCAAGAACACGCACGGTTGGTGTGGTGTCGCTTCCAAAAGCTCTCATACAACGTCTTCTGTAACGGTGCGAGTACGACTGTCACTTCACGCACTCCCACTGCCGGCATAAATGTTTCACTAAACTGTAGGGTACCCGCACTAATGGTATTTATTTTCACCAATACCAAATTGTTTGATGATGACTTTACATCCAGCTTTAAATTATGATCAGCATTCTGTTTCCATTTAGAACGTTCTTGTAAGGTTGTTAAATACTCCCGACTCCGACGATGTCAAAAATGTTGCGCCATATGTTGTAAATGTCTAAATCGAGATATCCTGTGGCACTGAATTAAAATAATCTCCAATGAGGAAATGTCCAGGGGATAAGGCGATTAGATCATTAGGATCGTTTGATAATGGAACCATAGGCCTGGAGTTCAGAACTGCCTCTATTTGTGTAATAACAGTGTATAACTCGTCAAAAGTTAAATTTACGTTACCAATTACTCTTTTTCATATGAGACTTGGCTGACTACTGTAGCCTCCCACAAACCACCAAAATGGTGTAATCGAGGGGGTATATATTTCCAAAATACTATTTTTTGATAAAAAACTTGAAACTTGATTATGATCTTGCAATGCTAACTTGTAAATTGCTTTAAATTTATTGTCCGCGCCATAAAGGTCGTGGCGTTATCTGAATATATGTAATTACACAAACCTCGCTTTGACACAATGCGTTTATGAAAGAATCAGTCGTTAAGTCTCCGACTAACTGTATATGAGTAGCCTTAGTCGAGAAACAAATGAAAATACATACATATGCCTTAACAATTTTACGATTTTTAAGTTTACCGTCTTTTAAATTGAATGAACCCGCGTAATCGATTCCGCAGATTTGAAATGGCCTAGTTTGTGTGACGCGTGAAGAAGGAAGTAAGCCCATTTTGTAAGAGGCGTTTAAAGGTTTAACCTTAAAACATGTTACATACTTTCTCAAAACATTGCGCACTGCGTTGCGACCATTCAAAGGCCAAAATTTTAACCTTATATTTGCCAAAACTGCTTGAGCTCCAGCATGCAATTGTCGATAATGTTCGTCACGTATAACTAACGTTGTAAAAATGTGCTTTTCTGGTGGTGGAATTGGAAATTTCCTATCTTCAGTAATGGACGACCGTGCGAGTCTACCACCTACACGTAATATTTTGTTCTTATCCAAAAAAGGATTTAAGGATATCTGGTTAGAAAAGCTATGTAGATGAACTAATCTAACGAGTGCAATTAATGAATTATTTAATTCGCCTTGAGTCAAAACACGAACAATTTATTTTTCCGATTGATTGAGGTGTTTTTGACAAATCGTATATAATAAGCTATCACCCTTTGTAATTTATAAAGTGTGGAAAACCGTTCAAAAATATCGATGTCTGATTGAATAGTGAAAAAAGTCAATTTAATTTTGCGTTTTTCTGTAACATTCCCTACAATTATATTGTTTTCATTTGACGACAAATTATCACAAAAGTCACTTGATAACCATTTCGGACCTTTCCACCAAAAATCTGAATTTTCCTATTGAACTGGATCGATTCCGCGCGATATAATATCTGCCGGGTTGTCAGCTGATGATACGTATCGCTAATTTGAAATATTAGATAGTGTTAGAATTTGCGCTACTCGATTAGATACAAATGTTTGCCAAGTGGATGGCTCCGAATTTAACCATGCTAGTGTTATTGTTGAATCGGTCCAAAGAAAAATTCTGTTTATTTCAATCTTCAAACAACTTATAACCTTGCCAACATGTTTTGCTGACAAAAGCGCTTCACTTAATTCAAGCGCGAAAGCGTGATACTTTCGAGTGGTGTGACTCTTTATTTACACATAAAAGTTGAACTAAAATTCTGCCCTTGGAATTTTTTGATCTAAAATAAACACATGCACCTTAAGCTTGTGCTGACGCATCACAAAATGCATGTACTGGTGTATCTATTACATCATTTAATTGAACATGCCTTGCGATGACTATATTGTTTATACCTGATAATTGATTAAGGAACGAATTCCACATTGTGTACAATTCAATGAGTACTGATTCATCACATAGTAAGTTTAATTGCCAAAGTCGCTGCAGAATAATTTTTGCGCGAATTGTTACTGGACCTATAAGACCCAAGGGAGCAAAGATTTGTGATGTTGTAGATAAAATTTCTTTCTTTGTTACGCGATTTATATTTGTGCGAAGCCGCTATACGTTGTACTTAAAAATATCTCAATTAGCGTTCCGCAATATTCCCAGTGCTTTGGCGTCGTTGTTATTTTTATTTTCTGAAATGTAATATTCCAAAAGTTCATCCTTCTTAGTGCCTTCAAGAATGCTTCCTTCGTTGGAAACCCATTTTCGCTACTCAAACTCCGATTCACTTAAAAGACTTCTGATATCATTTTTAATACATCTCGCGTTATCGATCGCGTCTGACCCTGGAAATAAGTCATCTACGTAAAAATCATTTAAAATTATTTCGCTAGAAATTGGATGCAATTTTTGATTTTCGTATGCAACTTGATGTAATTCTCTGATCGCTAAAAATGAAGCAGGCGCAGTTCTATATGTTACAGTATTTAAACGAAAATGCCCGATTTTGTTTTTTGGGTTATCGCGTCACAAAATGCATTGTAGGTCACGCTGATCCTCAGCTAAATTGACCTGCCTATACATTTTTACTATGTCACTGACTATCAAATAATTATGTTTACGAAATCTTAGAAGAATATCAAAAAGATCATCTTGTATTTTTGGACCGACCCTTAACACATCGTTAAGCGACAAGCCACTCGTTATTTTTGCCGATGCATCAAACACTACGCGAAGTTTCATGGTCAAGCTGTCCTGCTTAAAGACCTCGTGATGTGGCAAATAAAATATGTTTTTTGAATTTAAGTTTAACTCGTTTTCAGATACGTTTGACATATGTCCCAATTCTTGATATTCGTTCATGAAATGCACGTATTGATTTTTCAATTCTAAATTTTTTAACAATTTGTTTTCGAGGGAACGGAATCTTTTTCTGCATATAAGTACGAATTACACAATTCATTTAAATTTTTGCGAACCGGTAAACGAACTTCGAAGTGACCCGATTTATCACGTTTAAGTGTGTCAACAATTTTGTTTTCATACTGTTGCTCTTCTTTCGTGTATTTCAGCGTTTCTGAAATTTCTTCCATGACCCAAAATTTCTCCAATTGCTTTTCAAGTTACACATTAGTCGAAAGTTTACACGATGTTGCTTTTATAGTAGGATACACGTTGACTGAACCAGATAATATCCACCCAAGTTTTTTGACTTTTGTAAAATAGAATTTCTCAAACCAATTTTTATCTGACCCACGCACAACAATTCAAAAAAGATCGAAGCTGCTATTAATAAGTCAATTGCTCCTTCCTTGTTGAATGATGGATCTGCCAATGTTAAATGTGACGGAATGTTTGTATTTGAAGATACACTAGAAATGTGTTCTGTGATTTTGGGCAATATTAAAAATGAAAGCTTAACCTTGTATGCGGTATAAGCCGATTTAATAGTTGCTGTAGTACTGTGCGTAATATAGATTTGATTTTGATTTATACCTATTACCGACAAATATACCTTTCGACCTGGTAATTTAAATTTTTCGAACAGCTCTTGTGTCATGAAATTAGACTGCGAAGCCGAATCAAGTAAAATTCGACATTTGAATAACTCTCCTTGTTAAGGCGTTTTAAAGCTGTTTTTACCGTTAACCCTTCAGCATTCCTTATTTCCGCTACCTGTACCCTTCGATTCCTATATAGCGCAAGGTGCGGTATTGAACAGTGACAGTCACGAGAGTGGTGTTCAGACTTTGGTCAAGCCGCAAGTGCACCCGTAATCAACGGACGCGCGTTTGCGGTGTTTTCATTAGTGCGTGTGTGAAACAAAGCATTGCACATCATCAATAATTCATTATACAGTCCGCTATAAACATTTTGGAATGATTCATGACCTATGGTAATGTCATGGTAGCAGATAAAACAGTAAGTGCTAATATTAATTTATTTACGCGCTGTATATCGTACACTCCTTGATGATTTTCAATATAAACGATTGTTGTGGACAATAAGATAAGTGATTCACGAATGTTTGTAGAATAGTTAGTAACTGCTATTGAATTACTACTTAAGTTTTCGCTCGTTTGCCGTTGCACCCGAGGTGTTTTCTTTTCGTTGAAACTAGTATCTATCTTTACGAAATGCAATAGCGTGTTATAATGACCTTGACAAGTCTTACAACCGCCTGACTTACATTCTGAAACAAAATGAGTATTTCGCAAACAATTTACACAAAGTTTTAATTTTTTAACATTCTCTAAACGATCTTTCGCGTTCAATGCACAAAAATCTTTACAATTATAAATATAATGAGCGTTTTTACAAAAGCTGCATGATGGACGATTTTGAAATGAAACGTGCGTAAATGATTTATAGTTACTACGTTTTCTTTCAAAATTTTTACAGAAAGGTTTAGTATTATCGTTACGATTGGATGTACCAATACATTCTTACAATTCAATGTTTTTGTAAAAAAGTGATAAAGTCAGAAATGGTAGGCAATTCGTCTTTTAAAGAAATTATGTTCCTTGTAGTGGTTCTAAAGTTATATACAATATTTAAAAGTGAATAATGTGATGTGTAACCGGATATTCTATAGCTGGGGTTGTTGTTGTATGCCGGAAAACGCCGATCGCACGAGGGAGGTGCTCGTAATAAGAGAAAACGCACGGACCACGGGGACGGCGTGAGAGAGTCGGTTCTTGCTGGTTACAACGAGAACAACAATAATTATTATTATAACTATGAGGGGCATCACATGGTTGAATTTAAGTACGATCATCACCTAATCAATCCGCAATCATACTACAGTTGTATGGATTCAACAATGCACAACAAAGAAAAAGGTTTTATTTTTAGGGTGGCGTCACCAATTATTCCATTTAGAGTCTAAGTAGATTAAGATTTAAGATGAAATATATCATCCAATTAGTGGTAAGTTTTGTTAGGTAAGTGACCAATTTGTGTGTTTCTAATAAAATTATTTATGACGCAGTATACTTGATTTATCTTCGAATTTTATGTAGAAACCCCCCCAAAAGTTAATAAAAACACTACATCCTGCCACTTCTTTTTTGTAATGTGATCGAGCTTTGATTTGAACATATAAATTATTAACGATTTCCAACTGTCTGTCGGTTCACCTAATGATTTTAGAGCTCATATTTTTCTCTAAATCATTAACCAATTCTCGCAATAATACGTGTGACTTTTTTGTGATTGAAGCAACTTCAAAAAGAGCCTGAATATGTTTTTCGACTATGACTTTTTTATTTTCAAAATGCCTTTTTAGCAATGACCACCCGATACCGTAGTTCTCATTTGAAACTTCGATTGAATCGAAAATTTGCTCCGCTTTCCCTTTGTGACAATGCGCAAATAAAAGAATTTCTCTGCGTTACTGAGGCTTGTGTTTTGATCGATCAAGGCCGAAAAAGTGTCATAAAAACGCATCCACTCGTGATAGGTTCCAGAAAATTCTGGCAGAAATACCTGCGGTAGTTTGACGTTTTTTGCAATATATTTTGAGAAGTACTAAATGACTGTTGTTCTAAAGCACCTTCGCCATCCTTTGCTTTCGCTTTATTCAGCAAAATGTTGTTTAGCATAGCTACTGTCTCATAAAATAAATTTTCAAATGTTTCATGTTCCTCTAATACTGCTTTATCGTCTTCGAGTAAACATTCAATTTGTGACTGAACTGAATCAAAATCCATAAAAACTGAATTAATCGTGTCCAAGCGAGTTTGAAGTTTGATGATTTTGTCATATTTAAAGGCCTTTACAAAATTTGAAAAGCGTGTTAATCTGCCTTTAATTTGACCGCGTTTAATATTAAATTGCTTTAATCCGCTTACATGATTGAAGCTGCGATAAAATGCAAGCAAGTCTCACACTATAAAACTGATCAAAATTTTATTAGTGCAATATATTCAAAAACACAAATCGATAGTTCACCTTTGCGTACTGGTGAAAATGAATCAACTAAATTGCCTTTGTTTCGTGTGCAAAATGATTGTGTGTGCTTAAACTGAAATGCACATATAATAAAAATCGGTTTTAAATGTGACTCTGATGTTACTGTTATTACATAATAAAGACAAGACAAAGATAAAATTCGAATGATATCTATAGGCTCACAGTAATTACGCTGCTTATTGAATTATGTGCCGCCGCTCGTGACCTGATACTAGGAGTCGTTCCTATTGCTGCAATAACTCTACGTGGTAGAGTAGTATTATTATCTCATGGCGGGTGACGTCACATGCGCAATAAGTTCAATTTAAACTTAAACCTCAAGATTCACAACGCTACAGTACAACCCACAAACATCTTGCTAGCAATGTGGCTTTAATACGTCGTCACGAATATCCCATTTATTACGTTAAGTAAAATATTGTTTGTAAGAACCCCGTTCATGCTGGCGGTATCTAGACATTCATAAATATATGAAATAAATCCAGACCTCCATATAATATTGGAGCTTTTACTTGTTTTTACTTATAAACAATTCTAGGTTCGTAGTTTCTATATCCGTAAATAATTGCTGTGGCAACAGTGCACATACTCAGCGGATCCCAATACTGTATATACCGAATGTGAACCGTAACTTTCATTGTCATTCTCGCTCTTATCAAGGTCTTATTGTTTCCAGTTTTCCGTTTTAATATTTGTATCAAGTAATAGTCATCAAAACTTTTTTTTTCAAAACTAACTGGTAGTTAATTTCTTCAGCAATGTAAGTATTTAAAAAGAATGTTCGTTCAATGATTAATTATGATATTTTTTTAGAGTAATATTATGAATAAGAAGAAGGTGATTCATAGTCAAGCACGACAGATTGTTTTTAATGTGTTTCAAATTTGAGACGCATAAAAGATTCGGGCGCCTCTAACCTGAACAATTTGCAAGAGTGCGTGGCTGAAGCAACAGGTGTGTCATTGCGGACGGTGTAAAGAATTGTAAAGGAAGGCACAAACAAACCACCCTGCAGCAAGTTCAGTTCACCAAGGAAAACCGTAAATAAACCAAGCCCTAAGTCAACAGTGAATGGATTTGACGAAGAGATTCTAAGAACCGTTATGTATCGGTTTGCAGCAATACATAAACGTAGACCGACTGTGAAGTTAGTGCTTGACGAATTTAAAAATAATTGCCCTCATTACACGGGAAAATTAGGTTCGTTCAGAAAAATTGTTGTAAGAGCAGGGTTTCGTTGGAAGAGAACTGTAGATAACAGGAAAATTCTTGTTGAACAAAGCAATATAAGGGCAAAGCGCACAATATTTTTGAAAAATCTTAGTAAGTATAAAGAAGAGGGCAGAAGCATTGTGTATAACGATGAAACATATCTGCACAGTTCTCACAATGTAACAAAGTGTTGGGATGACGGCACCACCAAGGGTTTGAAATCGCCAGTTTCAAAAGGGAAGCGTTTGATAATTGTTCATGCAGGTGGAAAAAATGGGTTCGTTCCAAACGCAGAATTGATATTTAAGTCTGGTTTGAAAACTGGGGATTATCATGATGACACGAATCATCGCAATTATAAGAAGTGGCTGCAAGAAAAGTTAATACCAAATTTGGCACCAAATTCAGTGTTTGTGATAGACAATGAATGCGTCATATCATAATGTTCTTGTGCATCCTAATCCTACTTCAAGTTGGAAGAAAACAGATACGCAGAAATGGTTGAAGGAACGAAATATCCTCTTTGAATGTAAGGAAACCAAGCCTGAATTATATTCCAAAATTAAGGCACATAAACCTGTTCATTAGCTGTTTGTAATTGACCAGCTACTGGCAAAACATGGTCATGTAGTATTGCGTTTACCTCCATATAACCCAGAACTAAATCCTAACGAGATGATTTGGGCGTTACTTAAAAACCGTGTCGCTGCATGTAATGTAACCTTCAAAATAGATGATGTATGGAAGTTGGCAGAAGAAAATTGAAAAGGATTATATGGAACGAGAAACTTTAATAGACGAGGTTCAAGACCTAATTATACGGGTTGATGATAATAGCGTTAATTCAGATGGATACTTATCCTCAGACGATGAGTCTGATGATGGGGATGAAAGTTTAGGATGTGAACCCATTTAATATATAATTTATGTAAAATAGTTGAATGATGGTCTTTATTTAGCGTTGTAGACGTGTCATAAATACATTTGTTTGTACATTATTGTTTATTACTGAGGTGTTGAAATAAAACTTGATTAAAGAGGGAAGCAGTCTTTATATCAAATTATGTTCAGTAGTGCTGTGACAATCGATCACTTTTAAAGCTGAAACAATCAATGATTGGCTTTCAAAGTGATTGAATTATTTTACATTTTAATCCAATCATAATCAATTCCGTTAAGCATGTCCATTCTTTGTCTCCAAAAGGGATTCTTATTGACTGTATTTATCTCGGCGCTTCTATCCGATCGTGTTAATCCGCTTCAGTTTGGCGACATAAACCAGTTTTCGATCCGATGCAGCGTCTCCAGTCAATCCATTAAAACAAGTGGATTGTACTACTCGATCGGATCTGAAATCCGCATTCGACGACATTATGCAGGCTTGACGATTTAAATAATCTATTATTATAATATCAACAGTACCTGATCAGGCCGGTGTAGTATATCTAACTTCAGTCGTATAAGCAATATTGCTTTTATTTAGTCAGAAAGGTTAAGATTATTAGATATTCAAGGAATTATTTTATAGCTAGATTATCGATGAAGTGCGTAAAAAATATATTAATTTAGCAAATATTTCTAAACTATAAATGAGGTTATGTAAAAAATATATAACCTGACGAGATGCAAACCTTAATTACCTTTCTTTTCATACTATAACTGTTCCTCTTCCTTCAATTCTACAGCACTGAATTGTTGATTCTATGATCCATTAAAATAAAGCACGAGATATATGCAATTTATAATAATATTAATATAACAAATGATATAAAAACCTTTTGGTATTAATTAAAATTGTTTTGTTTTGTTTTTGTTAGTTACAACACCATGAGTGTCATTGTGTAAACATATTCTTAAACGTTTTTGTAATAAATCTTAGTAATATTTTCGAGGTGGGCATTTGACATTTTTATAGAGTTTATAGTTTGTGTTTAAAACAAAAACGTCTATTGATTTGAAAAAAACGAATATGTAGTACTACCAAATTGTTTTTGTTCTACTAGTGACTGTAAGTGATAAAATATCTTGTGTACACTGATCCAATCAATCAACAATCTGGGGTATTACATCTAACAATAAGCTCAGATCATTTTTATAGAAGAGCAAAAATCAACATAAAACTATTTAAAACACATTCCTTGGTTGCTCGACAAATTTTGCTCTGGCAACACTGGACGTGCAAGCAGTCGATATTTTCTAGTCTCACTTTTTTATTTTGATTATTAATATAGCTCCTCCTCGCGCAGGTTATTTCAAGGTCACCCGCCATGAGATAATAATACTACTATATGTTCGTCTTTGCTTTGCTTAAAATGCACTAAATATCGCGAGGACCACAATAAATACTGTAATTTGCTTGCTGTTTCTTTAAACTGACGATACGTGGTTGGTATTTATTAAATAAAATATCCGACTGAAAGACTGACCAATGTTTGAACCAGTGCAATATGCTACAAAATTTGTGTGTGTTGTGTTGTCAGTTGCACTGACTGCTATTTTTTCTTATTTGGATCAACTGAGAGGTTGACCATTTACCTACAACTGATGTACATGTAGTGCATAAAAAACCTGCTTGTTGTCGTCCTTTTATGTAATAATCAGAGCAAAAAAAATGTGTACATAAAATTGACAGAACTTGAATGACATTTCTTACTATGTTATTTTCTTGCAAAGCACTCTATAAAACAAATTATGATACAATTAGCAATCTAGATATTTGAGAAATGCTAACATGATTTAATTGAACGATGACAATGAGGCCATTCAAGACCGAACACGTGTATATTTGTAATATTCTACATAAGTGTATTAAGTTTTAATTTTGTATTTATTTCGGGTCGTCGAGTTATGTAATATCTAGCGTTAAATCTATAACAAAAATGGATTTACTGGTAGTGTGGGATGATAATATCTAGAATGTAGGAACCGCATATAAACTGCTGACTTGATTCTCACAGAATAGCTAGCAGTGGGTAAACGTGTGAAAATGAATTTTAAAGGAAAATGTTATTTTGAATGTGTGCTGACTTTAGAAATCGTGGAGTGCGCAACAGCGTCTCTAAGGATAATAGTCGACCCCGTAAACGAGTTAAGGAATTGAATGGGACGAAGAAGGTAATATACCATTGCGTAAATTCGTTCAAAAAACCGCAATTACTCTTCCACAAAATTGATCTGAACTACGGTACGTCTGATGTTTCTCAAGTATCATTTCAAAGCGAGTCGCCAGTTCACGATTGCTACCTACGAAGTCTGTGAAGTTATTTATAATCGATGCTTAATCTTACTTTATTGGAATTATTGTAATGGAAAATGATCCCAATAACTATATAGCACATAAAAAGATTAGTGAAAAGACAAAATGCTCTTCTCCAGAAAATCAACTCACCAGTACCTCACGAGAATAGGACATGTCCAGAATCATTCGTAGTGAAAGCTGAAGAGAAAGGTAATACTTCTATAGAACAGCTAAAAACAAATAAGTAAAAAGTCCTCAAAAAATGAGAAACTTAGGAAAGGAATATATCGGTACTTTTACTAAAAAGTTGCGAAATCAATAATTTTTATGTGTAGGTTGATAGATGCTACGGCCAAAATAAAAATTCCATCGTTGTCTCAATGCTACTCCATTTATTAAGTAAATTCTCGAACATTGAAGAAATATCTTTAGGTTTGAAATCAACCATAGACAGTGCAGGGGAGATTCCGTTCATAGGGCCGTCGACAGAGTGATTTCTAGAGTTGGCAATGGATTTTTGCCTTCTCAACTTTAGCAATTAATCTGACTGCATGTAGTGAACAACCATATACAGTGATACCACTACAATTTAGTAATTTTAAAGACTATACCTTGTCTAAAAACTTGCGAATATTAAGTGATCGAACCAATGAAAATGATAGAAACATAAAATGGACTGATGTCATAGAATATTTTTCAAGAACATTTGGGTTCCGAGTATGACTGTATAATGTAAAAACGTCTAACAGTTAATGTGTCAAGGTTGGAACTTGGTCAATTAAATACAGAAGCATCAAAAACAACTAATAAAAAATATAAGAACTTGATGCCACTTTGTCAACGATAAACTCCAATGGTACGATTATAGGAATATCCTTAATTTTCTGTGTATCTACTCCACTATGAGGAAGATTAAAATGTATTATGAACTAAGCTTGTTTCTTTGTAAAAATTCTTTTCATTTTCTTTAGGGTTCTTTTCTGAACTTTTGAGTTTGTATGTCCTAGAACTGGTTAAACGGGTAGCTCCGTTGTTGTCTATTCTAAGCTAACCTATACGTTTCCCTGAAATGCCCACTGCCTTCATCACTATCTGCGTGCAATACTCCGTTCCAGGTATAATTTTACTTCTGTTTTTTCCTATCTCTGCTTGTAATATATCCCGCACTATCCCCCAATTGCCTTGGAACGTGTCCTATCCTTCTATTTCTCCTATTTTGTTTTCCATAGGTATCTTTTTTGCCCTATTATTTCTCAAACCTCTTTGTTATTAACTTTGTCCATGCTGTCACTGTCGATCATACATCTGAAGCACCACATTCCAAAAGGCTTCAACTTTTTTCCTAGCCGTTACTCAATCTTGTTAGATACAGCTAAGTTTCCCTTCTCTTGTTGTATATATATATATATATATATATATATATATATATACATATATATATAATAAATGCAATAACGGGTTTATTGGTCCAATTTTTTAATCAAGCTCTTTGTTTTTTGGCAAGCTTTCGATTTATTTTTTAAATCTTCATCAGGGTCAAAACATGAGTACTAAATAGTTTATAAATAAATAAATATACATTTAGGAGATTTGGGGTTTAACTGACACATTTATAAAACAACACTATAATTCCTACATTTAAAATATTCAAACAAACATTTAACAGGTTTAACCTGTGCGAAGGGCTTAAGCAACCTGTGGCTACTAAGATCCCCCAACACTTAGATATTTGCCGAATTAGTAGTTTTCTAATAAATTCCTTATAATAATAATCAGGTTCAAGTATAATTTTTTTTAATCAATAGATTTCCGTCTTGGAACTGGTTGGACGAGTGTCTGCAATGATTTGTATTAGGAGCTAGCCTAAACATTTCCCTGAAATTTCTACAGCCTACATCTTTGACTATCTGTGTGTAATAGTCTAACCTAGGTCTACCTCTACTTCTCTTTTTTCTATCTCAGCTTTTAATATATTCCGCACTATTCCCTCGTGCCTTAGTATGTGATCTATCATCCTATCTCTCCTGTTTTTTTAATGTTTTCCACATATTTTTTTCTCTCCTTACCATTTCTAGAACATCTTTGTTCTTAACTTTGTGTGTTTATAAAATCTTCATCATACGTCTGTAGCACCACATCTTAAAGGCTTCTATCTTCTTCCTGTCCGCTTCTCCTACCGTCCAAGTTTCACAGCCGTACAGTGCTGTGCTCCACACATATGCTTTCAGTAATATTTTTCTTGTTTCTATGTTTGTTGCCTTTGAACGTAGTAGTTGTTGTTTTTTTTGGTTAAATGCACCACGACCTTGTGCTAATCTTTGTTTTATATCTTTTGCACTTTTCTCATCTTGTGTTATTTAGCTTTCTAGGTAACAGAAATCCTTAACTTCTTGTAAGTTCTCGTTTTCTATTTGTATTCTAGTTTTTGATTTATTTTCCCCTCCTTTATACACTAGTACTTTAATTTTATTTTTGTTAATTTTCATACTGTATCTCTCTGTTAGAACTGTTTCCATTTCATTAAGAGTAGCTTCTATCTCTTCCTTGCTAGATGCTAATACCGCTATATCGTCTGCACATCTAAGCATATCAATCTTTTGTCCCTGCATAATAATTCTAAATGTCTTTATGAATTTGACAGTATTCATTGCCTCTTCAATGTACAAGTTAAAAATTAATGGGGATAGGACACATCCCTTCTCATCCTTTCCTCATATTTACTTCTCTACGTTCCTGCTCTAATTCTATTACCGTCGGTTGCTCTTTGTTTAAATAATAGTAATTCGTCAATCCCTATAACTCATTCCAATCTTTTTGAGTATTTCAAACATTTTTTCTCATGTTTCATTGTCGAATGCTTTTTCTAGATCTACAAACCATATATACACGTTTTGTCCTTTTTCTACTGTCTTCTCCATTATCACCCTCAGAACTAAAATAGCCTCCCGTGTTCCCCAGTTTCGCCTAATCACAAATTGATCTTCTCCTAGTATTTCTTCAGCTCGATTTTTCCATCCGTCTTTGTACAATTCTAGTTAATATTTTTGATGCGTCTGCTGTCAAACTTATTGTTCGAAAATTTTTACATCTATCAGCGTCTCTTTTTTTTGGTATAGTGACAATGATGTTTCGTTAAAAATCTTTGGATATCTCTCGTGTCTCATACATGCTTACAAGTTGGAAGATACGTTTGTTACGTGCCAATCAAATTTGCCCTTAAACATTGTTATTAGGTTAATTTTGATGTGCGGAAGTTTCGCGCCACAAATTTAAAAGACGGCGCGTATTTTCGTTACGTCACAGTGCGTTGCGCCAGATCGCGCGACGCGAGTGGAGTAGGGGAAAAAGTGAGGTTTTTTCCTCTGCTCTCTGTAAGATGGCTTTTTTGCCTGGACTATCGAGTGGAGTGGACGCTTTAGGTATCGTATCGTGCTTATCTTTATCTATGTAGATATCCTGCCTAATTATCTTTGTTGTCGCCCTTTACCTGGTTTTTCCTTATCCGATCCCTACATAGGTAGGAATAAATTTGCAGCCTTGGCGAACCGTACTCCACGACCCTGGATGACGAACCCATGACTGCCGGAGCTGGTCCAAACGCTTTGGAAGAGCGTCGGGCGTACCATCTTTAACTACCTCAAAAGGGCCCTCTGTAGCCTGATGGACCTTAGAGAAGCCAACTTCAACCCAATTCCGTCGAACGCCGGATTTCTTATGTGAGTACTCTCTTGTTAATTTGTTCGCTATTATAATCTTTTGTCATAAAATTATATATTTTTTCCGATCATTGCGCAATATTATTTGTGAATTGGTGACGTCATTGGCAGTTGGCCGCGCAGAATCTGTAATAAGGTTAGCGTTACCAACCGCCGGGCGTCACTTTTATTTCGCGCTTGCGCGATGTATTTATCGACTTTTTAACGGTATTTATCGATGTTTTAAATCGTAAGACGTTTTGTTACTACGTGTTCAGCAGTTTTAGAGTTTATGTTTACATCTTATCTATACCCGGTGTCTTACCATTTTTCAAACCCTTTAATGCTAACTCAAATTCATCTCTTAAGTATATAAGAAATTCTAAGTATTCCTTTTCAATGTCTGATTCCTGTTCTAGTGCTGCAAGTTCCAGTCCTCCATATAAATTCCCTATATATTCTTGTCATCTAACCACTTTCTCTACAATTTCTATGATGATGTCTCCTTCCACGCTCCTGATATTTTTGCTACACGGTCTTATATCTTTAAAATTCATACTAATTAGTTTGTATGCTTCGCCTGTCTTCCCATTTCCATCTTATTTTGTACCTCTTTACACTTTTCATCAATTCATTGCTCTTTAAACTTTCCTGCATTTGCGTAAATTTTCAATTTTATGACTTTCTATCTCTGTTTTCCATCTTCGTCCGGTTTGTTTTTGTATTTTCGTCTTTCTTCTATTAAATTCAGGATCTCCTTTGTTATTCATGGTTACTTATTTTCTTTTTGTGTATACCCCAGAATGTCTTTGGCAGTCGTGTCTAAGCTGGATTTAATGTTATTCCATTCTGTTTCTACTTCCTTTGCAAAATTCATCTAGCTCCTCTAACTCGGCATTACCAATTTCTAATTTTGGTTTAGAACTAGACTGTAACTCACTTGTCATTATCTTTGTCTTTACTGAGTTAATTATCATATTATAGTTACTCTGTAGTATCTCATCTAAAATATTTAGAAACTCTCCTAACTCTTTTCTAGACTCTGCTATAATGGCTATATCATCTGTAAAACGTAACATGTCTATTTTTTGCCCCTGTACACTTCTAGCTAAGTTTAAAGCTTTCTCAATATAAACATTAAAAAGCAAGGGAGATAGTATACAGTATTTCTAATCTTAGCTTCCTTTTCTATTTCATCAAATCTAATTACTACGCTTTGGTTTTTATATAGACTGTAAATAATTTTTCTATCCCTATGAGAGATTCCTATTTTTCGCAAAACCCTGAACATAACAATCCAATTAACCATGTCAAATGCTCTTTCTAAATCTACAAACGGTAAATGAGCCTTTTTATTTTTTGTCCTTTTTTCGATAATTAGCATAATCATTAGTATCGGTTCTCTAGCATCTCTGTCTTTACGAAAACCATATTGGTCTTCGCCTAAATAATTCTCAGTCAAAGCTTCTACTCTATTTTTAATTATTATTGTTAGTATTTTGGAAGCGTGGGAAGTTAAATTAACCGTTCTAAAATTCTCATACCTATCAGCTCCTGACTTTTTGGGATTGGGATAATAATATTTTTTCGAAATCTATTCTGACTTCACCTGTGTCATATATTACTTTTACTAGTTCATATAATCTGTCTAAAGTTTTGTGACTCGCATATTTTATTAATTCTGCGGGTATATCGTCTATTCCCCCCGGCGCTTTATTTAGTTTAAGATCCCTAACAACTCTATCAAATTCCTCTATTACTATTGAGAACCCTATTTCTACATCCTCTTCTTGGTCTTTCTCTAACTTATCCATATAGTCTCCCTTATATAAATCTTCTAAATATCTTTTCCATCTATCTGCTACCTTAACTTTATTTATTAGAAACTGATTATTCTCATCTTTAATACCATTATATTTTTTCCTATTTTCCCCGAAAAACTTTTTAACTGCCCTGTAAGCCCTGTCTGTTTTACTTACTCTCAAATCATCTTGTATTTCCTTACAATTTTCCTCCATCCATTTATTTCTAGCTTTTCTGCACGCGTGTACTTATTTCCAACTCTATTATATTTTTGCTTACTTTCACTATCTAATTCTCTGAAAGGTTTAAGCTTTCTTCTATTCTTTATTAAATCTAATATCTCCTTTGTTACCCAAGGTTTTCTTCCATTAACTTTTTTCTTTCGTATAGTCTGTAGTCATGTACAGCCCTTTTTATTTCTTTCCATCTATTTTCTGCGTTCCCTTCTATAGCTATCTCTTTGATCTTATTATCTAATACTTGTTTATATTCCTCTTTTACCTCACTATCATTAAGCTTACCTAGACCCCATGCCTCTCTTTTAGCCTTTCTCAATTTTTTGAATTGTAAATTACACTTCATTTTAACTAAGTTATGATCGCTATCTATGTCAGCTCCTGGATAACTACGACAGTTTTTAACTTGGTATCTAAATCTATGTTTAAATGAAATATAATCTATTTGGTATCTATCCCTATCACCCGGCGCTTTCCAGGTATATCTTCTTCTAACATGTTGTTCAAATAGGGTGTTTACAGTTACTAATCTTTGTTCCTGGCAAAACTCAACTAAAATCTTTCTCCTCTATCATTTCGTCTACCATGCCCAAATTTTCCTACCATCTTTCCCTAACTACCTTCTACCACTGACGCATTAAAATCGCCCATAACTATTAAATTCTCTTATCCCTTTACTTTTCTCACTATACTATTTATATCCTCGTATACCTTTTCTATTTCCTCATCCTCGTACTGAGCTGTTGGCATGTAAACCTGTACTAAAACAGTGTCTGTGGGTTTTGTACTCCAACTAACCATAATCACTCTATCACTAAATTGTAAGTACTCTTTAACTTTACGTCCTAATCTTTTACCTAACACTATTCCTACCCCTGCCTGTCCATTAGTTTTATCTCCGTATAAGAATTTTACTTGTGAGCTCTCCATCATACATAGTTTGTGTTTTAAGCCACACATACCTGGGAAATATTGTGGTAAGTTCCCATATCTTTCCACAAAGCAGTTTTTAAAGATTTTATCAAAAAGCCGTGTAACATTATTTTGAAATGTTAACGTACTAACAGATTAATTTATTAATTAAATTTCATTAACTTGCTTTACTTATAGGCAGAATTCCAGGATAAATGACCGTTATATTTTAGAAAGCATTCCTTATAATAAAGATCTCAGGTTTAGAAATAGCTTTACCCTTAAATATTATAAATTCCAGCGGCTGTCATAATAATTGAAAGGTCCTACCTTGCAAACACAATACAATACCCTTTGAAAACTTATGTCGGATATAAATTGACGAATCTGATAAATTTAAAGATAAGTTTACCTTTTAACTTAAACAAAGAAAAGCAATTTTCAGTTTTTAAAACAATTGTTTTTAATATTTCATTGATTGACAGGGGTTTATAGAAAACGAAACATTACAAATAGCCGAACTATTTTTCAATTTGATTTTTTCAAAGCTTGGCAAGCAATTTTAAGTAGTCTGGAGACAACCATTGTATTGAAATCCATTTCGGTTCGAGTTGGGTTACCCGGTCTTTTGTCGATGACAGACAACTGTCGCCAATAGATATGGTCAACAATTTCAGTATTTAAAATTCCAAGAATGTACAACATATTTAAACCATTAGAAAAATAATTGCTCTCCGTGGCATTCATCTTGAAATGGGCTGGATTTGGTTTCTGAAATCTTGTTTTTGGGATGTTCTGTTAATAGTCATTGGATAACAGAAATATGATGTAAATAATGGTTAAGGATAGGGCTGATATATAACTTAGGGCTTTAGTCAAAAGACAGTGATTCCAATGGGGTTGTCAGTTTTAAAAACGTAGAATGAAACTTATCCAGGTAAGTTCGCTGTTAGCGTTCTCCGGCGTAGCAGATATGATATCGAACTTAGCATCATGTTAGTAAAAATGGAAAGGAGTAATTAACTCATCTAGTCTCGAGGGTTTATGCCCGTGTGTTCGCGGATTTATAAGTAATATTAAAGTATATAATAAAAAGCTTGTGTGTGTTTGTGCACAAGTTAAGCTATCAACAAGATCCTGCCGGGTACGTGTGCCAACGAGTTATTGAGTAGTTGCGAAGAACAAGAGCAACAAACGAGATTCTCTCCCCCAATTTAAGAGCTGTTCTGGATTGGAAGGCAAACCATTAAACAATTGATGATTTTTAGTAAGTTTTTATATTTAAGATAGCATGACGAATTTTTAGTTAACATACTTTGTTAGGACGTTTTGGCCATAAACTGTAGGATAAATTTAGTGCGAAATTTATAAGATAAGTTTTCTTCCATATAAAGTGTTTGGAAATTGCTTATGTACAGAAAATTTTCATAATTCCATATCAACCATTCGATCAAATTTCTAAATTAAAATCAATGAATTTCCTAATGTAAGAGGTTCGCGTTTATTGCTCTCTTGATTAAATAGTTTTTGTTTGTCGTTGACTAAGTCAATTTTTTTTTTATTTTCAATCGTGAAATTTGCGTAAGTAGTCAAAAAGATAAGAATTGATTAAAAGAAACAATTGTCCTCCTTAGAATAACGTCTCTCGAGGTTTTGCATGAACATTTGGGCATCTCGACTTGTTTGGCGTCCTTGGTAAATTGTTTTTAATCCACGATGTTTATGAAAGGCATGTGCCAAAATTTTTTGTTGTATAATATATATTAATTTAGCCCTTTCTGCAAAATGTTTACCCTCTCCACGATCCACGACTTTCCGATAGCTAGTGCCGGTGACCCTCTTTAATTCTTGTTTTACAGGCCGCCCCTATTTTATAATTTTAATGGAAAAAAATATACTTAGTAGCTTTTCTGCCTGTAACAGCCGTATCTGTCACGGCCAACCCCCAACAATCTTGTAAATTATTGAGGATCGCCCGAGACCAACCGACTCTCCTTCAATATCTTTTAGCCAACAAGACTGTGCCTTTTGCTGCGCCTTTAATCGCCTTTTACGATAAGCAGGCTTACTATAGTAATATTCTTTGTCCCCTACTATAGGGATAACAAAAAGCCTAAAGACAGTAATTCTAAAAATTTTGAATTTGAAAATATTTTAATCCTTTTAGTTTCAACATTGTATTCTATAACGTTACTATTGTAATTTTTAGACTGTGCTGATTAAGTTTCTTGTTATAAAGGCATTGTTTCATCATATTATTTTGAGTAAAACAGATAAAAAAACATTTTCGCGTCTAAGGAAATATTTGAAATACCCATCCATCCCAATTGATTGTATTGGATTTTTTTATTGGCATAAAACAATTATTCATCAAAATTTCTTTCAAAAATTAAATTTTAATCTAAGAAGTGATGTACCTAAGCCATGATTTTTAAAAATATTAATTTATTTCAGGTATTCTTTAAACCTGCATTGCCTATGGAGTACTGTCATAAAAAGTATGTAAAAGGAATGAATTATTGACTCTATATTGTACCCAAAATAGTCCATTAAAGTCATCGTTTTTAATTTAAAGCCCTTTAAGTTTATTACTTAACCATAAGAAGTTCTGAATGTATTATAACCTTATCATCGTGTTCTCTCACTTCACGACTTTGGTCATATGGCATGGAAGGCCACTATCTCAAATGATTAAGGGTAATGAATATGATGATAATGGTCTGCGCAATACAACTTTGTAGTAATCCGGTAATTTTTACTCTGCTACATTGCAATATTAAATGTAAAGTGATATTTTATTTCGCTACTCAAGAATTGGAAATATAATTATGATGTGATGATGATGTATAATAAAAACGAGGTTAAAGAATTGCTGCTTTTTCACTTTTTGCTACGTAGAACAGGATATGATGCCATTGTCTGCTACCCTACGCCTTCGTGGAAATACAGCAAGCATAGCGAAGTTCAACATACTTTAAGTGTAATGGAAAGAAGTTAAAATAAATGCGAATTTTGCATCTCTTCTAATTATAATCTTTTTCAAGAGGTGTGTATAATTTGCACGACAATATAGAGCCCCATTTTAGACAGGCTTTATTTTGTTAAACTGGTTAAAGTAAAAATAAAAGTTTTTAAGCAAGTAAGTTTTACCACCTAAAAGAAAAAGTAATGGAGAATTATTTAGTTAGTGCCGACAGAGGTTCAACCAGTACTAAGTAAATTAAAATACTAAGTTTTCAAAATGATTTTTTACTGTTACCGCGCCCAAAATGCGTCCCAAGAGGCTCTAATATGCAAATCTGAGCGTCAAAATCAAAATAGTTGTTAGCAAACCAATTTTAGAGAAAAACGTAACGTGTCTTTGATAAATAAAAAGTTTACCTGTCACTTTCCGGATTATCAATAGGAGTTTGGAAACTGTTGCGTTTCAATTGTCTTACATTTGAATGTAGACTAAATAGTTGCAGCTATAATAGGCCTGGGGGAATAACGGTCTTCGGGCCGGGTTCGGCCCGCGCTGAACTTTCATCCAGTTCGCAAAGCAAAGTATAAATTATTTTGGCACGTTAAAATGCACGATACAACAAGAAGGATAGCCGGCTAGGCACTTACAGATTGCGTTGAGGAGTATTAGAAACGCGATACCATAAATTAACTATCTGAAATAATAGCATACTACATACTAAGGGACGTAAGTAGGATTTACGGTGACGAGTCGGTTTGCAGCTCCAGCGGAGCGAGGGCTGCAAAATGCTGAGGCACCGTAAATCCCTTACATCCTGAAGTATGTATATTATTTTTTTCCTATCTCTAAATTCAAAATTATTAAAAATGCCCTTAAATTAAGTTTAAAATTCAGAACCATAATATCGTAAGTCACAACTAGACAACTTTACACGTGAGCCCAAAAACTGAACATAATGCTGTTAGCGCTCGGTATAAGACTAACCAATCATATTACTATATTTCTAGTGATGAAAAGTTAGAAAATTGCAAACTACTTTTTCAAGGCCAGCAGCTTTTACCTTTAATACGCATTAGTTCATTTAATAAAATGTATTGTTTTATTAAATGGACATAAGTGGTTGTGGTTGTAAATAATAAAAACTCAATGTGGGCTTAAGCTCCTATAGCATAGTGGTTAAAATAGTGATTAGGCTTAATGAAACAAAAAAATGTTTTTTTACTATATCATCTAAAATTGATTAATTACTTATTAAATACAGTCAGTCAAAAAAGTTAGTTTTGATATTAGATGTAGCAAATGTTATTCTAGTTCAGTTGAATCTTTTGGGAAAGTCTCCAACACCATTCCCATGTGGAATACTTTCGAAATAAGCTTTATATTCTTCAGGAACCCACTGCAAGAGAGTTAGGATGTCCCTGAACTTTTCATACTAATTTTCTTTCTGGTTGTTCTAAGTTGAGGAAGAGTCTCAGACATTGTTATTTCGAAGCGTTTGTTTCTTCTCAAATTCACTTTTTTGAATGTGTCGGTTGTGAAACTTGTTTTATAGTGGAGAATACCTTTATCGTTTCTACGCAGTTGCAGCCATACTGCTTCAGGTAGTAAGAATATTTCTCCATCAATGTTCTTCTTCTTTGAGATAAGAGAACCATTTTTCTTCTTTAAATTCAAGAAGTCAAGAAAGTTTTCTAAAACCATCCTCTTCATGCCGAATGGATTTTTTTGACAAGTTGCGATGAAGTTTGACCAATTATTGGTTGAGAAAATTGCGTTTCTCGGAATTAGTTTTTTTTTTGCTCTTTCAATGATACTGTTTCCCATCTACCTCCATATGTGTATGCCCAGCAAGAAGAAACTTGTGATTTATTTCTTCGAATTGAGGAACCTTTTCTAATAACCACATGTACATGAAGATCATGTTGATGTTTCTATTCTGCCCACTGCAATTGTCAGTCCACACTGTTAGGTTTTTTGTGTTATTAGTCACTAATTCTTCACTTCCTCAAGCAAACAAGCAGGAAGCCAATTTCACTCTCCCCTCTTCTACCACTAGTCTCATCCCATATCGTACAGTGAGTTTGATTACTATTGTGTCAAAGATCCTATAATTTAATGTCCATAGTTTCCTCAGATAAAAGCTTTGTGAATTTCTTAATACCGGTGTAAGGAGGCACTTTTGTAGATCTGCTGTCACTACTTTTAAGGTTTCTCTTTTTTCAGCTTAGTGTTTGTCTTTTCGTTTTAAAGAATATCTACATGATGCTTCTTCTAAATGTTCCTTCTTTTGCTGTTAGAGCTCTTCCAGTTTGTCATCAGATTGTTCACTTTTTATGTTAGTCAATTTTGTCACACATATCGCATATATCGTTGTCAGACAAATGAAAAGCATAGTTAAATTCTTCATTGAATACCTTGGAAAATAACCACTTTTTCCAGTTTGATATTATCTTTCTTACAGTCTTCAATATAAATATTACATTTTGCTGATGTTCAAGTCGTTTCCCAAGTAATTTTTGTTTAGATCTCTCCCTACTATAGTGGCTTTCATAAGCTGGATATTTTTGGATATGATTTTTTATTACTTCTAAGGCATTAACAGATATTTTATTTGATGGTGTGTTTTCCGCTCAGGTCTTGCTTTACGAGACCAGCGTCACTTGTTTTTTTCATGTCAGTGATTGAGTGAGTATTTAGAAAAAATGTTTTACAAACTATTTCTTTTTGTTCTTAATATTAAAAAAATCAATGTAATTCACACTTTTGTTTTTCTTGCTTCCATCTCGTTGCCAATGTTTAGCTACAGGTTTAGACTTAATGCATGAAGCAACAAACTGGCGTTTTAAGTCTCAGGTTCTATTCGACTTCCAGTACTCAGAATAAATACTCAACCTTTGTTCAGGTGTAAAACGTTTGTTACACTTTAGACGGCAAGTATTTACCCATGGAGCTTTTAGTGATCTTCCTTCTGTCAGTTCTCCTTTAGTATTTACATATTGCTCACCAGAAAGTATTTTTCTTTTCCTTGTTTTTTTCCATTTTGTTGGATTCCTGACTCTTTTTTTTTACCCTTTTACTATTTATAACAGCAGCATTTGAATTAGAGTCACTATATGGAACAAGAGAATGCTGATTCAATATAATTGTAGTTTTTTTTAGTATCACTGGTGACTGTGACACTAAAGACTCTTCATAATCGACAGTTCACTTTCAAAACTCTCCTGCGATACAAAAGTTGGATCATCCAGGTAATTGTCGGAGAATAAACTGCTTCTTGATGAATATCGATCCAAATAGTCATTTGCATCTGAAGATTTCTGATCTTGCAAATCCTTTGTATGCATTTCCTCTTCTACAATTGAAGCAGGAGAATGATCTTGAACTAATTGTTCTGGAAAAAAAGCTGTTGTCAATAGCAATTAAATCAGCAGTTGGTATGTGATAAACGGTGAAGAACAAAAATGAAGCCCGTTGTCATGGAGTTGAATGGGTTATCACCCTTGTCAGTGAAACATAAACATTGATAATACTTACCGGTATTTATCATTGATGGAGCGGCAACAACTTCAACAACATCTGCGTTAAGATTTTCATGTTGGGTGTATATGCCTTTATTTATAATGTCGTCTCCAGTATGATTATAAATCAGGGCAAGTTATGTTCATTTTACAAATCAGGATGCACTATCTGGAAATACAAGAAGCTTTGAATGATCTGTATCTAATTACAGTGCAAAACAAGTATTCATTATGGCCTGCAAAACTACCTCCTAAAAAATTAGTAAGCACGAGTATATCTCAGAAATATTTACTAAACCGTTCTAAATGACAAAACTTTCTTGGATAATAAGATACTGTACTAATGTTTGTAAGCGAAAGGTAAAGCTGCTAGTGCTTTGGCTTCTTAATAATAATAATAATAATAAACTAACCTGTAATTCTGTTAATGAAGGTGTAGGACTAGAGCTTCTGGATGTTTCTTCGTTATTAACAAATACCACTGATGGCGATTCTGCATATCCTGCAGTTGTTTGTTCTGAAGAATAAACGTGGCCACGATTGGTTTTATCTGTTCTGTCAACGAAACTATGTTTTCCTTCTACTACAAACAACATTTTTATATGGTCCATTCATATTATTTTTAATAGCAATAAACACATTCGAACACACAAGAGACCTCAACAATTGATTAGTTGTTTATAACCTCAATAGAACATAACACCAGCCACAGTGTCTAAAGAACCTTAAATACGGTCATCCTGTTGTCTGTATTCAGTTACTACTTATTACCGTTTGACTGGAATTATAGATTTAGCTGGGTATGCTGGCGCTGGGCTAGTTGTTTTTAAGAGACAGCCGAGAATAGCAGGGCCGCTAAGCCAAAAAATCATAAGATATTAATAATGTTTAATTGTGCGGCAACGTTATCGATGAAGTCATATTCAAGGTAATCAAAACAAATAGACGGGCTATGAAACAGCTGATTTGAATGAATAAAAAAAGGGCTTCAGACTAACAAGTAAACAACTTAACAGAGCCAGACCAACGTAACTCCGACTCGGGACTTACGTTACATGCACTTAAGGTCAATGTTCAGAACCATAATATCGTAACTGGACTTACGTTTGTCTGACTCAAACATAGCATTGGACTTGCGATCATATAACTCGAACTAAATCTGTTATAGTAATTTCTGGCGGATTTAAGACAGTGTGGCTCGATAGAGGACAACATTCTGACATAAAATCAGGTTTAAGCAGAAAATCGTCAATTTTGGACTTACGATACTATTGTTCTGAGGTACACAAATAAAAATAGAGATTTAATGTAGGCTTAGACCAGTAACCATGGATTTGTAACCATGGCTTCTTTCATTAGGATGACAATCACCAGGGCAGGCGCACTCCTGGCATTTGACAGTTCCGTGTTTTAATAGGTACTCGCAACACCAAAGCGTTGTCGTCGCTAATTATAATAAAGAGGTTAAGGAAAAATACTACTTTACCGGCAAATCAGTCATATGTTTGACAAACTTCATTCTCATTTGAATATTTATTTAGTCAAATATTTAGAATTTATGTTCATCTGTGGTATTTATTTATTTGAGATTTGAGTTTAAGATTCAATTTTAAATAATGGGGTTTAAGTGTTCTATTGCTGGTTGTAAACTATTGTTATTGTAAAAACTCATTGTTTACCAAAGGATCCTGAGGTAAGTTCTTCAAACATTTTTAAATGCTTATTAATTTTAACTAAATGCTAAACTATTTCAGTATTTTCAAAATTATTATATTAATTTATGATTTTTTGATACAGGATACCCTTTATTTATAACATTCTTGTGTTTATAGATTCGTCGTTTATGGTGCGAAGCAGTTGGTCGTAAAGATTTAATGAATTTTGATGATAGGCATAGCAGGCAGGCATTTAGAGTATGCGATACCATTTTGCAGACGATGCTAAATTTGTGGCTAATAGAAATCGTACTAATTTAAAATACAATGCTGTTCCTACGTTACACCTTCAAGGTACTTAAAATGATCATTGCTTTTACTTTTGTGTTAGTATTGTTGATTAGGATGTTTTTTGAATTATTCATTGTACTGTATGACCTATCAGATATGTTAACATGTAACATGCATTTTAAATTTCTTTTGTAAAAATTGGGGTTGCTCATTCATTCTTAAATAAATAAATAAAAAATGTTTATTGTTGTGAATATTAAACTTATGAAAGGCATTTATAGGGATTTCAAGGACATGTTGTAAATTATCAATTCCTGCCTCATTTTATAATACTGTAGCTACAATTTTTGAAATGTTGACAAATGATTTCACTGAACAATAAATTTTGTTTTATTTAGAAGAGTTTGTTTTCTGTACCATTAACGTAATTACATAAGAAAACCTCCTTGAAATGTTCATAGTGCATTTCACAAACGTGTATTTCTAAATGCCAGAAAAATTCAAATTTAAATTTAGCGCCAATGAAGATAGTACATACTCGCATCGCGAGTGGCGCTCATTATGGTTTTGCAATAATATAGGGAGTTGTCTATCTATATCTACTTACTAATCTATGACAATCACTTACGTTCCAAGGGAAGTAAGGAAAAATTTACGTCCCGCGTCACAGTCATGCTAGTAAATGTAACTTACGGAAGGTCGTCTCAGTGACGTGTGTCAGTTACGACTAAGGTACGGAAAAAAAATAATATTAGAATAAAATAACAAATATATCACGACAGAACGTTAGGCTGTCCAATACAAGCAACATAAAGAAATAAACCAAAAAATATAATGGTTTCAGCAATTCCTTTTATTTAGAAAATTTCCTTTACTGTAAAGTTTTCAGTAACAAAATTTATAAATAGCAGTGGTATAAACACAAGCTCACAATAAATACAAAGCACAATTTAACACAACAATCTTTAGTAACATAAACTACTACAAGCGCTAGTAGCGCATCATCTACGCAATTAGCAAATTTTGTTCTTCAACAATTAGAAATTTTTTTATAACATTTATTGAACGTAAACTACAACTATTGCACTTGATTCGCCATGCAATTACGCACGATGCGTACTTACATCTAAATTAAAATACTAGTTCCAAAGTTTAGGACTTGAACTCAAATCTTGAAGTTAAATACAACATAGCACGAAATACGCGAGATATTTTCATAAGTAAAGTTCACAAAAAATAGAATCTATACTTTCGTAATTCTTGAGAATATGTTCTAGTTCAAAAATGGGGTTCATATGAGAATTCTGGTAGTGTCTTGTGAATCATATGAAGTCGTCACCATTGATGACATTTACGACAAGCATAATGGAAGCACTTTCTTTCTCTACCAAATTATGGACTCATATGTAGAAGGATATACAACTCAAACTTAATCGTATAGTTTAACCATAGGATAAAATTAAATCCTAGGATAAAAGAGCTATAACAGAGTGTTAGTGCGTCTTCACCACCATGCATACATACCTTAGTTACATCAGGAGGAATGTTTTAGAAAAGTATTCATGTAACTTGCCCTTTTTAAAATTTTCAGAGAATGTTACTTTAGAATAATCGTGTATTCATTTCTAAAACACAAAGGAAAGTGAAACAATGCCAATAAAGACCTTTTAGCAATTTTAGATAACAGCCTTCTCTTAAACTTGATACAATGAGCAATTAAATGTGACTTGATGAATGCAAGGCAGACTTCCAATATTGAAAGAACACGGAGTAAAGTGTGTTGCCATGTTTGAAAGTATTACGAATTTAAAATAGCCAAAAATGGCAATTGAAGCACTTATTTACAATGCTGCGGGAAAATTTAGTAGTACGAAAATTGAACGTATCAAGTTTAATTCAAATACATGTGTTTGTATAATAATAGAAATATTTGAATCGCTTAATTAATTAATCCTAGTTAATTCTAATCAGCATCAACTATCCTAAATTAACTATCCTGAGTGTACTCGTTCTTGATTTATTTGTTTTCCCTTTAAGTATTCGCTTGTATAACATCATAAATGTTTAAAATTACAACAAAATTAACACAAGCACCTAAACCATCAATATTCCTAGCAGAATTAGACTTTTGGCAGGGGTTAGACCTGAATTGTCCCGGAATGATGCCATTGCTTTTTCTAGATTTTAGGGTGCATCCTGTTTCCTGTTCGGCATGTCTCTGTAGAGTGTGTAGTCTGCGATATACAGGGTGTCTCTAAAAGGTTTGTACTAAATGTTACCACAAATTCCTGAGACTAAAATATTAGGATCTAGCCCAATTTACTTTGGTCCAAAAGTTGATAGTTCCTAATATACAGGGTGTCAAAGTATTATTTGTTAAGTTATTTTTTAAATAGGTATCTTAATAATAGCAGAATTTGCATGAAATTTGATATCTAAAGGGTTTTTAAGATGATAATTTTAGCTTTGAGAATAGTTTTCATGTACCTCGCAGAGGGCGCCACCAGCAGCTCTTTGCCTACATTTATGTGCTTCGGTATATTAAAATCCTGGTTCGAAATTTTTATTCCCTGACATTTTTTCTCCAAAAAAGGTATACTTTGTGGATGTCGCTTCGAGCAGCCGTTTCTAACACAATCGAATTTAAATGCTTTATTACATACTACTAACATTTACCATAACCCCCTTCATACTTTATCCAGGCTTAGGACTTGTCCAAGGAACTTGGAGTGTGTTTAAGGGTAAACAGGCCAGCCACAACAAAATTTTACACAACAATAAGCTAATATTGATAAGAATGTAAGAGTGAAGTGGCAAAGAACCAGAGAAATAACACAAAGTTCATAACGAATCAAACAGCAAACTTGTATTCAATTATAAATAAATAAAACTCTAAGTCAATGTTCAGAATGACCGCCGTTTTCATGTACCCAAAGATTAATTCTACGAAGAAAATTGGACTGCACCTTTTGCATAATCTCTGCATCCAACCGTAAAATATCTAGTGAATTTTGTATTCGTGCTCACAATTCTTCTTTGGTGTTTACAGATCTAGAATATACCATCTTTTTAAGTGTTACCCGTAAAAAAGTAGTCCATTGGCGTCAAATCCGGTGAGCGACAAGGCCAATTTGCAGGAGCATTATTTTCTCTGCCTATCCATCGATTCTGAGAATTCTCATTTAAGCGAGTCCTGACGTTTAACGTAAAGTGTGGTGGTGGACCGTCGTGCATGAACCACATAGTTTCTCTAATAGACAATGGAAAGTCATCAAATAAATTTGGCAAATTTACTAAATGTTGTTGGTAATTTACACCGTTTGAACGAGGTGGTAAGATGACGGAACCAATAATAAAATTGTCAATAATTCCTGCCCACACGTTAATTTTAAATTCACATTGATAATGCATAACCTTCACTGCATGCGGTTTTTCGGCTGTATAAATGTGTTCATTATGTAAATTAGTAATACCTCTTCTTGTAAAACAGCACTCGTCCATAAAATTTTTCTTTGAAAATTTAGATCATTTTTTCTCTGTTCATTAATATAACGACAGAAGCCTAGTTTTACTTCGAGGTCGATAGAAACAAGTACTTTTACTCTTTGGAGGTGAAATGTATGCAACAACTGTTCTCTTGAAACTCTATTAATCATACCTTTAGAAACTCCAATTTCCAAACCCAACTGTCTGATGCTTAGACTCGGATCTTCTTCAACTCGTTCCAAAATTTCTTCCTGAACCTCCGGTTTTAATCGTACGATTCTGTCCATAATCAACAGTTTCAGGAGCAAAATTATCGGTTGTTAGAAAATGCCTATTTACAATAATGTTACACTCTAGTTGGTTTTTTGAAATAATTACTTCGTTTCCTCAGTGACATTATAAAACAATTAGTCAATGGCAAAGACACTTGTTATAATACAGAAATTCTTGAATGTTCAATGTTGTTGACATATGACAAATTGTTTGTGTTCTACCAGTAAAAGTGGGATGGGCGTATTCGTCACCTGTTCTGGAATGGTCAATATAGTCCATTTCACAAATCAGTGTAGTGAAATCACAGACAGTAGTTTTTGTTGCCAAATGTAATTTAAAACTGCTTGGAATCACTTTGCGCTGTTGTCATTAGCAATGGCGCTAGTCGTTATAATGCTCATGCGAGTGCACCTGATAATGTATTTGCTTTTGCTAATATATGCACTGTTACATGCTTTTGCTTATTCAGATATTTATTTATATATTTATTATATGTTTATTTATATATTTATATTATATTTATATTTATTTTTACACTTATATTTTTGCCTGCATTGTATTGTTTTGTGGCTTGATTTAATTCGTTTGACGTTCTGTCGCCAATTTTTGGTCGCAGTATATATAGAAAAGAAGATTGTATATATAATATGTCAGTTAGGGAATGATAGGGAACGTTAGGGACAAATTTAGGATAAAATACTTAGAAGATCAGGGAGGACGAATTTGTAAATTTATAAAGCAGGCAAAATAGCTGGATTCACTATTAATACATTTGGCAAATGCTTAGAAATTTGAATCCATTTCAAATTAGCTAGCTACATTTGGATAGTTTTAAGTCGACCCTTCAGGTCGCACTGGTAAGCAGAGCTGGCGTCTGCTATCCGGTATTACGGATCCCTCCCCCACTCATTTTTGCTAGTCTTCTTGATCGGACACACTCCAAAGTCAACGCTAGGGATACCATTATTTAAACCCTGTTTTTAGTTTTTGTTTCAGTCTGTTAGATTTTTATTTAGGGTGGATTAATTATGAAGTTAGAATAAATTAGAAGGACGTTTATTTTTCGCCTTTAAACCCAATGTAGTACCTTCGGGTGGAGCATTGGGGACGTTTTTTAGTCTCAGGAATTTGTGGTGATATTTTGTACAGACCTTGTAGAGACACCTGTACATGGGCGGCGACTCCAAGTGATAAAAGTGTTAATTTGGAAGAATTTGGGAGTAGTTATGAAGAATTCTTGCTGTCTTATGAAGATTACGCAGAGCTATTGTGAAGTTGTAATTTACTTCTAGATGCCAAAGTATGGATTCAAAATAATGTAAATAATTCCGGACCTGCACCGTCATGATTTCCGTTCACCGGGCAGTAATCTTTATATTTTGAGGTTACTAATTCAAAAATCCATTGGAATTTTTTAATATATTTTTGACGAGGAGTTGCTAAATACTTTTGTACTAGATACTAATCGATATGCAGATTAATCGTGGAAACCGAAATATCGTAGAACTACAAACAAATGGAGCACCCGATTTTCCATAGATGTAAATGAAATGCGACTGTTCTTCGCTGTAAATATTGTAATCACTTGTTTCAAAACCAGAACTATTACTTTATTGCGTGAAAAACCTATAGTATATACGCCTATATTTTCGAAACGTATTAATTGTAAACGGTTCTGTCAGTTAAAAATGTATTTACATTTTACACGCTGTAGCGCGTGTTGATTTTATTGAATATTATATCGCACACTTCCTGTACGCTACTTTTATAATATACTTTTGTAATACGTACACTCTCTCTTACTTCCTGCATTAGTATTTCGTCCATTTATTTCACCTCTTTCTGTGTAAGGGATGCATTTTCCAAGCTTATCCGAAAAATCTTATGTCCTCTACTTTTGAAAGTTAGCTATTAGTACGGAATGTTGCAGCATGTTCGTCTGTAGGCATGCAGATCAAATCCATTCCGTTAAGAGGAATTAACATGTATTCTTGTTTGTAAGCTCTTCTCTTGCATCGTACATTTTAGTAGACTGGATTTTGTAAAATCCCTTTAAAAAATACACATCTTATGCCCATTCTTCTCTGCAAGAGCTCCGACGTAGGAATACGTTCCTCGGATATTAACTGTAAATGCAGAAACATTATATACGCCAGATGTCTCAAAAAATATCCAGTAGGTTCTAAAATGATTTATTAAACACTCCTTTAAGTGTACTATCTTGCATTCTTTTTCTACTTCACCTCCTCATACAACGTCCACCTCCACAGACCAACTTAAAATACGTGTCTCAGTCTTTAACGTGACATTTATGTGTAATTAATACGCTATCCTTATTTGATCCATCTTCTGCGACTTTTACTTAGTTAATCGGTAAGCAGTTAAAACTTAATGCGGAAATTATGTAATTTATTATTTTGTCGCCGTTCTTAATATTGTCTGCTAACTTGAGCTGTAATCCGGTCAGTATTCTTGTATTACTATTTCTCCAATGAACGTACTGTAGAATGTTATTAAAAATACAAAACAACTTTTCGCAAATTTTCTGTTACCTTTTTCCATATTTTTGTAATCGAAACCGAATACACCGACGTCTTTCGCTAGTATAATTTGCTTACTTCCAACAATCCTTTAACAATTATCTTATATAAAAATGTCCAACCGTGTAGTTATATATTGTTGCTTCTAGTCTCGTAATACCATGTTCTTTAGCAATAGTAGATGTAAATGTCTGCTTTAATCGAGCCTCCGAACGGTTGATAAAATCCCCTCTATGATTTCCTATCAACTTGCTAGTGCCCTGGCAGGTTACTTGGCGTATAAACTTGTTATATCTCCTAAAGCAACTATTGCAATTTACCTACGCTATGCAGTCTTTGCCAACTGTTTCATCATTATCTAAAATTACATTATCGCTTCCTGAATATTCTTCATGGCATGAAAAGTTAAAATTATTTGTTAAGTATTTAACGATTTCCGCCTTTTTAGTTAACCCGTTAAACTATTGGGTTATATCCAGTTCTATAGATAGTAATTTTCTTTTTTACGCTGGCCCAATATATTTGGTAGTTCCTCCAACAAAATCTCTAACCTACCACCCCACTTTGCAGGGAATGCGTATTGGATTTGTATACTGCTTGTTTATGCTTTTCAGACCTTCTTTACCAATAGTATATTTTGCTCCACTAACCATTTTGTTTTCGCTTTGTAGTGAGAATGGGAATTTAGTTTACTTTATGCCTAGCAGATACACATTTTGAGAACTTCCCACGTAGGTAGCCATTAAGAGTCGCATATCTCTTTCTTAACAAAAAATTTACTTCTATTTTTTTGCAGACTTTTTTCATACTTTAATAAAACATTTTTAACAGAACTACATTTTGTATTACACAATTCAAAATTTTGTTTAAATATAACACAGTGGTTTGACTGATTGCTGCTTTTTTGTAAAACCTTCAAATTTAAAACTCCAAGTTATTCTGTATTCACTACAATATTTGCTGCTAAGTACTCGGAGAGAATGTGTCTCTTCCGAATCCCTTTGGTAGGAGTGCCCCATTTTAGCACGTGTAGGTGATTTTTGCAAACATTGTTCTACGCTTGGAAATTCTCACCCAAGTTCTCATTAGACAAGGGTATATTCAAAATCTCATGTCAAAGTTCTCCCGTTTACATATTAAGAATGGATATTTCTTTAACAAACAAGTTGCTCCACTTGTGCTGGAAGTCTTGTATGCCTAAAATAAAAGCCGTTTCTTGTTTTTGTAATTTTTTCTATTAGGAACAGCATTAAAAACATCTTTACGGGACTACTTTCGCTTCGATTTCAAGAGTATATCTAGAAAATACGTAAGAGAGATCTATTGTATATATTTATTCTCTTACGAATTCCACAGTTACACGTTATATCAACTGGACTAATAATAACTAGTCTGCGGTAAAATACAATTTCAAATTCATATATTTATTCCTCTATAAATTCTGCACTGACACATGCACCAACTATTCTAAGAATAACATCAACAGAAGCGTAGTATGATGGCTCTGCTAGTTTTAGAGTACAGCCAGAGTAAGTTAGTGGTTATGAACAAACAGAGTAGAGATTCATTAATTAATTGTATGTTACAAGTTGCAACTACATTACTGCCAATTACAAATCCTAACGTTTTTAAGCATCGTTAAATATTAATTTATCGCGCCATTGAAAAAGAGGAACATTGATTTCTGTCACTTAATGTACAAACAATCTGATCGGTTTTTGATTCGCTGCATATGTTGATGACGCGTTTTAGTTTGCATATTTTCTGGGTCTCGTATCTGCTTCTGTAAGCTATAAGTAAATAGTTTTGTGGAAAACAATAACTTTTCATTTAAGATTTATAATAGTCGTCCTCTCTCAGATATTCAAAGTACTTTTGCTGTAAAATACATTTAAAATCATTTGCTTGCACTGGCACGCATTTGACATATCTTATTTTTGATGCATCCACCTTAAGAATTTTATATTTACAATTAATCTGGAGATTTTTTACATTTTTAAATGGTTTGCAATACATTGCCTTTAATTCGTTTACACCCATTTTGTTATTGTTTCTGTAAACAAAAACAAATCAAAAATGAATTCAAAATTTAGTCTGTTTTAATTATACTAAAGTATTTTTAAAAGATTAAATAGAATAAGACGCCATTAAGCTTATAATAAAATTAAGTCTTTAAAATTTTTTAGCAAAAGTTAACAAAAACTAGGATAACTCACCCAATAAAAACCACACGAAGTTGTTATTTGTCCTTTAAACTATGAGGAAGAACTGTAGAAATAGTAAAAAAGATTGTCTAATTTATATCCTAAATTTGTAGGAGAAAATACAGTTTGATAATTGTTTGTTAAATTGAAAGTGAACGGATTAATCAGTATGAAAAAAACTTAGAGCCATATGATAGTCAGTTCGTGTAAACCTCATTAACAAAAACAAAACTGGAAATCTTCGAGGTTGATATCATTTAAACAAATTGACCACGCTTTCAGCGTACCTCGAAGGAATTGAATTTTTTGCAAAACTATAATAAAAGTTCATCCTATTGTTAGCATGAAGGAAGTTTTGCTTACAGTTTCTTTTTATTCTATTAGTTTATAATTATCAAGTTATATTGGAAATACTTAAAAAAAAAGCAAACTATTTTCATTGTCTTTGGAATGTATTAATCGGGAGCGGTCTCTTCAAAAATTCTAACATAGGAACAAGATTTTCGTATATTGACTGTACATGCAGAAATATTATTATAATCTGTGTTAAAATTGCAGTCGGATATTTTCGGAAACGTATGACCTGACCCCCATTTAAGATACATTTTGGAAGATACTTTTGATAAATTATAATGCACATGCTTTTTTTAATTAAATTATAGAATACAATATGCATATCTATTCACACACAAAGCCTACTACATACTTATGTTTATTTGGAATTATTTTGTAATCTATCCAATTTAATTCTTTATTTTAAAATTTAAATCTACATTTATTTCCTCTAGCTAATAGTTGGATATGTACATCGAGTCTTCATTTTCAAACTGTAAAATATATGGAACTTTGTTTCTAAGTACAATTAATCCTCCACGAATCATATATGGAATACTGTATACTTCTCGTTAATATTTTTCAGCTCTTATATCTAATAATCTGTTTACATTCACATGTTTTGGCGTTTACGTCATGTCTAGCAGGCACACATTTTCGAGAGCTTCCCGTACAGATTACCATTAAAATCCTCTACACATCTCTTTTTTAACAAGAAATTCACAATTTTTTTGTAGTAATTTATTTTCATACTAATCCACAATTTCGATGATTTTACAATCTTTTTTCCTAAGTGTTTACCATATTTTGATTGTAATTATATTTAATTTTGAAATAGTGTTTATTTTCTGCATAACAATCATCTTATTACAGAGGAATTCGAATTATATAACAAAATCAATCGGGATATTAACGGCATAAATATGTACCGCTGCCAAACCAACTTGTCCAATTTTTAAAGAACCATACTTATACTTTATACAATAAAAAATATGCAAAAACTGTATTTGCTTGATGCACCTTTTTTTTAAAAGCTATCTTTTATTGTACCAGTTAGATTCAGTGGATTTTTAAACCCCACACGGAAAATTTTCAGTATTATTATGTTTTAATGTAAGCGTTATGTGAAAACCATACAAAGATTTGGTTCTCGTGTAAGTCAGTAACATTGGTGGTCTGGGAAAATACAAGAATTGCACTTCTCATGCTTCAGATGCAGCTGTACTCTTTAATGTGCCTCAGTGAACTTTAACCTCTCTTAGAGGGTAGAGATGTTTTGTGAGAGCGAATATATCGAAGCATGACTACCGACCGTCCTCAAGTGTAGACGTGTTTGTGGTGCTCCGACATATCGGCGAAGCCGTTCCTGTCATCTATCGTTTCACAACATATCGAAGCTTCTTCGAAGAGAGCTACAGCCAAACAAGCACAGTGCAAACTGCATTTGCTTACTAAGTCCATCACCTCGATTTACTGACGCAGGTGCTAGAATAGCAGGAATCATCTACGTCCCCACGGCTTCTTCGAATACATAGGCGCATTTCACAAGTTTAATTTTCCATCTTTCAACAAAAGAATACAAGTATGTAAGAACTTTGCTTGCGTCGTGGCATAGGCTCAGGATTTGAAGCGTTAGCCTGGGGTTTGGTGTCGTAATTTAGGACGTTTTTGTGTTCATTCTGTATGGGGATACTCATAAAAATTAATTTTTTAGGAAAACCCTCAAACAAATAGTGTACACCTTTATTTCCATTCTTCAGTCCAAACACGTTCGCAAATTCTGTTTACTGCTGGTTGTAACTTAAGCACTGCTTATTTTTAATTTGAGTCTACGAGTTCGTTCTCTACTTCCCTTTCTAACCAGTAATTGGATATGTGGTTGGATGATTTTTTCCTAAACTGCTTGTTATTTTATTTAGTTGTTGTTTTTGGAAACTGTAATTACTTGTCAAGTAAGTAATTTCTATTCTTAGCGTTTGTTATACTTCAGCTTAATTATTCTTACTTACACAGATTATAGCTTACACCGAAAGCGTTCCGCATTTTACAATTTTCTTATTAAAATTTATTAAAATGAATATTTCACACTTCTATTGAAGTTTCATCGTAGATAACAAAGTTTACAACTTATTTATTAATCGTCAAAGGCTCTATTGAAAGGAAGCTCGCCTCTAGAAATTTTTATTTTAAGCCAATTTGAACTTAGCTCGAGTTTAAGGTCAACCATACAAAGAGATATAAAAAATAATTTAAGTTTTGCCTAAAACTGGAAGGGGCTGGCAAGTTAGCAGGTTGTTGTTATTTGTTAACAAAATGAAAAATTTTTAGTATTTACTCGTGCTATTTCCGGTTAGTAAGTTGAGAAAGTGTGTATTACACTTCTAAGTGCTAGGATTTTATACGGTTGTAGTTTTTAAATTTGTAAATAGTCGTTATCAATGTTTATTTACAAAACCTTTGGTAATTACTGATATGTGAACTTTCTATAATAATAATATTTATCTTATAATTCGTAAACATGTCCGGTAATGTTGATAATTTGACTTGTGATGAATAAATTTCATACCATGCTACAGTAATATATGTGTATAGTTGTATTTGTTCTTTATATGGTTACAATGAACTTTAATCTCTGAATTTGAAGACAAAACACAAGTACATAGTGATTGAGAAATAAAGCTTAGGCCAGCAACAGTGTGTCTCTAAATAAACTTAAAAGACAAATTGCATAATATACATAAAAATTAATATAAAGAAATTATTTTTTAATCAGGAATATCAACTCGCGGCTTGGCTATATTGTCACATTTTTAGGTATCTAATCTAATTTTTTTAAATGTTCTTTTGCACTTTTGATAAAAACACAGATACCAGTGCACACGCACGTATTTCTTTTGTATGCATGCACACACGCATATGCACGCTTACGTGCGATCGCACATGCGCACATCCAACTATGAAGACACGTTCATGCAAATTCTGACGTGCGTCTACATATTATTAAACGTATGTTAGTGGTCAATGCCCATACGTACTAGCATTTACACACGGCTGAGTTCGCATGTGCGTACTTTAGTGCATAAGTTCGCACATATTTTGCGAAAAACACGCATGTATGCCGGTATCTACGCACACACGCACCCGTACGTATGTGACTAGAAATACGAGAACGGATAATTAAATGTTGTGTACGAATTGTAGCGTTGCGTGTATATGAAACTAGAGCTCTCAAAAAGGTGAAAGAACAGCGACCTGGTAATTTAAATTATGTACTTAATCATGAATCGAAAGACTAATCTGGCGAGAGACCGTGGCTATAAACGATAAGGTACTACAAGAATTGGGAAAAGTGATAAAGTTCTTGAGTGCGCATTGTTACGTACCGTCCCTGAATGTGAATATTTTCGCTCGTATTTAACTATATTTCATATTCCTTATTGTATTCACGATTATTTGCGAATTCTTATTAACAATTTCGATCGCTTTCTAAATCGAAATGATTGCTTATTCAACACCCTGTAGGTTTTATTAGTACATGCAATTATAACTTGAAGTATTGCAATCTATTTTATTTTGGCATAGCATATAAATGTGGTTTTTGAGTTATCAGAACATTGTGTTCAGAAACATTCCATGATGATTCGATTATCGATTTGTAGTTTGCTCGGGGTTTTCTAAATGTTGTGGATTCTAGTTATCTTTCTTGTGCAGGTTGGTTGTACGAATTAGCGCAGATGATTCTTTTACGAAACAAATAGTTTGTTTGTGGAAAATTAGAAAATGATCTATTTCCTGTAATAAGGAGTATAATTTGTATAATGCTTAGTGGAATAATGAAGTAGTATTGAACAAAAAAAATCATGTGACTGGGATCCGTCTTCCAGCTATTTTCTTTCAAATTTATAACTTAACGATAACAGTATGTGTTGTTTTGGGATTTGACATATTTATAGCCTTGTGGATAAGGAGATACAAGTATGAGATGCCATGTGTTCCTGCAGATGTCGACTACAGAAGGTTTGCACCCCAACAGAAGTTATGTCCAACTGTAAGATCTGCTGTTTTTTCTTTGCATCGTTTTGTAGACTTTTTTCGTGCAAAATTGGGTTTGGAAGAGCGAACCTGTCTGATGCACGGAACCGCCTGTGGGGTGGCACCCTACATTTGATTTTCTAATGCTCCACACCAAGATCCGTTAGCCAGGAAGCGAGTTTTTGTTTTGAATTTTGCGAAACCCTTGCTAGTCCAAACAAGATAGGAATCTTTAACGTACGTTACAGCTCTGACACATTGGGCCTACATTTCACCTCTCACCGGGACGAGCACGAATTTTTGTGAAAAATACTCGCCTAATATTATTCAAGCGATCCGTTTCGGAAATCAAACTCGGGACTTTGGGCTTAGTAGTTAGTTACTCGCGAACCAACTAAGCCACGAAGCCGTCAGGTTCTGGATTGTGGCCGCTGTTAGAAATCTGTATAATGACAACTTCATCACTGATATTAGAAACATTTGGGCTCTCTGGTCGGCCAATAGCATGCTATGGGAGAGGGCTAAGTGGGAGGTGCGAAGTTCCCCCACCGCATCTCTAACTTTGTTCTGGTATCTACGGTAAGTTGGAGGGCGTGGGATGATGGGAGCATAAGCTAAACTTGCATCGACGGTATATTCTGTAGTTATAATTGCTATCGCGGCGAAGTAACCCTTCTCGATGATTTTTGGGGTTTCTACGATATTATGGATGAAATGGGTTTAATTAAAACGTCTATGACTGATGTTATAGAAATTTGTTTCGGTTTTTAAACAGAAGCATAAACACATTAATATTATGTTTTCGTTATCGAGTGCTACCAACAATCTGCATGTATACACATATTTATTTTTATTTTAAAACCACAATAGCGTAGTTTATTGTACGTGCAAGCAACATTAGCAACATTTAGAACAACAATAAATCGAACCATTGTTCATTACACACAACAGGGTATAGAGACGTAATCATAAACGAACAAACAAAGCTCATTAACTATTATTAATGTCAGAAAGTCCATTATTATATTATGTTTAAATATACACCTTATCTTGAATAAATACAATATATGCTTCTTTTAATTGAACTAAATTTGATGGCTTTGGATAAAGATCTAGATCAAACAATATAATATTAAAGATTTTTTTTTTCGAGAATATATATGACCCATATTTCTCTTGAGTTTGATGGTTTGCAAAAGTTTTACAAAGTAAGAAACCACATTCAAAATAAATAATTAGATTATATTAGATAACCGACTTTGTTTTTATTTAAGGAAAGAGATGCGTGTTTCTTACTACTTACGATTTCAGAATATAAATGGAAGTTTCGGGCTCTTGTTCGAACGAGGCCTGAATAAGATATAGTTTTTGATTGTGCAGACAAAATATGGATTTGGGAACTACATAAAGTTTTGAAAATTGCATCGGAAACCGAAGAATGAGTGTAACTATATAACATGCAGCATTGAAATATTAGACTTATACCACAAAATAATTAGTAAGGATGTGGTTTTAAATTAACATTAAGAGAGCTATATATTTATTAAAAAAAAGATTGCTATGTTTTGAAAAATTAAAAACTATTGAATAACTACAGACCAAGATAATATCAAAACCAGTTATGTTTCTAATATAACTTAATTTAAAATTGAGAAAATACTGCTGTAGTGTATTATTTGTGTGTCAAAAGAATTTGTATCGGCATTTCTAAAAGTGCGCGTTATCGATAAAAATTGATTTTTTAACTTTTTAATGTTTTTTTAAAGTTTTTTATAGACTGGTTTGTAAAAATATGCAAGATGAGTCGATAAATTGTACCAAAGTTGTTATGGTATTCCGTGCGGACAAGAAAAAAATAACTTCCTCAACAAAATTAGACCGCACCGAGTTCCGCAACAAAAAAGGAATCGACAGAATGCCGCGCTAGCTAGAAAGTCGTATAGTGGGGTGCGTCAGAAGAAAAAGGAAACCTGAAGAGAAAATTTATTTACAAAACCTATAATAAAAAAACATGTTACAAAAATGAAAACCAACCCTTGGAGAAAACAATATTCATCCAATATATCCTGGAGGTTTTACATAGTACAAAAATCTTCGCAAAAACTGTTAATACACCCCTTAATCACATCAACTAATAACCTGAATTCTAATATTCACATAAAACAAAATTTAAAAAAAAACTATGGCTTTGCTGTCGTTTGTTTAATACAATTATTTTTTAAATACTTTATATTCTCTTCCTTATATTCAAAATATTCATCCAAGAACAATGCACCCCAAGAAACCAACACTTTTATAGATACTACTATCGTTCGAGAAACTACCTATATTTTTATATATATATATATATATATATATATAACAGCATTAAAGCAAAAAAATAACACCATCTACCAGACGAAATGCATTTCGCAGCAGAGGCAAAGAATTATGTAATAACGTCACATCTAAAAAATAGTATAACTTTAAATTTTTATACAGATCTTATGAACAGTCAATGCTAATCATATTTTATAATTAGTACCCAAACAACAAAAGCTGCCACCATTCCGACGGCTTCGTTTTTCTTGAAGTCTGAAGCTTGGGGGTCATCTAACTCCTCAAAAGCCCACTTCCTGTCTTCGTACCTTGAAAATTCTACGCCACTTGAATCATCTTTAAAAGAATTCAGCAAAGCAAACATCGCCGCTTCTCTCATATGGTCGCTCAGAGCGTATAATATGCTTTGAAGCCATGATCGACGATGTATACAAGAACAGTTTAGGAGCAAACCTCTCAGTTAACAAACTTCAGAAGTTAAGAACAATTGTCACTAATAATTGTCAGCAATAATGGTCAATAATAAAATTTATATCATACGCGATATTTATTTAATTCATGTTTCGATGTGATAAAAGTAACTCCAAAAGAAAACCGCGCCCTGATAGCCATAGCACAGTTTCTCGTGAATTCACATAAACGACACTATATCGCGTAACAGGATTTTGAGCAACATTCATTTTTATATACGTATCCGAAACGGAAAGCAATTCTATTCCGTTCAAGCAAGGAAAGTCTGCATAATAATAAATTCATTCAAATAGTACCTTCCATCGAAAACATCTATGTGCAGATAGTAAATAATATGAATGGTATTTTCCTCAAGACATCCATCTGTCGATAAGAGAACCTGAAAACTAATTAAATCGAACCGTCTTGGAAAGCCCTTCAGTAACCTCATATATCGAAACTTATATTATTTTATCAAGCGAAGCTACAACCAATAATGGGAAACTCAGTCAACGCCTTTTTCAGTAGAACCGGTTGTAGCGTTCTAAACTACAACGAATATAGATCGACGTGTGTAAATACAAGATAAGAATTATATACAGCCAAACTCATGGAAATTACGAAGAACGCGTAGGATGATTTGCCTAATTTCCTTCATTGAAATTATAGAGACGTGACATAAACCAATTAATAATTTATATTAAGTACGGTGTTGAAATAAGCGAACAGAAATTTTACTGGATCGGAGTTCGTGATTTGAAAATAACCTTGATGAAGCACGTGCATACTCATTATAATATTTAGGAAAGCGAACTTTGCTGATAACAGAGTATCACATTTTTAACGCTATATCAGAGGATAAGGAGTATTTAAATTATAACTAAATATTCTAATAGAATCACAGGGTGATGGATAAGCAACAGTTTAAATTGAAAAGGCAGTTGGTATCGCTAATAAATACTTAAATGACTGCGAATAAAGTAAGGAATGTGAAATTTAATTAAGTAAGAATGGAAATATTCCAATACAGGAACTGCACGCAAAATGGTGGCGTGGGAGAAGTAACGTGACCAAAATGACGCTTACCAGAGTGACAGCTCTAACGTAATTGTGGTGGATGTGATGTTATAGTTCCGATAAGTAACGTATGTGGAGGGTGAAGGAAGGAGGGCGGCGGTGGTGGAAGAAGGTGGAGGAGCAGAGTACCTCTACACCTCAACGCCTGTTATTCGTCTACTATCTCCTAAAACACAAATATAAAAACAACCAAGACACTGTACTACATGCATTTAATATTTTACATACGAAATGACTGAGGAAGCAACGAGAATCAAGCAATGCTAAAGCTTCAACTGTACATATATATTTAAGAATCTTATTTCCCACGACAACGTACTGGACTATGCTGACATTTAACCTTTCTTTCATTATTCATTAAATTTTCAAATTCAAAACATACATGTTGATATAAATTATTAGTCATTTCTGTCTGCATATATCTAGCATTTATTTGTTTAGGAAACATTAATTCTTAATCTCTAGACCCTTAACCATTAAGTGGTTCAATAGGGTGACAACTGATAAATAAGGTCTTTTCCAACATAAATTGACTTGAATTATTATTATTCGGGATAAAAGCTAACTCGATAAATTAAACACATTCAAACTTAATTAGATCGGCTCTCTTAATCATTAAACCAACATAAATATGTATATAACTTTACAATTATGTTATTGTTAGCAATGAACATAAACTCGTGAAAACATAAAAATTTTATTGTCGTTTCGACGTTTAAAAGAGTTTTAAGAAAATTGACTGTTAAATTGTAAATTCAAGTAATTGTTGTATTATTGCGCTTTTCAGTAATAGCTCTATAGTTAACTCATTTTTTGCATAAGAAAATGCAATTATGGGTAGCCATATTGAAGAAATGAAACTCCCATCTAATATGTTTTGAGCACAACTTCGTCTGTTGGTTAAAATTTTACGACATCCAAATTTTTAAAGCGTTATCTAATATTTAACATTAAATTATTGGAAATGTACTAAAAACTTCTTTTTTACATTTGTTTAAGTTTGAGATCTATCTTTTGTCTTTGTGGTTAGCAAAAATTGTCTACAACTTCTAATTGAAATTCCTGTTTTTTAAGAGTTCTTTATAGTTAATATGGCTAACGCACTAGTTGTGATCTGTTTCTTAAAAGTTTTTATACGTTGTATAGTTTTAAAATGTCGCTCTTACGATGATGGTTATTGGAATTGTACATATAATTTGAAGTAATTTAACACTTTCTGGAAAGGTTTCACACAGGTTCAATTTATAAGTAACTGTAGACTAGCAACAGTTCCAGTATTGTTTTAAACGTCCTGCGATCATGAATAAGTTCTCATTCTAATTTAGTTTTATGCTGCCTATAGTGTAGTAAAGTGATCTAACAAGTTTAATTGTGCATAAAGTTTTTAGTAGGTAGGTAATTGACCACAATGACCTCATAGAGTAGTGCAGTGATTATTGCCATAAGTCGAGTAACGTTTCTTTTTTTAACGGATAACAGGTTCGTTAATTCGATTGTTTAATATTGATAGGCAAAATTATTTAGAAACATTTCACAATCATAACTTTGTTGTCAGCTTTAGATGATGTTCAACCGTCAATAATTTCTGAGCTTCTAGTCGATTAATTCTAAAGATCTGTACTTCTACCTTTTCAGGATTTTCCTGAACTCATGAAATGTTTCATATATTAATTGCAGCCTAATAGTGCATTTAACATACATACGCTGCATGGACGCACGTACTCTCGAACGCGCACTAACGTGCACACGCAGACTCACGCACACTCACACACACTCACACACAACAAACATCACTGAGACTCGGCATGTATTGACCAAACAGTCATTTACATTAAGGATCATTGAATTCAAGATTTCTACTTCTGATCTCATGCCCAACAACCTATGAGTGCAGACTTAAATGTTTTAAAAAGTATTTAAATAATTGATTATCTATTTCATTGTTTGAACAGAAGCAAATACACGATATAATTATTTTTAATTGATATTTTATTATTAAGTGCGGATTTTACGTTTCGGGCCTTGGGAGCTGCCTTTTTAAAGTCTTCTTCTAAAACTTCTTGTAACAATTTTATTTATTAAACAGAAATTACAATTGGAATTTTGACAAACTTGATAAAATTATACGTCGAAATTTTTTTATTAATTGAATTTAAATGAGGGCGAGAAGCCTACGCAAACAACAATGTAAAAGCTGAAATACTCAAGACTGACTGATGATCTTGGGGCTCCCGGGGTATTTATGTTGTCCCTGTCCCTCACATTTTTGTGGGAACTGCAGCGCTCATGTCTGCTTATTTCTTTATTCTATTCGTTATACAATGTAACAATCTTAAACCTAATAATTGCGGTTTCTTAACCGTCTGTGACCTGCACCTACAGTACCACTTACGTCTGGAATACAATGTATTCACATCCGTTCTCACAACTTGCTTGTGAACTTTCAATAACCTTTTCTTTATTTATTCTTGAAATACAATGTTGCATTTAACTTAAGTTTCTTTATAATTTCCTAATAATTCCTATTTGATTGTACATATATGGATTGGGGGATACGTAACTCGCGTAAATGGAAAAAGGCTTTGTGTTCGTAGGAAATGTATGCTTATATCAGTGATTTTAATGTCAACACTCCATAGTGGAAAACTAACAAGTTCAATATTTACCTATACGTCCAACAATTTAAATAAGCGCAGGAATACTAACAATATGTGCTACTTAATCTATCCAAAGTGTGTATAAATATTTACATAAATCAATGATTATTACTATCAAGTGCAGTAAACTCTTAATAAAATGTATTTTTAAATAAACACTTGACAAATACAAAAATCTAATGCAGGCGTTATTAAATTATAATAAATATAATATTAAGTTCTCAACGATAAACTACGCATACGTACATTTCCTGCGACGTCGTAAGTAAAAAGGACTTTCGTATATATTACAACACTTTTGATTGTATTCAAAATTTTAGTTACAATGCTCTTGCACCGAACTGTAAGTATTTTTCATGTTTAAAATTCTAAGATAAAAATTACGTAGACATATCTGAAATTAAATAGCATTTTGGTCCGCATACGAGAACATTTATTATGTTGTTCAATTTTTTATTGATTGAACCCAATTTAGTAAAATTCGTATATCATTTTAGAGTAAGTATACGGTGATTATGGAAAAAATATTAAATCGGCAAACGTTCAAGTGCTGGGGGAACTTGGCAGCCACAGTCTGCTTAACCCCCTTCACAACCACTGGATGTCGGAGAAATAGGGTATATAATTATAAAACAATAGAAGGGGACCGAACTGCATCTAACAAGAAAGAACAGCGCCTATGATCAAAGACAACAAACATAAAAACAAGAAGAAAATTGTTGAAAGCATATGTGTGGAGCACAGCACAGATTGCCTATGAAATACGGGCAGTAGATAAAGCAGACAAAAACGGTAGCAGCCTTTTGGAATGTTGTGCTTCAGATGTATGAGAATGATAGCATGGATAGACAAAGTTAATGACAAATAGGTTATAGAAATAGTAGGGGAATAAAGATATCTGTGGAAAAAAACAGGAGAAATACGTTCTAAGGCATTTTTGGGAGATAGTATGGGTTATGTTACAAGCAGAGATAGGAAAAAGGAGGTAGATGTAGACCTAGATTAGATAGTGATAGATGCAGACTGTACAAATTTCAGGGAAATTTGTAGGTTACTTCAGAATAGGAAACAATGAGGTCACGCGTCTAACCAGTTGCAGGACTGAAGACTTAATGATAATGATGACAGTGATTATAATATTACAATTTGATTCTATTGTATTTTCATTAAAAATATATGTAACTTTGAAATAAGGTTTCCTATTCTAAAATTTGTAATGAACAAAAAGGAGACAACAGGCGCCTTTTTATAAACAACCTTGCAATAGGATTATTTGAATTAAGGTTAATACATCACGATGATGAGAAGTACAACTTCTTTATGCAGAAATAAATTTAAAAAAAAGAAAATATGTGCGAAGCGTGCGATGAATGCGATTATAATAGGGCTATTGAAAAGTTACGGATTTTTAAAGGACCACTAAATATGACTTTGGGTGCGATAAACCGTATCAACAATGTATATGCATAACAATGTACTTACCGGTAGGATTTATGACGAACACACTATTCTATGGTAGGAAATCTTATTGTTATTCGAAACCTCTTTCACTCACTTCGAATACTGAACCTTGTCACTTACTTTTTCAAAATCATGCACGTAATGGGGTAGCATTCCCACTCACTTCTGATTCCTTATTGTGAATGGAAAAGATATGTATACAGATACAAAAACGAAACAATGTGAAAGGCGCTGAAAATTTAAGATACTAAGAGCTTGGGTTATTAAAGCTAGTAAAAAAATACAAATTACAGAGGTATATATGGATTGGAAGAAGAAACGATGGAGAACAAGGAAGCGAATTTGATTAAAAACTGCAAGACGAGGAACTGGCGAACAGTTTACAGAATCCTACTGCAGTGGCTTTGGTAACAAAGAAAACACGAAAATGTAAAAGCTAACTTAGAAACTATATGTTAATAAGCATATGATTGAATAGTTGTAAAATCTATCATTACATGGTTTGTTCGCGTTGATATTGCACGTCGTCTTTTTCCGTTAATGTGGCGCAAGTAACTTTGTCACCAAGCACATTAGAACACAAGCAGGTTTCTGCTTCCAATTTTATTATCAGCAGTTCATTAGTAAATTTTCTTTGTAATACAGCGTTACTTCACAGACATGGTTGGCAGATTTAAACGTGGTTTAAATCGGTTTAAACTGTCTCGGAAGGGTCAAGTTTTAACCAGTGAAAGAAATTAATATTATACTCAAATTGACGGGTTATTTATTTTAAATTTAGTAATAAAAAGTATAGTATATAGGAATTTAATAGCTACTTAACTACTGTTTCCCCAGATTCAAACTAACCAAAATAGCTACCCTACAATAATAATTTGCAATAAAAGGGAAGGTTACTTTACAATTTAGTTAAAGGTAAGTGGAAATGGAATAGCTCATAAGTTTTAAATTACGATATAAATAAAGAAAAACCGTAAATCTTAATAATCATGTTCACAAATTGGCAGTTCATCCTTATGTATGGAATTAAACATTTTATTTACATCAACCGATTTGCCAGATGTTTCTGTCTGCCATCTTTCATAGATTGCTTAAATAAAATATTAAGGTTTGAAAATAAACGTTCGATCGATGTAGATGAAGCAACACATCTAAAAAGATGCGTCACAAACTTCATAAAATTTGAATGTATATTTTCATGATACATACAATGTTTCTTTCCCGTAATTTGGTAGGTAAAATTTTAGTACTGGAGTTGATTTTCTTCCCATATGAATTGGGTGCAGCATGGGTGGTAGAATATGTGCAGAAGGAATCCAATCATTAAATCTATTATTTAAAAACCTTGCATACGGTTCTAAATCCTTATTAAATAGAAGATTTTGCCACTCTTCCAATGTGTTGCTATAAGCGCTTAACTTTTTTATAAATTGCCGTGTTAGATATTATTTTTGAAAATAGATATCTATTTCATTTTCATGAGATATATTGTCGTGAAATTTTGTTTTTGCGAAACACTTGTAAGCGAACAATTTGTCTTGCATCCAATATCCCCTGGAATTTGCTATTCCAACGAATCATAATTTTTTTAGAAGACACTTTGGAATATGGTGGTTTCTAAAGTATTTTGATACATAGACAATTTGATAAAGAATCGTAGAAACATTTTTTGTTTTGCATATATTTGTCTCATGAGATTTAGAAAATGAACCGCAAAATCATACGAAATAAAAAACGTGGTATATTGATGGAAAGTGGCAGAAGTGATCATGTCTCCAAAGTCAGAACAACAACCCAATGATGTTAAATCCTACAGGTTAATTTCCCAACTGCCAATAGTTTCAAAACTTTGAGAAGCTACCGCTAAAAAGGATACGGCCAATAGTAGAACGTAAAACCTAATTTCAGATTTTCAATTTCGATTCGGGCAATAGACTAGGAGCACAGAATAGTTGATACCATCGATTGTGCTTGGAAGAAAACAAATCTACCCTGCAGTCGTCTTAGACGTTGCGCAAGCATTTGATAAAGTATGGCACAAATGCTTGATACATAAGCTAAACAAAATTCTCTCAAAGCAATATGTTGAGATTTTAACTTCGTACATCTCAAACACTCTTCAAAATCAAATGAGAAATTGAATACTCGGATCTGAGAGATAAGAGCGGGAGTGCCTCAAGGTATGGTACTGGGTACTACCTTACATGTGATTTTCCAATGCTCCACCCGAAGGTACTACATTGGCCAGAAAGCGAGTTTTTTACCTGAAAAATTTGGAATTTTGCCGAACCCTTACTGTTCCAAGTAAGGTAGGGATCTTTAACGTGCATAACAACATTCACACACGGGACCTCCATTTTACCTCTCATCCGAACGAAGGTGTATTTTTGTGAAAAATGCTCGCCTAATATTTTTCAAGCGGACCGCGTCGGGATTCGAACCCGGGACCTTGGGCGTTACTGGGTCTTACCACCATTTTTATATACTAGTGATATAACATACTTAAAGCAAACTACAGTGACTACTTTCACTGATGACACTGTACTATCGACAGTGGAGAAAAACCAATAACTGGAAGTCTACAGACAGTTAGGAATGCAATATTTGAATAGGTCAAACAATGAAACAAAGCTAAAAGTTGCTATCTGTCCATATTAACTTCACAAACAAATTTTCTAAAGGCCCAACGTCTTTTGTTATAAATGGCACTATTGTGCTCTATTGGGAATCACAACAAATATCTACGCATGCCTGTGAACGCCAAACTTAGGTGGAAAAAGCGTGTTAAGAGGAAAAAAAGCAGAATTAAACCTAAAATATAGACAGCACTATTGACTGGTTGGAAGAAGCTTCAAACTTTCAATCTCCAGCAAATTATTGTTTTATAATCAAATCTTGAAACCAGTATGATGTTACGGTTTTCAGCTTTGGTGCTGAAGTAGCGATTCAAACATTGAGTGTATTCAGATATTGCAGAATAAAGTGTTACGAAATATAGTGAATATCCTTTGGTGTGTTCGAAATTTTGATCTTCATAGAGATCTAGGGATTCCAACCGTTAAGTAAGTAATCAAAAGGTAATTTGTAAAGCATGACACTAGACTTCACCTCTACGTCAACGCAGAGGCCCTTTAACTACTGGATATTCAACTCCAACGCAAGATCAGAGAAGAAAAATTCAACCGTTCTTGTGTAGTGTGTTGTGTATAACAGCAGAGTACAGTACGTGAGTGAAGTGCAAATAGTTCAGAAAACTCTAGAAAACATCAATGGATCATTGAGATTGTGAGATGAAAATTAATGGTTAGTCTTCAAGGACTAGTTTTAATTGCAGGCACGATGATGATATGGAGATGAAAAATAAACCTGTTGCAGTACAGAAAACAAATAAAATTTATAGTGTACAACATTTTATTCTTTTATGCTTCTATATTTTTGTAATTATTATTTTATTTTAAAAATTCAATATCATATCCCTTTCAGCATTAAATTTCCCGTGATTTGATACCCCACATGCTGTTTAGATATTTTATTCAAATTTTAGTATTTTTCAACACGTGCCAAATAACAGCGTTACTACTAGAGTTTGGACTTAAATTTTTAGGCGTGTGGAATCACATTACTTTCAATTTACTACCTCTTTCACTATTTTCACTATACTAGCTTGGTAATTTGCAATGGATGTACTGCATTACAACAAATTATCAGCTACTTCCTGTTTTCGTCTAACTAAAAATATAAGTACTTATCTACATCCTTGATTGTGAATATTCATATCAACACCATTACATCAGTTTTGCAGCTTCAACCGGCATTTGTGGTTTATTGCAATGTAAGAATATGTAGAAACAACATTTGTGTGGTGTATGCAAACCACATTCATACTTAATCATTCGAAACTGAAATCACCCAACTTTAAAAGTAACGGTATTATATAATATTTTAGATTGTCTTCACTGATTTTATGATTATGATATACTCATACAGCGCCTCGTTTATATTGCTATTGATTCTGTAAACAGTATTCAATTTAGGCAGTTCTGTAGCTTGAGAACTAATGTGCCTTGGTGAAGGAGTAGGAAGCTTGTTTTTAGTGTGTACTACTGTGTTCTTATCGCCCACTGGATTAAATTGAGTTGAAACGAGGTACTGAAATGTAAATTGGAAATGAAGCTTTTCTCTACTGCACGCTCCGCGTTGGTTGGGCGCTAGTGAAATGTTACTAGTTTTTTTTTTTTAATTGGTTAGTCATAAGGTGTAAAGCCCTTCTTTACTATATTCGCGGTCTAGTCTGGGAATTACCCCATGGGTGAGCAATGAGTTTGGGCGTGGGTATATGGTGGGCTCGACTACAAACGGGAACAAAAAAAAGGTAAATGGACGCCACTGCATCTATATAGACAATAAGCAAAACTAAAGTATCCTACAGGAAGACGCAGAAACCTATAGGATATAATGATTATCAAAAAAAACTTACAAACCACAATAAACAATATCTCTGGAAACCTCTTGGACCTCTGCTCCAGCTTCCGCGATGTCGGATCTGCAAGAAGATGTCACACAAAAAAATAATATATAAGACACTGTTTGTGCCTCACAATAACAAAATATTTCGATCCTTATAGATCGATTGGCCTGAATTTAAAACCTTAATAACACCTTACCTATGAGAAAATACTCTACTGGAAATTACTTATTCTGTTTCTATTACCTGGTACTGTATCAACTTTTTCCACATTCAAAATTTTGCTGATCTAATTTGAGCAATGTTAAGTTCAATAAGTGAAATAAAAAGACAAAGGCATCAATTCAAAGTTTAATTGAAATATGATTCTCTTTTGTTGCAAAAATTACTTGTAACTAAAATTTATTAATCAATATATAATAAGCTTTAAAACTTTCTTAGAGTGTTCCTCTATAATCAAAATTATCAACATTAAGTAAGTTATAGAAGTTTCTGAATATGCTTCTCTACATAGAGAGGTATTAACATTTATAAGTTATTTAATACAGTTTAGGTTCTAAAACATCCATAAAACAGATCTGTTCTGGCTTACAAGATTTTTATCTAAAGAACTTGTTACATAAACAGTTCATATGGTCTAAGCATGAAATTAATAAAAGTCAGTTCAACATATGTTAAAAGCAGCTTAGGTATTCTACTAATCACAACAAATTGCTAGAAAACATCTTTCATCCAAAGGTGGACTTTATACATATTTTTATCACTTTAACATGTGCATCCTAAATGCACTTTGAATAACAACTTTTAAATCATCTAAAGGTTCAAAAATTTCTCTTATAAAACAATCTAATTCCGAATGAAAAATATTTGACTTATTAAATTTTTAGGTTATACTTTCAAACTAAATTTTACGTAATATATGAGCATAAACACATTTTGCAAACAAACTTGAAATTTACTTTATTTAACGAAAGTTTCCATGATTTAGAAGAGAGTAAATTAAAGCTTTAACCTTAATTAGCACACGAAACTGATTTTCAGTAAAAGTTTATAAGTACCTGATAGATTGTGTTTTAGTTCTACAACGGCGATGTTGACGAACGTAATAGATGAATTAAGACGCATAGCATTCCATCTGCTTGATATTCCGAAAGATACAAAACATGCCGGCATTAACCATAATTCCTCGGACAGTTTTAAAACAACTAATTTCACAATACTCGACCAAAATCTAATTCCATTGTTTAGCGTGTTCCTCAAACCTGCTAAAGAGATTGAACCAAGTATTAGTTTTAAACACGGCTGATTAATTACACGGTGCTTACCACTAATGGATTTCCTCACAACGTGTTGTAGCTGTTTGCCTTAAGTTGACTGGGCGGCTTACACGAGAGCTCTCCGTGAAGCCTCCGCGCGACAACCAAGAAGCCCTACCACTCTCTTAGAGCTATCCTTAGCTCCCACTTACAAGCGGAGTTGACCATTTTCAAAAGCGAAGTCTACGTACCCGCGGTTGCTTGCAAGATGGCCGTGTTCCTTACTTGCCAACGCTCTTAGTCCTCGCGTCATTTTCGCGCAGGCGTTATGTTGAACAATTGCTCTAGCGGACGTCAAAACGCCTGTAGTTTATGTAACTCAAGTTACGTTCAAGGTATTCACGATATCGAGAGTATAGGAGTCTCCATTAAATACTCTTTATAGGTAAAAATAATATAAACGGAAAGAGTTGTTCTTCTTTATAGTACATTAAATTAATTAACGATTACACCCTAAATGACAGATTCGCAAAATAATAACAGTTAGAACTGTTTTTCCTTCAGAGATATGAAATGTAACAAAAATTTTGTTACAGTACTTTACTCGTCTAACTTTCAAAATTAGCCTACCTCTTAAATGTAGGTATGTGATTAAAAAATAAGCATAAATTTAGCAATAACATTTAATTCTTTTGAGAATTGTCATAAGTATCTTATTTATAAAAGCGCAATGTTCCGATTAAAGTAGCGTTTATTGAATACAGAAATTGAATAGTGGAAAGGCCTAGTTAGAGAGGGAAGCCAGTTTGTTGTAGGTAAAGACACAATTGTCTTCGGCATTCGCCTTCTCTAGAGCAGTGAACAAAGGGAGTAAGAGAAAAGTTTTTATTCGCAGAGTTACAGCAAAGAAGCTTTGGGGATTGACTGCGAACATGTGAAAATAATAGGAATTGTATGGAACTAAAGAAACTGGAAGTGTCATTGACTAAAATAGCTCTGTACGCTAACTGAGTCGGAACAACCGCATATAGGAAAAAATGCCAAAAAAATTATCTTCTTTGCAACGAAAACTACTCAAACTATTACTGTTAACCACTGAACTTGTGGGAATCGAGTGGCTTATATACATATACACGCACACATACATACACACATCCACAGACACGCAGATATACATACACACGTACGCACCAACACTTACACGCACCCACCCGCACACACGCGCGCGTGTCCCAATACACATTCACAATAATTATCCTAAAGTCACTTAAGAAAGGTTTGATGTAAGGTAAGTGTACCGAAAACGGACCATGTACCTATTATGGACCGTTAAATGTCACAGCTCAAAAATAAGGAAAGGTGATGGTTTGTCTTTTCAGGTAAAGTTGGCAACATGCTCAGTCATTGTGCAGCAACATGAGCGCAGTTATGGTAGTTCTGCTATTGAGTTGTTAACAGAAAGTTCATATTTCAAAATGTGTTGTGCTGAATATCACTTTTTTAGTTGAAATATTAAGAGGTAACTTGTTTTTAAGTTTTTGTTTACTATTTTGTATTAACTGTTTTGCTGTATTTACATATTTTGTCATTATTACAATGATTATTTCTTCATATTTGCATTGGAATTGGTCCAGCATTATTTTGTTTTTTGTGGTTATGAGGGTGGTTCAATTAGGCACTTTTAATTCGATGCTGATACCAGTTATGAACATACTGGTTCATATTAGGAGCGGAATGTGAAATTTTGTAATTCCATTTATTTGTCATCTTATAAAATAAGTAAATGATCAGTCTAAGTTAGAAGTTATTATTATGGCAGGAACCAATTTTGGACCACATGGTCCATAATAGGACCTCTAATGGTCCATTATGGGTGTCAGAAATGTTAAGATTTACTGTACATACTTAAAATTTTTGTAGAATGAACAAATCAAAACGTGGTCAGTACAGTAATGAAGCATTGAAAAATGCACTGAAAGAAGCGGGTAAGGGATGCATTATAGCAGCGTTTCTCTACTTTTTTTGACCCGCGGACCAGTGAAATTTGTAAAAAAAATTCGCGGACCAGTGATATTTTTTTAACAACAAAATTTTACTAGGTATTAAAGAACTACTACATAAGTTATTTGTAACATTTTTATTATCATTTACTTACAACAATATTTAAATATCAAGATAATAATAAAAAAATCTCAAACTCGTGGGCATAGGAACACAACAAAAAATATCACTCTCACGATTACTAAGAAATTAAATCAAAAGCATTTACAAAAAATATAATTTGTTGTTTGTTTGTAATAATTATTATTAATAAATAATAAACCCTTCACAAAAATTACAACAAAAACTGTCAGAAATTATAAAAATAATCACAAAATCATTGCACATGAACACGACAAAATAATCCAACATGTGATACTACAAGCTACAAGCTAAGTCGGGGCGGTGAAATAACCGAAAGACGATTTCTAAATTTATTTTTATTACCGTCATAGATGAAAATCCCACTTCACATAAATATGTAGTTGCGAAGGGGACTAACATTTTCATTGCTTTCTCGTATAGAGATGGATATTCATTTTTCAATTTGATCCAAAGTTTATCTATAGACATTGTTGAAAAACTAGCTTTTGACATAATATCTCTACTAATCTCAAACAGGGACTCATATTCTCTGTCACTTAAATTGGTCATATGGTATGAAGGGGTTTGTTATCCACACATTTCTTTCACACGTGGTTTCTTCAGATGGGAAATATTTTTCGAAACTATTTTTTAAAGATTGTAAGTGATGCTCAATGACTATATTTAATTTTGATAAGTTTACATCTTTTTGCAAATTAACAAAATCAAAATAATTATTAAATACATCAATATTATTTCTATTTACTTTATCCACCCAAAAATTATTTTTTCTTAAATCCATCTATTTTATTAAATAAATGAAACGCAGGTATAGAAGTTCCTTGTAAACTCAAATTTAAATCGTTAATATACGAAAATATATCACTTAAAAATGCTAGTTTTGCAACCCATCAGACAAATGCATACTTAAAGGATTATTTTTTTTTTTTAATATTTTTACTTCCGCCTTTAATTCAAAAAGCCTGGTTAAAATTTTACCCCGCAAGAGCCATCGAGCTTCTGTATGCAGTAATAACTGCTCATGTTCGACACCAACCTCCTGACAAGATATTGCGAATAACCTACTGCTTAAATCGCTTTTTTTGATAAAATTAATAACTTTTATAGATTCCGCTAAAACCTCATATAATTCTGTGGATATACTTTTCGCTGCTAAACGTTGTCTGTGGATAATACAGTGGGTAATTAATAAATCAGAATTAACTTCTTACTGAATTTCTTTAGTAACACCACAATGTCTGCCAACCATACTAGCCGCCCCATCGGAACACATACCTACCTAATTTTTCCATTCTAAAAAATGTTTAATAACATAAGAATTAAGAGTATAAAAATCTCATCACTTGTATATAAAACCAATTCTATACAACACAAGAATTCTTTTATTTCTTCCAAAATAAAATCAATATATTTAACATAGCAAATTAGTATCGTCTTTTTAGAAATTTCGCATGATTCGTCGATTTGTATTGCATAAAATGTTGATTCCTTTATCTTTTGTATTAATCGGTATTCCACATTCTCTGATAATTTTTCAATTCTTCTTCTTATAGTATTGTAACGTATTTTTTTGTTGGGCGCCAGTGTAACGTATTTTTATAAATGGGCGCCAGTGCACAAAAATTTTCCGCTTTCTTCACAAAGAATCGAAGAAAGGGCCATCTTCCGACATAGCTAGGGTCTATTCCTGGGTAGAGCAATAAGAAGTGGGGGGGTAAGTCGAATTTTGTTTTCAAACAAAAACTAAACAAAGTTAAATAGGCGCCACCAAGTCCTGAGATAATCACAATAAGAACAAAGCACAATTTTAAGGGCGCACGTGGAAACCCAAAGATAAAACGATCGCCTTCGTTAACAAAAACCTGTTTTATAAAAATAAGACACAGTTCTTGTAAGAAATTACAAACATTAAATAAAAAAATGTAGAACACCTTTTGTGTCCTATAAAAGTATCAAAAATAAAAAATGTATATCCAATATGATATTGGCACAAAATTATTACCCAAAAATTCTACCTTTATGTTATCAGATTTGATCGCATTTGACCAAAATAAAAGTCTCAAAGTTTAACTAATTGTTTACTGAAGTAAAAAAACTTTCTTTTAAAAATTAATAACTTTTTAAAATGTAAAAATTCTCAGCAATAATGTTTATAACAAAATCAAAATTTTGTCTTTGTAAAGCAAAAGACTGCTCTCTAAACATAAGCTTGTTTTAAATGTTTAATTAAAAAAATTTGTAAACACAATGCATTAAACTATCATTTCTATCCTGGGCAGATCTTATCAGGTCATAATTATTACGCAGCGTGTATTTTAATTTTGCAATAAAGTGAAATAAACTTCCATGTACATAACAAATTAAAAGTAAACAAAAGTTCACTGCTATTACTTATCAAGTACTTTTTGTATTAAGTATATAAATTTTCATAACCTAAAAATTTTGTATGGACACAAATGCAAACACTTTGCAATTGTCACCTAACGAATTTAAATTTTTATACTAAGTTTTTATAATTTATATGTGAATAAAAGCTAACTTCAAGTTTGAAGAATGTTTAATTTGAATTTTAGGAAAGCTACACGAAGCATCTGCTTTCACGGGAAATATCTTTAAAATGTTACTACATCACAAACAAATATAACGTAGAAAATATACTTCAAAATTTATCTGAAGTTCGAACGTAAACAAAGTCTACAAATATATAAATCTAACCTAACAAAGATTTCTCTCTGCGGTTTGTAAAACCAGTTTAACAATAATCGAAAGTGAAACAGGTCATATGGTCATAAACATGATAGCAAATTTCGTGTTTTTTATATGACCGTCTGTTTATCAAAGACTAACGACATTCTAAACACATGCAAAATTTCTTAAATTTAATAACGAACCAAACTGCATCTGATTTTCATAGCCAAATTCCATCAGAAATTTCATCAGCTCCAAACAAAACCATAAACCATTTCTTGGGATAACGGCAATTACGACCACATGTCCGCAATCTCCAATCCTTGTACAGAACCATACAACTTACAAAACAAAATTCTCACTTGTACTTTTCTATTGTTTTTCGTAGGCGCGCTAAATAAATGAAACAAAATTAAAATAATTTCGTAAAATGTATAAATTACAAACCGTTAGTAGAAGTTATACATATTTATTCAAGTCTACCATGACTTGCACCACTCACACAAATAATTTAATCGAAGGTCGGAAGCCTCTAGTCTGGAAAACATCTTGAGGAATTGATAGCTTTTCTGCGACTAACGAACAACGAGAAACGAACGATAGCGACGATTCAAAGACTCGTCGTTAGAGGTGGGGAAATACGAAAGCAACCAGATTGCTAGAGATGCTCGACGAAATAACTTTATGTCACACAGATATTTTAGTACAAGAAGATTATTAAAACGAAGCGTTCCATTATGTACTATATGGAACATTAATAAATAATAAGGCACGTTTGGCGCATTATACTTGTAATTCAATGCGAATAAATACTGAGCAAATTAAACATGTTTCAGTATCATTAGATAAGGAAATCGATTTGATTTTATCAACAGCAGAGGGTCCAAACATCTCTAAACAAACGTCTATTAAAACTGGTTTAATTAAATTTTCCCCAGTAGTAAATGATTTTTTGGTTTTAGCAATCCAAAAGGCAACTAGGTACGAAAATTTAGTAGTGACTTGTTCTGAATAAAATTGTGTTTGAATGTTTCTGTTAGTAATCCTAATTCTTGTTTTTTACGCTCAAAATATTCTCGCAGTTTATTTTCCAGCTCGGAATGTTTAGTCTTCAAATGTCGTAACATTTTCGATGGTTTCATAGCACCATTTACTAAAACTTTATGGCAAATGATACACATCGGACGTACATCTTCTTCCGTAGATTTGGGCCAAGGAATTAAACCATATTTTAAATCTTCATGGTTATAGTGTCTGATAACTGGTTTTTTCTTTTCTGCTGGTAGAATCCTTGTTCGTCGTCATTTTCTTGAGACTTTGAACTGGTATTGCAAAAATTAAATAGCGTGCTATGTTTACGGTTCACGTTACTCAGGGTTAAAAAATATTTTTTTATTAGCGCCTACATAAGTATATAAATAATCAATAAACCTACTTTTATATTGGTCCAATCCATAAACATGTGTATAATTATTATAATAATGTTTCGTTTAACAATAACTTAAAAACACCCAGACTATACAATGATAAAGCTGTACCAGATCACACATCAAATCTATTTATTATAAGTGGCTTAAGTGTCTGTCGCCGATAGAAAGTCAGCCGGCCGGTGTCTGCGCGCCGCGCTCGCGCGCACTTGTAAGCATTCCAGAATTTTTTCTTCAGAGCCGCACTAATCATAAATTACATAGAAATAAAATTAGTTTAAGATGTATTTCGTAATTTTATAAATTAAAATTTAGTTATTATTATTTTTTGATAAGTAAATTTTTTTCGCGGATAGAAAAATTGTCGGCGGACTAGTAAAATTTCTTCGCGGACCACTGGTGGTCCGCCGGACCAGCGGTTGAGAATAGCAGCATTATAGGGCTGCGGCTTTACTCTTATGAGAAAATTTAAATCTAATATTGATATAAAGAAGAAGCCAGGACCAGAAACAAAGTTTACGTGTGAGCAGGAGACTGTGATTGTAAAGTGAATAAAGACAGTGAGCAAAGCAGGATTTCCTGTATCAAAGAAAACAATGATATTCAGTGCAGGAAAACTGGCTCAAGAGTTTGGGATACAGTTTTCAATGGGTACTTTGCCGGCAAGAAAATGGTACGAGCCCTTTATGAGGACACCCAGAAATAAGTCAACGAACCAGCCAAAACTTGATTATTCAAAGACGTTGTGTTACTCAAACACAATTACAGACTGGTTTGAAGAAGTGGATAGTTATACCAAAGAAAAGGAACTAAAAGATGCCTTTGCAGATCCACGTCGAATTTTTAATGCTGATGAAACGGTTTTTTTTTTCTCAATTCGAAACCTGGAAAAGTTCTTACCGAGAAAGGCAGTAAAAATGTTTATACTGCAGCAGGAGCTGATGAGAATCAGAATCTCACAGTTTTATTGACAGCCAATGCCCAAGGCGAGCTGGCGCCCCCCGATGATCGTTTATAGATATGCACGTATTCCATTGTCCATAGCTTCTGCCATGCAACATCTTGATTGGGGCATTGGAAAATCAGAAAATGGGCGGATGACCCAAGAAACGTTCTTCGAATATGTAACTAATATGTTTGAGTCATGCCTTTCAAAACAAAATATACAGCGGCCTGTGATCTTTTTTTAGACGGTCATGCTTCCCACATTTCACTTCCTCTCAGTCAATTCTGTATATCAAAGAAAATTGAAATGGTGGCACTCTTGCCTAATGCTACTCATCTACTCCAACCTATGGATGTGGCTGTGTTCCACGCATTAAAGGCCTTCCTGGCGGCGAAAAGTAGCTGAGTGGCGTATGGAAAACAATGGGAAGCTAGCGGAAAAACGTGATTCTCCGAAGGTACTGCAACATGTATTGGAAATTGTCAAATCAGAACGCATTCAACATGGTTTCACAACATGTGGTCTGGTGCCTTGGAATGCGACGAAAGTAAAAGTTCTAGGAACTGATACAACAACCGTGCCGGGAAAGATCAACCTAGAATTAAGGAAATTCCTTAAGATGCTGGAAACACAAATCGGTTCTGACAAGTTGCAGTTGTTTAAGTCCAGTGTTAGCCACTGAACGGGATTAATCGATGACTCTTCTCTGTATGAACTTGGGTTGAAAGTTACAAACGAAATTGGAGGTCCATAACTAGGTCATTAAATAAATTGTGTGTCCATAATTGGTGTAAGAAATTTGGTTAAAATTTTATTCATTTTTTTTTTGTTTCTCACAGTAAAGTAAAATAACTATGTAGTAATCAAGATGTAGGTCCAAATTATGACAAAAAATTAAAACTTATAATATTATATAAAGTATACACTTAATCGCGGAAAACGCTCTTAACCGACCCATAATTGGTACAATTACTGTAAGCTACCAGTAACTATTAGAACATTATGCATTGGGCAGTTATCTCGTTCAAACCAGATCACAATTGAATTCAAACGGTACGTTTAGAGAGCTAAAATTATGTCATTTTAAAGTTGCTCATAATTGTCATCGTGGTGCATTAACACTACAGTCTTAAGACAATATCTTTAAGTTTGAAAAATTCCTGACTGCCAAATAAAGTTACTTATCATTTGACCATTGTTTAGCAATTTCAGAGCAACCTATTTGGTGAATTAATGAATAATTTGATTGAATATTAATGTCTTTGCGAGTAAAACAAATACTAAATTCTATTTTTTTTTTGTTTCAGGTAAGTTGGGAACATATCGATCCTATTTCATGTTTATTTAGGTGGACCAGATAAAATGTGTATTGAAGAGTAAGACTAGAAAGAAATAAATAGGGCACTTCATATGTATATATATACATATATATATATATATATATATATATATATATATATATATATATATATATATATATCATAAGCATTTTTATTTAATATTTAGTTCTATTAGTACTGTAGTTTTATTAAGAATTCTCTTTCATTTTATTCTGGTATGTGCAAGGCCGAGTAATGAGAACGATAGAACATTAACCACCTGTCAGCGTAGACGAATGGGGGAAGATCACACCTTGCTGGGGAGTGCAAGGTATGAATGAGTTCAGTTAGATGTTCCACTGAAAAGGAATGCATTAACTCTAGAACGATGCAAATATCAGTACATCTATACGTTACATTTTGTTTCACGAGAAGCACATAATTTGAGAACTCTATCTAGGAAGCCGATCTAGTTCCATAATATTTACGACAACGGGAAATATCAGTTGAGCCGCTATCGTATTAAATACATTTTACCTCAATTAAAAGTTATTTATACGGTATATTGTGATTTTGCGACCAATTCTACTTCTAAAGAACGATATACAACCCCACACACATGCACGCACACACGCACGCACACATGCAGGCACGCCCACCCACTTTGGGATTTTATATTTTTCATCTTTCAATTACTAACTCGATTTGAAATGATCATTTAGACTTTACATAGAAATCTAAGTTATTCTTTTATCTTATTAACTATTAGAGATATCAACAAATTCGATATTAACGCAAACAGCGAACTAATGACCAAGGTATTGTAACGATCCTACCGTGATGAAGTCCAAACGAATTGTCAGGTTACGGCGTGCGGGAAATAATATGACCGTTTCCTTGAGTAGTAATTTCGTAGCTATTTGAGCTAATTGCATCTTATGTATTTTTGATATGCAATATTAAGTGTTCAGTGAATTAATCCGTAACGTGCCTTTTATTTATTGAATAACCAGTTTCTATGTTCTTATATTTAATAAATTTATTATTTTTTGTATTAATAAAAGTAAAAGTAATTCCTTTTGTTTCGTGGATCTGGCCTTGAGTAGGTTATAAATTATTAGTTATATTGTAGGTTTAGAATAGTCTAATAAGTGTAAAAATGTAAAAATAATGTGGAACTTTATTGTACCTCAATTATTTCTTTCGAGAAGTATAAACTTTACTTTTGTACCGGGACTCGACTAGGTCTGTGTCTATGCGGAGACATACGTGAGCGACGCGTCAAAAAATCGAAAAACTGTATTCACGGGAGTGATAAAGTTAGAAAGTTTTTGTTAAAGTCACCAATTGTCCTTGTTTTAGGAATATATCACTTTTTCTAGAGCTGTATCATTCAATCGCGTAATTAATTTAAAATTAACATTTACTTTCGTCAGATTCGCACTAATTTACTTCAGTTCACAGCTCTTTCATTCAATATGAGGTTTCACGTAGGCAGATATAAAATGCGAATACAAACTTCGTCCAGATCGCGATACGATACATCGAACACAAAAGTTATTACTTTTGAATGTTCATAACTAAAGTTGTATAATATTCTACGAGTTTGCTGTAGGTAATCTAGTTTAGCAATCGTTGTTGTATGATCGAAGCAGCTCTAGAATAACAAGGAATAAGCCTAAAATGGAAGTGTTTTGCAAAGCAGTTCATTTGTATCATTGTTACTTAATTATGGAAGGAATTTAAATGTCACAGTTTTATTTGAAAGGAAATGAATATATCTATATCGCATTAAGAGCTCATCATAGTAGCGGCCATCTTGAAATTTCTAAAGATCGAAATTTCTTTTCTATTAAGCACCCAGATTAAAAACGGTTTTAATAAAAGTTACTTATTAAATAATTGTCTATGTGGTAAAGTCATTTAGGTTTTTTTAACTGAAAATTTTTTTTTGCTGATAATAGAGCGATTTAAACAAAACCAATAACTTTCCCAAATGTGTGAATAATTTTTATGAATTTTCATCAAAATTGCACACTACAATTCACTTTCTTTATCGAATAAATCAAATACTAGTATTTTTTAGAAAAATGTACCTGCAATGTGCTGCCGTGGAAAAATTCAGAACTTCTATGTCACACACTTTTGTAAAACAGAAATGATTTGAATACATGCTATACAAAACAAAACATAACAAACATACAGGAAACGCTATACTACTGAGATCAAACTATCATTATGAGAGTTTTCGACTACAGTCGTAATTGCTCGCAAATCTATAACTTTCATTATGGATATTATTTAGGCCTCAGCATTTATTGAAATGAGTTGTTCTTCATAACGTTGGATTTATTTTTGTTGGGCTTCGTATTTAGTGAATTAGTAATTGGTATTCCCCCAGTTTTGAGGTAAATAATAATGAAAGACCGCATTGCAATAGTGTTCTATATTTTTTAAAAAAAATTTGAAATAATATACTATATAGTTGATGAAAACTGGCTTGTAATATGGTGAAAGAATGGGTGTAGTGTAATGTAAAAAAGGAATAAACAGTGAATTGTTTAATTGTTATGTCGGAGTTCATTATGGTACAAATTCACCATTCATAAATTCACATCCGCAATTGTGATGGAACAAAATATGACAAGCTGCATGCCAAACGTAAATAAATAAAAGCAAAACAAACTTTCAACTACTTAAAAATGCAAGACATTCATTTTTATTCTACTAGAGGAATGTTTACTGTTTCACAAACTGTAATCAAAACCCACTTGACACTTTACCTAATCATTTTTTATTAGAGATACGTTTAAACCATTATTCTGATTTTTCATTTATTGGCTAATTAATTAATATAACCGCTTTGTCAATTGCGTATTTGAAATTGTAAAATAATTGTGCTATGTAAATGTACGAATGTTAATTTTTGTAATTTCTTGTTCCCTAATAATTTTTTTTTACAATAGATTTTCAAAGGTTTTTACTGGTTATAAATGTTAGCGAATATGTATAATTAAAATATCTGTGAGGTTTATAACTGGACTAATAAGTTCCACAACACTGCCATCTATATGTGCTCCCTGGCACTTCATAAACCAAGTAGGCGGAGTATTAAACTTCATATCCTTTTCTAATTATATTTGCATCTCGACATTTCGTCCCGCCCTATGTTACCTCTCCCCAAGCCGCGCTTTTACAGCAGATGATAGGTAACCTGCTGTGATGAGCTCTTAAGAAAATAAACAAACGTATACTATAAGTATGGTAAAATAATGAACAATGAATATCAACTTTAAAATACTACCATTTCTGTGGAATAAAATTAAAAATATAATAATTTTACTTATTGTACGAGGCTTGTCCTCGGGTAGTGCAGTCTGAGCTGTACAAATGATTGACATTTTATTATAAAACCTTACAGTTAGGATTGCATCTTCGAAAAGCACTTTGAGTTGCAATAATTAATCTCTTGACTTAATCAACTTTGGTGGTTTGGTCAATATATTTTTTTAAATCAAATTGTCATAAATATTTGAGTAATAAAATGTTATTGACCCACTGGACGCCTCTAATTGTATATATAGGCTTTTGAGTAGTATAATCGAATACGAACCAACTAACTATATTTATGGGGCTGTAAATACTGCTTATTTCACTTACTATCCAGGGATCTTTCATAATTTGACCGAAATGTTTGGTATTATACTGTGAAATTGATACAATGGTATTGTGACTAACGTGCAATGTAGTAACTCCGCCAAGTTTGATCTTATTGTATTGAAAACGGCATGATATAGCTACTACCGCTAAATTGTTTTAACGTTTTTAAGGTGTATGGTCTTAAATTTTTGAATTGTTGGTATAGATTTTAAGCAGTCGCCAACACTTAATATTCATTAGCCAGCTAATTCCGACGTCACGAAATTTCATTGCTTCTATCATTCATTTAAAGATGCATGCTCATACTACTACATTTAATATCCTTTAGTTGATGGTTTTTAACAAGTTCAGTCTTGTTTTTGCCCTCACCTGTAAATAATACACTATCTTTAAAACTGTGACATTTATTACACCACTATATGTCTTTTTTCTCTAAAATAAATTATCCTTTTCCAATAGCGCAGCTGTCGGAATTTTTTTCTAACCCTCTTAAAGTAGGGGGATTCAGCTGTACACGGCTCATGCGCAGATTTCGCCCCTTTCTTTTAAGTTCGCACTAAATCGATTATATTGCATTGTAACGTTTCCGCCCTTTTTCTACTTCCAGTTGCACAAGCGGAAGAGTGGTGGTTTCTTAATTTACACGTTTGTTGTTTCATGTGGCTATCGAGTAATAGTAGTTTTGAGATCTAAAATGAGTTGTCGATTTTGCAAACGCTTTGAACTGACGATTGATTTGTTTGAGGGTAATTGTGTAGCTTCAACATTAAGGAAATGGAGATTTTATATTTTGCATTCGTTAGGATTACAGGTACGATTAGTATTGTATAAACCAGTAAGAAAAATTTGTAGAAGTTAACAATGAATTATAAAGTTGTTTTTAAATTGCAAAATCGACAAAAATCAAAAGTTTTCGAGTTTGCTTTGTATTTGTATATGTGTATTTCATTGAGTTGTGTAAGGCTGTATTTCTTTTAGCTTTTGCATAGTACTTATTCTCTATTCATAAAATTACAACTCTGGTTTTGTATCCCAATTTTAAGCAAAAGTGTTTTGTATTTAATAAAAACCCATGAACTATCCAATTAAATATTGGAAATTGGAAATAATTTTTAGTGTCTGGAATTACTTCGGTTTAATACTTTCTAACCCCATTTTATTACCTACCGCTTTGCAGTTGTTCAAAAATGTACTGCATAGAGGTTTATTATTAAAAGCTTGCTACTTTTTCAACACAGTGTACAGAGTGATCTATAACTTTATAGAAATATTTTAACTGATGCTTAAGAATGATCATAGATTGGTATTTTCGCATAAAATTTATTTTTTTAAAACTAAAGTTGAACCCTATGCTTTCAGAGTACGTATGAAAATAAGTAGGCCACTAACCACGCGCTCTATTTGAAATTCTTTTATAAGTTGTCTTCGGCATAATGTTTATGCTATATGACAAGTCTATGGTAAAAGTTTATGGAATTGTCTGGGATTTAAAGTTTACTAACCTGCAAATTGATGTGTTGTATTAGCGGTGCCAATGACACCGACGGGACGCCTCAAATAATGTTTATTTGATACTCATCAGTGAGTTGTACGTTTTGAGTTGTAATGGAAACAATGGGTGTTCTACTTTACAGTTAGCGAGTTTTTAACAAAATCTTTGATATTTCCTAAGCAATTAAAATTCGCAGAAACCAAAAGTAGGAACTGAATAAACATTAAACAACAGGTTTATGACTGCGGTTATTGGTTTTTTCAACACTGACACCAAAAAGAAATTGCAAATACCAATCATGTGGTACGAGATTGTAAAGTAACGTTTTGCGAGTTTACTACTTGTAAAGTAGAACAGCCATTGTTTGTATTGTAACTTAAAACATACAGTTCAGTAATCAGTCATCATCATCATTAGATCTACAGTTTTGGAACGCATATCTGCATTGTTCCCTATTTTGAGCTAATTAACACATTCCTCTGAAATTCCCACAAGCTACAGCAATAGTTTAATCTAGGTTTACCTCTATTTTCCATTTACACAAATTCACGAATATTCAATGGTATGTGAAGGGGATTAAGCAACTTGAGGTACCAAGGTCGTCCCCAACGCTTAGACATTTACCTAGTTAATAGTTTTTCAATTAATCCTTTCGTACAATCAGCATTTGTTGAGAATATTGCAAGACCAGCACCCGTAGTTGTTTACAATAATCATCAGGTTTAAGTACAATTATTTTTTCATCTTAGGTTTTCCGTTTTGGAACTAGTTGGGCGCGTACCTTCATTGATTTCTATTTTAAGCTAACTTACACATCTCCCTGTAATTTCCACAACCTAAATCTTTCACTATCTGTGTGTAATAGTCTAACCCAGGTCTATCTCTCTTTTTTCCTATCTCTGCTGCTATTTACTGTTTTCCACATATTTTTTCCTTCCTCTACCATTTCTATAACTGCTATGTTCTTAACTTTGCTTGTTCATGATATGTGCATCATACGCCTGCAGCACCACATTTCAAAAGCTTCTATCTTTTTTCTGACCGCTTCACCTACTCTCCCAGTTTCACAGCCGTACAGTGCTGTGCTCCACGCATATTCTTTCATCGATCCTTTATTTGTTTCTATGTTTGTTGTCTTTGAACATAGTAGGTGCATTTTCGTGTTATCTTCAGCACGACCTTGTGCTAATCGTTGTTTTATATCTTTTGCGCTTTTCCCATCTTGCGTTATTTGATTTCCTAGGTAGCAGAAATCCGTAACCCCTTGTAAGTCCTCATTTCCTGGTTTTTGATCTATTTTCCCTTCCTTTACGTACTAGTACTTTAGTTTTATTTTTGTTAATTTCCATACCGTATCTCTGTCTTAGTACCGTTTCCATTTCATTAAGAACTGCTTCTAACTCTTCCCTGCTAGACGTTAATACTGCTATATCAGCTGCAAATCTAAACATATCAAATTTTTGTTTCTGTGTATTAATTCCAAATATCTTACGGAAGTTGACAGTATTTATTGCGTATTTGATATACAAGTTAAAAATTAACGGGGCTAAGGCACATCACTGTCTCATCCCTTTTCTCTCTATTTTCCTGCTCTAATTCTATGACAGCTGTTTGCTCTTTGTACAATCTATGTACTATCCATCTATCCGTAAAACTCATTCCAATCTTTTTCAGTATTTCGAACATTTTTTCCATTTTACATTTTCGAATGCTTTTTCCAGATCTACAAACCATATATATACACGCTTTGTTCTTTTTCTATCGTTTTCTGCATTATCACCCTCAGAGCTAAAATACCCTCGCGTGTTCCCCTGTTTCACCTAAACCCAAATTGATTTTTTCCTAGTATTTCTTGAGTATATTTTTCCATCAATCTCTGTAGAATACTATACTAGTTAATATTTTTTACAGGTGTGCTGTCAATCTTATTGTTCGAAAATTTTCACATCCATCCGCACTTCTCGTTTTTGGTATAGCGACTATGTTGCTACGTTTGAAATCTTTGGGTATCCTGCCTGTCTAATACATATAGCTTAAAAGTGGAGACGTTCTGTTACTGCTTCCAGCGACTTTTAGGGTGTCTGCTTGCACATATCTATACCTGGTGCCTTATTATTTTTCAAACCATTTTATGTTAATTCAAATTCTTCTCTAAGTATAGCATATCCCGTCATCCTTTTCAATGTCTGATTCCTGTTTAATGCTTCTAGTCCCTGGTCTGCATATAAATTCCCTATATATTTTTGCCATCTGACTATTTTTTTACATTTTCTATAATGACGTCTCCTTTCGCAATCCTTATGTTTTTGGTATATGGTTCTATCTCCCTAAGATTCATTCTAATTAGTTTGTATGCAGTCTGTCTTACCTATTTCCATCTTAGTTTGCACCCTTTGCACTTTTCATCACTTGATTGACCTTTAGCTTTCTTGCATTTGCGAATAATTTTTCATTTTATTGCTTTGTATCTCGTTTTCCTATTTCGTGTACTCTGATTTTATATTTTCGCCTTTCTTCTATTAAATTCAGGATGTACTTTGTTATCCATGGTTTCTTATTTTCTTTTTGTTTATACCACAGAATATCTCTGGTCGCCATGTCTAAGCTGGATTTAATGCTATTCCATTCTGTTTCTACTTCTTTAGTATCAGAAATTTTCCTGATGTTTTCAGCACTTCATTTGCCTTTTTCTCTAATATTTTGTATATATCTTTATCTTTTAATTTCTTAAAGTCAAAGTGCGTTTTTCCATTCCCTTATTTTTTAAATTTTTTCATTTTAGCGCGACCGTCATAATCACGATGTAGGGAAGAGTTAGAAGCAGTTCTTAATGAAATGGAAACGGTACTAAGAGAGAGACACGATATGAAAGTCAACAAAAATACAACTAAAGTACTAGTATGTAAAGGAAGGAAAAATAAATAAAAAACCAGAATATAAACAGGAAAAGAGAACTAACAAGAGATTAAGGATTTCTGCTACCTAGGAAGTCAAATAACGCAAGTTGGGAAAAGTGCAAAAGATATAAAGCAACGATTAGCACAAGGTCGTGCTGCATTATTATGAAAACGCACCTATTATGTTCAAAGACAACAAACATGCAAAACGAGGAAAGGATTGATGAAAGAATGTGTGGAGCACAGCGCTGTACGGCTGTGAAACTGGGACAGTAAGTGAAGCGGTCAGGCAAAAGATAGAAACTTTTGAAATGTGGTGCTACAGACGTATGATGTACATATCATGAACAAGCAAAATTGAGAACATAGCAGTTATAGAAATGATAGGGGAAGAAAAAATATGTGGAAAACAGTAAAAGGCAGCAGAGATAAGATGATAGGACACATACTAAGACATGAGAGAATAGTGCGGAATATATTACAAGCAGAGATAGAAAAAAGAGAGAGACCTGGGTTAGACTATTGCGCACAGATAGTGAAAGATGTAGGTTGTGGAAATTATAGGGAGATGTATAGGTTAACTCAAAATAGAAATCAATGAGGGTACGCGCCCAACCAGTTCCAAAACGGAAAACCTAATGATGAAAAAATAGTTGTGCTTGAACCTGATGATTATTGTAAACAACTACGGGTGCAATATTCTCAACAAATGTTGATTGTGCGAAAGGATTAATTGAAAAACTATTAATTCGGCAAATGTTTAAGCGTTGGGGGATCTTGGTGCCTCAAGTTGGATAACCCTCTTTGCATACCATTGAATATCCGTGAAATCGGGTAAATGGAAAAGAGATAAGGTAAACCTAGACTAAACTATTGCACACAGTATATTAGCTCAAAATAGGAAACAATGCAGGTACGCGAGTTAAGGTTCGGGCCTTTGGAGCGGTGTTTTTAAAAAACGTTTCCAAACTTTAACAAATTTATTTTATCTTAAAACAGAAATTAACATGGAATTTTGAATAACTGTAAAATAACTTTAATTCGAAAATAATTAATTAATTGTAATAAGGTGAGTAGCTTGAACAACGAACTATGGAGTTCGAAGACTGACTGCCGGGCCTTGAGCTCCCGGGCTTTTTATAATACCTGCCCCCTCACATGGCTGTGCGAACTTGCAGATCTCACGTCTGCTTTACTCTTAATTCTACACTTTATTACATTGTAACAATCTTATTTCTAGGTAATTGCTGTATGTTAACCGTCTGTGACCTGCCACCTGCAGTATCACAGCCCTCTCGGCTACAAAGTTGCATATCCGTTCTCATGAACTGTTAATAACCTCTCTGGGTTATCCTTGTATTACATTGTTGCAATGAACTTATACTTTATTTAACAATTTCTAATAATTTCTATTAGATTCAATATATTCAATATATACAGTGTGTCCAAATTTCGAGTCTCTACATTGTGATTTCAGTTATTATAAGAGATAGAAATTGGGTTAAATGGGGAAAGATTTGGAGGAATCCAGGCCAGTTTTGTATCCGTTTACAAAATTGGTGTAAGTTGTCTGGTTTTGGAGATATTCGAAGAAAACTAAAAATGGCGGATTTTGTTTTTGATAATAAAACATGAATCATAAGTCGCACCATCACAAGACTTGCACATTATTAAGACACTTTTCTAAAAGGAGTATTTTAGCATAAACAGAGTCATTCGACTGTCTTTTGTTTTCGAGGAAACGCCCACAACTTTTGTTTTTCTTATGGCCGCCATTTTGAATATTAAGTGAATATTATGCGCCTTAAAATTACCTTTTCAAAAATATGCCACATGTCTATAAAAAAATGCAAAACTATCCTAAATTTTAAAAATAACTAAATTTGTATGTTCTTTAACGTTTGGTAATCCCAACAGGGCGAAAATTTGATTTCTACTTTCCAAACAGTAGTAGTAGTAGTAGTACCAAATACATTTTGTTAAGTAGAACTCGTAAAGTATTGGATATAAATCTTAAAATTAACTTAAACATAAAACTGTATCCTACCTTATCTAATTTAGGGAACAAAATTAAATGTGACCGAAACAGCAAACTATCATCTAAATTCCTTCCCGTAGATGCTGAAAATGCTGTCCGTTTGCATCACGGCACATTCGACAATTAATTAAAACTTTCCGTACAACTCTGCTTAACGTGCGCCTATTTATAGAGTTAAGAATGTCACGGACTCTTTCCTGCAGTTCGTTTATATTATGAGGCGGTTCAAACTCATATACCTCATTTTTAGCAAAACCCCATCAATAAAAATCAAGTGGTGTAAGATCTGGTGATCTTGCCGGCCACATAATTGGTCCACTATTGCATATAATATTTTGGCCAAAATGTTCAGCTAAAGGGCGCTAACTTCTCGGGAATTGTGAGCTGGACAACCATCTTGCTGAAACCATAGTTTTCGAAAATCATCATCATTTGGTACAAGTCCTCTAATAGCCGGAATTATTTGGTCTCTTAACAATTCCGTATATCTGGCGCCATTAAGGTTATTGACAAAATAAAAGGTCCAATCAAATTATTACCTATAAAAGTATTGATTACATTGGTTAATTTACTAAAATATTTATATCATAATTAACTACCTAAGATACCACACCAAACGTTAAATCCATATCTCGTTTGAAATTTGCGTTGCGCCGTCAGATGATGATTTTCAGTGCTCCAGTGATGCGTGTTATGTTTATTGAACACCCCGCAATTGGTAAACCGCGTTTCGTCTGTCCATATTATCAATTCTGGAAAGTGCGGTTCTTCCTCGCATTTTGGATGTACCAATTACAAAAACGCATTCGTCTGGCGAAATCTTCTCTTTGAGGCCTTGGACAATAGTAGGTTTATAAGGATGAAACTTTTCCTTTTTTAAAACATTATGAACAGTTGATTTTGGAATATTAAGTTCACGACCTACAGATCTTACGGATGTAGATGGATTTCGTGTTACCGCCTCAGTAATGCTTAGAACACGTTCCCTATTGTTTAAGTCGTATTGTTCCTAGTCTGTTCAAAAGCACCATAATTCAGTAAATTCATTACAATTTTTCTGAAGTATGTTTTATGCGGTTGTCGTCTTTCTGGATACAATTCCAAATATCTGGCGGATGCCGTATCAGCGTTCGAAACGATTGTAAATAAGTATTTAGCATATCAAACTTTTCCTCATTCGAAAACTTGTAGACATGTGCCATTTTTAAATTAAAATGCAGCACCACCGGCACCAAAACTTACAACACACACAAGTTTATCTAAATTTTAGAATTTGTTTGACATATAACTGTAATTCAATTGTTTGGTTTTGTCACATACCACCGCCTACTATTATAAAACGATATCATTTTAACTCTAGTACCACCATAATTAATAATTTCTGACAAATGCTGTTTGTGTACATTATAAAATGTGTATTGTACTTTTCATAAAGTAGAAATCAAATTTTTGCCCTGTTGGGATTACCAAACGTTATAGAACATACAAATTTAGTTATTTTTAAAATTTAGGATAGTTTTGCATTTTTTTATGGACATGTGGCATATTTTTGAAAAGGTAATTTTAAGGCGCATAATATTCACTTAATATTCAAAATGGCGGCCTTAAGAAAAACAAAAGTTGTGGGCGTTTCCTCGAAAACAAAAGACAGTCGAATGATTCTGTTTATGCTAAAATACTCCTTTTAGAAAAGTGTCTTAATAATGTGCAAGTCTTGTGATGGTGCGACTTATGATTCATGTTTTATTATCAAAAAACAAAATCCGCCATATTTAGTTTTCTTCGAATATCTCCAAAACCAGACAACTTACACCAATTTTGTAAACGGATACAAAACTGGCCTGGATTCCTCCAAATCTTTCCCCATTTAACCCAATTTCTATCTCTTATAATAACTGAAATTACAATGTAGAGACTCGAAATTTGGACACACTGTATAGGTAAATTGGGGGATACATAACTCCTCCCACTGTAAATGAAAAATTAAGGTTTTACTTAATTTTTAAACACATAAAATTCATTATTCAATTTCATTATTTAAAATTCAGCGTTTCTAAGGGTACACTTATCGTTTCTTTATTTCTCTTTGTTTCCTTAAGTCTAAAACTGTTTCCTTCATTCTTATATCTAAGATACATTTTGTTAAATACATACATAATTAGAAACATTATTAAAATGATTAACACAATTGTCCAAACTCTTATATTATCATAATGTAACTTTGGCGTTTTGAGTTCACTTAAATGTTCTTTGTAACTTTCCACTAATTTCATGGCGTGGTTGAGGTCGTCTAAGTCTAGATGCTCTAGCTTCATGGGTTTCTTGACTATTTCTTCGTCTTCTTGTTGTTCTATCTTGAACTGTAGTTCCGGTAGGTTTGCAAGTTTCTTTGTTGCTATGGGATCTTGATAAACTCTGATTACTTCGTCTTTCAATTTTACACAAGTCTTCTTTAAGGGTTGTTGTCGTCATCGATTGACATAAGTATTGGTTTGGTGTTACTTCAGTATATTTTTCGTTTGTATAACCTTATCTCAGTTCATTTAAGGATAGGAATTTGGTTTTGGGTATGATAATTTGGTATGTGCTTGTAACTTTCGTTGGAAAAGTAAATAAATGATAATAATTATAATTGTTACTTTCTACTATCGGGATCTCTATTAAAAATATTATTTCGTTATTCTTAATGTAGCCTTTGACTATAGCTATTTTTTCAAATATTAGAATGTTTGACTCTGTTACATCAAAAGGTAATTTACTGTTAGTTATAAGTGATCTAATTCTTATTAATAAATCGGTTGGTTCAATGATTCTAGAGTGTAGGGTATTTAATTTTGCAAATGTTACTGCGTTTTCTAACGTTGCTAAAATTTGTTGCATTAAAGTAAGGGTGATATTATTTGAGTAAATATTGTATTTTGCATACTGCCTAGCTTATTGGTAGTATACCGGGGTTGTTTTTTATCTCTTCTATTATTATTTGGTTGTCCGTTCTACCTGGGCGGAGGTTGACGGTAAGGATGATGATTGTCCATCTGAAATTACAGGGTGTCTTAGGTTTTTCAAGTGAATGTACTTTGTTATTTTGCCGTTGTCTACTACTGCTATATTTTTATCTGATATTCTCTTAATTTTAAATGGTCCTAAATTTCTGGGTGCCGTTTTATGTCGCTTGCTTTGAAAATTTTTCTCATACACGATTTGTCCTATTGAAAATTTATTTGCGTCGGTAGTTTTATTTCGGGTTGTGGTGATACGCTCCTTATCGTTTTCTAATTTATCTTTTACTTTGTCGTAAGTTATTTTTAGTTTTTCTTTGTGATCTTTCGCATATTGTTGGTATACTTCTTTGTTGTAGTGTATGTCATAGGGATTTCGTGAATCTGAATGTCCTAAGGTTAATTCTAACGGTGTAGAATTTGTTGATGAGTGAATTGTATTATTATAGGCGATTAGTGCGTATGACATTAAATTGGTTATATGTTTCTTTTTATAATTTATTCTTAATAATCAAATTTGTTCTAACAGGGTTAAATGTAGTCGTTTAATTAGTCCGTTTGATTCAGGGTGGTTTTCCATTATGAAATGAATTTTTATTTTGTGAAGTTCTAAAGTGTTTTGTATTGTCTCATTTTTAAATTCGCTACCGTTATCTAGAGTTATTGATTCGGGTGTTCCATAAAATGTGAAATACTGTAAAAATCCTTGGTTAACGTCAATGCTATTTTTGGATGTGATTGGTATTGCTTGGCCTATTTTTGTGAATGCGTCTACAATTGTTAAATAGTTTTGCGCTTCTACTACTAGAGTATCGGCATGTAGTTTTTGAAATGGTTTGTCGGGTGTTTTGGTTAACATTAAGGGTATCTTTGGGGGTTTCCTGTCGTATTTCACTTTATCACATAGTTCACATTGGTTAATGAAATCTGTGGTCAATTCTTTCATGTCCTTGAAATAATATCGTCTTATGAGTTGCTTTATTGTTTCGTTAATTCCACGATGGTTGGTTTTTCCTTCGTGTTGATTCCTAATTACATCGTTTATTTCGTCAGGGTCGTCTAGTGTTATTAATTTTCTCGTACATCTGATAAGTTCAGGGCCAGAGTTATTGAATAATTTAACGTATAATCCTGAAAATCTTTTGTATAAATGTTCAGTGTTGAAATAGAAATAAAATCTTTTTTTCTCGGGGGTGTATTCTTTTAGAATTTTAATTATTTGTTCCTCATTGTCATCTTTAGTTATTTGAATTTGGTATATCTTTTTGTTATCTACTTCTGTATATTTTACGGGATTGGGGTTATTTAAAACTTCGGTAATTATAAATTGATTGGGTTTCATATCGATTGCTTCGTTTAAAATTTTAATCGCGGTTTTAGGTTCTTCGTTTTGTGTCGAATGTATCGTGTCGATCTCGTCTGGATCTTCTCTTGTTTTTGCTTCGTCTACGTTTCCTACAATGGATTCAGTTTCTAATGCATTGAGTTGGATTCTACTTAAAGCATCTGCGTTGTTGTTATAAATTCCCTTTTTATATATAATTTCGTAATCGTATTCTTCTAGTCTGATTCGCCATCGTTGTAATTTTGAATTCGGTTCTTTAAGTTTGCATAGCCATACTAATGGTCTATGATCGGTGTATATGTAAAATTTTCTTCCGTATAAGTAAGGTCTAAAATATTTTGTTGCCCAAATTATGGCTAATAATTCTTTTTCTATGGTGCTATATTTCTGTCGGTTTCATTTAGGGTTCTAGATGCGTAGCTGATTGGTTTATCGCTACCTACTTTTCCTTGACTCAATACTGCGCCTAATGCTACGTTCGATGCGTCTGTCGTTAGTATAAATGGTTTTGAAAAGTCTGGGTATTCTAATACAAGGTGATTCGTTAATATATTTTTAATTTTGTCTACGGCTTTAATAAATTCCGGGGTGTGTTCAATTTTGTTTCTCTTTTTTAAACAATTTGTCAGGGGCTTGGTTATCTGAGCGTAACCTTTAATGAATTTGCGGTAGTAGTAACCACTAAGTCCTAGAAATCCTTTAATTTCTTCGGTTGTCTTTGGTAGAGGGTAATTTAGAACTGCATTTGTTTTGTCGGGATTTGGCATTACTCCATGGGGTGTTATTATATGTCCTAAAAATGATACTTCCTTTTGTAAAAATTCACTTTTGTCCAATTGTACTTTGAAATGAGCTTGTCTTAGTCTTTCAAATACTTATTTCAGTCTTTCTATGTGTTCTACCAATGATGTGAAATAAACTATGATGTCGTCTAGGTACACAAGGCATTTTTCATTGTGTATTCCTCGTAATATATTATCCATGACTCTCTGGAAAGTATCGGGTGCGTTCTTTAATCCAAATGGCATTCGTTTGTATTCGTAATGTCCTCTAGGTGTGCTGAAGGCTGTTTTTGATATATCTTTTTCGTCCATCTCTACCTGATGGTATCCTGATGCTAGGTCTAATGTTGAAAAATATTGGCATTTGCCTAATTTGTCTAAAATTTCGGTTATATTTGGTAGTGGATATTTGTCATCTACCGTTTTTTTGTTTAACTTTCTATAGTCTATTACCATTCTGTACTTTCTCTTTCCGGTTGCGTCTAATTTCTTAGGTACTATTAACACGGGGCTGCTCCATGGTGAGTTGGAGTGCTGGATTATGTCTTGTTCTAATAAGTCTGCTACTTGTCTGTCAGCTTTTTCTTGGCTCGCATGAGGTAGTCTATATGCTTTTGTAAAGATTGGCTTGTTGTCTGTTAGTTCGATATTATGTTTCACTGTGTTGGTGAATGTTAGGGGTATTCCTTCGCAGTGGAATATGTCGCGGTATTCAAAACATAAGTTTTTAATTGCTCTTTGCTCTTCTTGATTGATGTCGGTATTAAAACGGATGTTACTTAAATTTTGTCGTAACATTTTGTCATGTTCTATTGGGTTGTAATCGTTTTCTAAATTTTCGTCTATTTCCATTTCGTTAAAATTTAATTCCTCTACGTTAATTGGGTCTGTTAGTGATAATTCTACGGGATAGTCGTTTGAATTTAATATCGTTGTAGTGGCATAATTATCTTTTATTTGTACTAAGGCAGTTGGGGTTTCTACTCCTTGTTGAAATGTCATATGATTTATTATTCCTACTTTTTTTGTTAGAATTTACTGGGATTTTTATTTTTCTTTCCGTTCGGGGTTCTATTGTGTATTTTTGTTCGCTCTCATCCGAACCCGTATGTGAAGTTAGCCGCAACATTTTTGAATTTTTAAAAAATATTTATATCATAATTAGGCGCCATATTGTGCCGCTAAAACTAAATTTTGCGCCGTCGTGGCAAACAAGTTATTAATAAAATAAGATTTTTCCGGCCAAGTTCACGAAGCCGCACTTTTCTTCAATTTTCAGAAAATATATTATTCCATAATTTAGCACCAATTAGCCATTTAGCGCTTAAAACGAAATTTTGCGCCCTCCTGTGTAACAAGTTATTTGAGAAAAACTATTTTTCCAAACTACCTACAAGCGTGAAGTTGGCCTCGACTTTTATCAATTTTGAAAAAAAATTTGTACCACAATTAAGCGGTAAGTAGGCGCCAATTTGCGCTGTTAAAATGAAATTTTGTGCCCTCCTGTGTAACTAGTTATTTGAAAAAAACTATTTTTTCGAACTACCTAAAAGCGTGAAGTTGGCCGCGACTTTTTTAAATTTTGAACAAAATTTTAACCAAATTTAAACGGTATTAGACGCCATATTGCGCCGTTAAAACAAAATTTTGCTCCCTCCTGTGTAACAAGTTATTTAAAAATTATTTCTCCAAACTACCCAAAATCGTGAAGCTGGCCGCGACTTTTTTGAATTTTGAAAAAAATTTTGTACCACCATTTTGCGCCGTTGAAACCTAATTTTTCTCCCTCCTGTGTAACAAGTTATTTGACAAAAACTATTTTTGAACTACCTAAAAGTGTGAAGTTGGCCGCGACATTTTTGAATTTAGGAAAAAGTTTTTGTAGCAAATTTAAGCGGTAATTAGGCGCCATTTTGCGCCGTTGAAGCGAAATTTTGCGCCCTCCTGTGTAACAAGTTATTTGAAAAAACTATTTTTCCGAACTGTATATACATTCATATCTTGATTTATATCAAATTCTAGAACTAACGGACACATCTAGTAAGCGAACATGATATTGTTGGACACCAGCGGTGTCCTCTTATCAGAAATTAGCTGTCACCCGCCTCTTCATGCATGAAGAATGAGTAATTAGCATATCATTTTCTATCATATTTGAAAGTATTACCATGGAATTACACCCCCTCGTTAGGAGTAGTTTTACATAATTTAAATACTTGATTAATAATATATTTTTATGATGTTTTAAGTTAATAACAGGAAATACAATTTTCATACCAACTTTCATTCGCTGTTCTACACGCTTAAGAGTTGTTTCTTATAAAACGCTTATACAAGTATTTTATTATTTAAGACTGATTCTAAATGCCGATTTTAATATCTCTAACTGAGATTTTGTAAAAGTCTGCAGCGAATTTTATTTATTTAATTCTTCACTCTATATTATACTTAAATAAATCTTGTGTACTCAGCAAAATGCAAAACACCACTGGTTATAATGTATTTATTTGTTTAGACTACAATAATATTTTCGATAGCACATTCCTTGTATGTAACGTTTTAAAATAATACAATTATATCTCAACTACGTTACTTATTGTAAAGAACGTTAATTTCAATATTGATGACACGCGTCTAAGATAGCCAGAGAACAGTTTTCTTCAAATAAATTGTTACACGGGGTACGTAAAATTTTGTTTCAACGGCGCAAAAAGGCGCATAATTACCGCTTAATTTTGGTACAAAAATGTTTTCAAAATTTAAAAAAGTCGTGGCCAACTTCATGATTTTGGGTAGTTTGGAGAAATAGTTTTTTTTAAATAACTTCTTACGGGAAAGGGTACAAAATTTTGTTTCAAAGACGCAAAATGGCGTCTAATTACGGCTTAAATTTGGTATAAAATTTTTTCAAAATTCAAAAAAGTCGCGGTCAACTTCACGCTTTTGTGTAGTTCGGAAAAATAGTTTTTTTCAAATAACTTGTTACACAGGAGGGCGCAAAATTTCGTTTAAACGGCGCAAAATGGCGTCTAAATACCGCTTAATTGTGGTACAAAATTTTTTTCAAAATTGATAAAAGTTGGGGCCAACTTCACGTTTTTAGGTAGTTCGGAAAAATATTTTTTTCAAATAACTTGTTACACAGAAGGCGCAAAATTTCGTTCCAACAGCGCAAAATCGCGCCTAATTTGCGTTAAATTATGGAATAAAATTTTCTGAAAACTGAAAAAAAGTGCGGCTTCGTGAACTTGGCCGGAAAAATCTTATTTTATTAATAACTTGTTTGCCAATACGGTGCAAAATTTAGTTTTAGCGGCGCAAAATGGTGTCTAATTATGACATACACTTTTGAAAAATTCAAAAATGTTGCGGCTAACTTCACGCACCTCATCCGAACGAGGGCATATTTTTGTGAAAAATGCTCGCCTAACATTTTTCAAGCGGACTTTGTCGGGATTCGAATCCGGGACCTTGGGCGTAGTAGTCACACGCATACCAACTACGCCACGGAGCCGCCGTCCCAGTATTGACCACAGGCATTCGACTTTCGTTGGAAACTGTGCTTGTTGTTATTGTGACCACTGCTGTTATACACAATATCGCAGTGGAAATGTAGGATGAATTTCCAAATGAATGGTTTGAGGATAAGTCGACGACAATCAACACCAATATTCGAGTAGGCACATACGTCAATTTATTATAAACGAACACTTCAGTAATATACGATAATTGTGTAACATATTTATGAAAGTCAATTTTATGTACATTTAAAATTTGTAAACATTAAAATATAACTATCATCTAAGACTACTGGAATTCTTATTTGAAAACACAAATGCATGAAATTATTGCTTGAAAACCTGATTAATACGATGCTGAGCAAGTTGAATTTCCAAATCCATTAGCTGTGACTCTTCTTCCTCCCGTTCTGCTTTGCGTTTCAAAAGGCACAATCTCTTCTTCTATTAGCTTAGTTTTTGCTTTATACAATTCCTCTTTGGCAACGTTGGATTGGGAGCAGTGGGACGTATACGTATGGGTTGTTTTAATTTCGATGGTATGTAGCTGCTCCACTAAAAAGTTCAAATTAGAAAAAACAGTTACTAATTTTGTAAAAATATGTTTCTTTTTAGTTTTTGTGGACCAGCAATTTCCTTTGTTCTTAAAGATAAGGTTTCCGGTGCTATGTCCTGTGTTTTTATATCTATATATCTATTACGATAGGAGTTGTGTTCATCTTAAAAAGAAACTAAATGCTTTAATAAAATGTGTGAAGATTTATTTAAACCACTTACATCCATCTCTTGAATTACTTGTATTAATATAGTGGTTTTCGATGCGTCTACTGTATAAATAGTTTCAATAAGTCCTAGGTGTTGGTTCCTAAAATATAAAAAGACTTGCAGATACAGTAAAAACACTACTAAATAAATAATTACCTTTTCAAAATCATTATCATATGTGCATGGTAGGCCATATACATAGACTTGGTATTAATAATCTCAAACACCATATCGAATACAGGATCTTCTGTTGATGTAGAAGGACCTTCACCTGTACTGATCTGAAAATCATGCTTTTGACATTGCAGTTATTAGCAAATTTTTATCCAAATATTATTCTGAAAATACAACTCCCATAACATTATTCAAGATTGTTTATATACCTTGTATGCACAAGTTACACGATTTGTTATTTTGCATTCTATGGTGCTTTTATATTTCTTTATATCTTCTAACAACAACAGCTCCTCGTCCTTCGAGAAGTTAGGATCTCGAACGAGAAACGGATGTCTCTGTTGCCATTTATTCATTGAAACCAAAAAACAACTACCGGCTGGAAAGAAATGCAAGCGCTAACCAGGAACAAGACCGTTTTATACAATGTACTAAGAAGTAAAGAAAAAGAAATATCCTGGCAGTAAGAATTTTCTAGGAAATCTAACAAGAAGTACATTTTACACCGACAAAGTATTTTTAAAGGAGCCTTTAACTAAAGTCATCATTGGATATGTTTATGGAACAGTGCCACCTTTAATTTAAATTTAAATGCCTTTTTAGCGCAAAACCTCCTTTTGCTAAAGGAGCTTTTTGTGTTTGATTATGAAACCGGCCCTAATATTGTTAGTAATTAGCTTTGAATAAACTATCAATGAATTGTAATTTCAATAGATGTTATCTCCGACATTAGTGTCAGGATCAATGGTAATTCCCAATATCCGCCCTAAAATTTATACCTATCAAATTGTTATGTGTGCTACTCAATTTTGAGTAAATGTCTAAGCTATTTATTAGTGTGATTTGGTGTTTTCTAATGCTTTGATCTATTCTTAGCGAGCTCAAATATTGTAATTGTTGTTTTGTCCCAGTCTCTCTTACCGAATAGTAGAAATCGACGCTGATGGAAAGTACGTACTTGTCTAATACATATTTTCGCTAAGTTTGACCTCATTATATCGAGAACAGCATAGTAGAACTACCACCACTAAATTGTAGTGTTTTTAAACGGTTTTTAATGCCGCTAAGATTGGACATTTTAATAAAATTGTTAGACGGACACTTAAGCATACCTCACATGTATTATACTATTTATTTAAAGATTTTATATCAGTTTTAAATAAATACCTTTTAATTGACGATTTTGATTAAATGTACATCTTCCGTTTTGCCCATTTTCGCAAATAATACGCCATCTTTGAAATTGTGATAGCTTTGTACCTCGTAGCACTTGCGCACAAAACGTTTTTCCTTCTCTAAAATAAATTATCCTTTTCTAATGGTACAGCTGCTGGGATTTTTTATAACGCTCTCGTAGTAGGGGCTTCAGCTGCGTTCGGGTTATATGCGCGAGTTTCGCCCCTCTATCCCGAGTTTGGCAATATATTGAATTGCAGGGCTCAGCCCGACAGTGTAGCAACACAGGCGGACGCTGTAATTTACGTACCCGTTATTGAGGTTTTGCAATTAAAATGAATTGCAGATTATGTGACAGGCCTGAATTGATAATTGATTTGTTTGAGGGCGTTTGTGTAGATTCCAAATTAAGAGAATGGAGATTTTATATCTTTCAAGTTTTAGGAGTAGAGGTAGGTTTAGTTTAATTAACTTTACAAGGAAGATTCATTAGAAGTTACAATTGGTTTCTTAACATTATTAATTTATAGAATAGTCAACATGAAACTGATTTTCCCCGATTCTGTTTTGAAATCACATCCTCCTTGATTACTACTGAGCTTTTGAAGTCGTTTAATATGCTTTGACTTGCCAAAAAATTATTGCATGATAATTTTCAGAGAACGCAATTTGTATATAATAAAGACCGATATCTCCTGAAATATTTAAGGCTTCCAATTATGGCTATGTAATTATACTGTAACGACGTTTCATTATTAATCGAATAATTAGTAAAGATTGATCTACATAGCGTAAACTAGGGTGTTCTCCGCATTGTATAAGAAAATTTCAATCAGCGATTCCTATACGAAGCGCCAGGGACCCCCTGAGAAGGAATGTGGCAAATTAAACTTAATTTGGCGGTACGTGACATCGAAGAGGAGAGGGCTTTTAATATAAAGCAAAATAATGATGATATATTTCTATTATAAAAGTTCTAATAAATAGCAATAGATAAATTGGTAACGATTGTATGTCCTCGGTATTACAAGTAATGATAAACATCGCACGGTAGTTATGTTGACGTCAGTCGGCTATTTGTATATCTATGCAGGTTTAAACAGGAAAGGACTCAGCGCTACATGCAATGACTTGTCTAAAATATGACACTATAATAAAGTCATGTATTTAACGATCAGTTTAGTTCGGTTTTTGTGCAAATTTTGTTTTTCTTCAACAATTAAATTTTTTTATAACATTTATTGAACGTAAACTACAACTATTACACTTGATTTAACATGCAATTACGCACGATGCGTGCTTACATCTAAATTAAAATACTAGTTCTAGAGTTTAAGTCTTGAACTCAAATCTTGAAGTTAAATGCTAAAAAGTGAGGCGATTGGTTGTCACTATTTATAAGTTTTCTTATACGGTTCTTTTGGGTCGTTCGTGAGAACTTGCATACTTCCAGACTTTTATATCTGTGTTTACATGTCATTTATCTATCTTCAGAGAGACATATGACATGCCTAACATAAAACAAACATTAAATTTATATATTTTTAATCTACAAGGGATGCAGTTGTCATCCAGGGAAATTTACTTTATAAAAAGGATATGAGAACCATTTAAGGGTAAATCTAATGCCAACTAATCATGACTTATGTAATATGTAACTTGCGTGATGTGAAGTGCATGCCATAAATTTTCCAGGTTTTGAAAAAAGCAGTATCATGTTTTGGATTTTTACGAAAATAAGTTGTTATACAGTATTTTTAAATACAATTGATATGTTCTTGTATATCAATTTTATTTAGCCTATCCACGCCTAGTGTTACTATGCGGTAACCTGCATATGTCTGCTGATTTATATCGCCATCTTCTGAGTTTGTATAAAAATTGCATTTTACATTAGAAATCTGTTTCATAATGGTCTTGGGCTTTACTTCTCTTTTTTTTTGTGGGAGGGTTGTAACTGGTTGTACTTGTGCAAATAATTTCCAAATTTATACTTTGATAATTAATTTGTGGAAAATTGGCATAGGCTAGAATAAGTATCAACATTAAACAGCATATTATCCTCGATATAGATTTAGTTCAAGAAATACTAGGATTAAAGATTGTTTTTGTATGGAATCTTGTATTTATTAACAAGATTGTTTTAAGAAATCTTCCAATCGTAGATATTTTAGTGTTGTCATGCAATAGTAGCAAAATCCAGAATGAATATCTTATACTTGCTTTATATTAAAACCAAATTTTACCGTAGTAAAAGGTTTGGAAAATAAAATTGAGTTGATCGAAGGAGATGTTCCAACTAAGAAAGCTTTTCCAAAACAGGTTTTTTCCTTTTCAAAAACTTGCCCTTGGACTTCTTGAAAAGTTTGTTGACATTGATATTATTGTTTTTTCTCGTTGAAGAATCGATAAAATGCGCCTTACGTTGTTACGTTAATCTAGCCGTGCGTAACACAAAGAAACCCAAAGGGATGACCGGGCTCAATCGGAGATTGGGGGGGGGGTGTAGGGAGCAGGCTGATATATAATGTACGCGGCTGTAAGGAATTAGTGACCATTCCTGTAATAAAAATAGTCAGGCAAACCTGCAATAAAATAATAAGAATTGTATGCTGATCAAGCATAAATTATTCCGTACTTGTAAAATGTAAATAACTGTTTGGATAATCTATATAATGTAATAACGGAAAAAAAGGCATTACAAAAACTTTTATTATAAAGTAAGGTAGTATTGGGGAGTAGCAGAAACGTTTCCTCACCCACCAATTAAACATAAATCAAACAAACGTATAACGAAAGATAAATAGGTAATCCAGTAGTATTGATTTTCTGTCTTTAAATATTTAAAAAAAACAAAATTATAGCACAATTGATATGAGTAATCCAGTAGTATGGATTCTTCTGTGTTCAAATATTTAAAAAAAATATGGTTAGTAAATGGAACATTTTAGCATAACAAGGAACACTAGCACAGCTAATTACAGAGTGGGTCTTTATTAAACAAAAAAAATATGCTTAGTTCGTATGTCAATGCAAGTTGGGTTTATTACTTGCTATGTACAAAAAAAAGTCACATACCTCTGTACACGCGCGGGGGGTCTTATAAATTTATAAATCGACTTACCTCTGCGGTGTTTTGTTTTTCTATGCTGCAGTTCCTATTCTTTCAACCAAGTGGACTGTATGCGAATTGAGTTTATATGTTACGTAACACTTGCACTATGTTTTTTAGGGTTTAACAACGAAAGTCTGGGGCACTTGACTAACTTACGGTACACTGAACGAAGAAACCGACGACCGTTCTGCTTCAATATCCATAAGCAAGTGTTTGTTCACTACTCTGTCCACCTTATTCACAGATGCACAAAGAATTTTTATGGCAGGATATAAGGGAACAAGGGATGACAGTTTTACTACTAGATTTACGACTACAAATTTAAATAACTTAAAATTAACCACGCGAACGTGCGACAAAGAGACCGAACATCCCGCCCACCAAAATAAGTATGAACTAACTTATTTTATATTTAAAAACTAATTAGAGCTATTAACTAAGAAACCTAACCGACAAACTTATATAAGTGAATATATGTGTACATACCATTAAATATTAAGTAATTGGCAGTAAACATAGTTTCACCAGAGGACGTTTAACGAACCCTTGAGCTGTCTTGATTGTAGGTATCCGAACGATACCGTCCCTACCAGGATGTAAACGTCTTTCATGGCAATCTAATATAATAATCTCAGTTAACCGATGCGACCGAGGAAGCAAAATTGGAAATTTTGCATCATGCGACAAGTCAGTATTACGTAGGCGACCGCCCACCCTCAACAAATCACGACTATCTAGAAACGGACTAAGGCTACGAAGTTGTTTACTAACAAGTTTTCCAGTTTTGATATTTGCAATGTCTTGAACAAAAGCATTTGTTTGAACTCTTTTAATCAATAACTGTATAGCCTCTTGCTGTTGAGCTAGAGACAAACTATCAGAATATTTTGAACGCAAATCTGGACATTGAACATTACGAATGAAATGACGAATACATGTAATAATCCTACAAATTTTCTGCAGTTTTGAAAATTTATCCAACAACATATCTAAGAAATTGTCAGACATAACGACTGTTAACGACAGAGGGCGATATTCAATGTTCATCCGAGATGGGTCGATAAGTTTTGGCAGCGATGTTACTGGCCATTCTTCATTCCGACGCACTAACCAAGAAGGTCCTGTCCACCATAATGGATGATGAACCAACTCTGAAGCCAAAAGTCCACGTGAGGAACAATCCGCAGGATTTTCCTGGGACTTAACATGAAACCACGAAGATGGAGGAAGACGTTCTTGAATCTGCAAAATGCGATAGCTAACGAATGTCTTCCACTTATGCGAGGAAGACCGAATCCAAGACAAAACAACAGTAGAATCTGACCACGCGAAAATATTACTAAATGATAAAATATCTTTATAAGTAGTTTTGACGAAATCTACTAAATCTGCCAAGAGTACGGCAGCACACAATTCGAGACGGGGCAATGAAACGCGATTAGTAGGAGCAACCTTCGATTTTGCGCATACTAATGATATGGTAATATTACCTTCTAGATCGAACGAACGGACATAGATGACAGATGCATACCCGGCTTCAGAAGCATCACAGAATCCATGCAACTCCACCCTTTTAAAATTATGACATACGATGTGACGCGAAATCTCAATATTCGAAACCGCTGGTAATTCACCCAAAAATGTTTCCATTTTGTATGACTTCAATGGAGGCTCTTGGTCCCACCGAGACCTAATAGCCAAAGATCTTGAACTAAACGTTTAGCGAACAGTACTACAGGTGCTATCAAACCTGAGAGGATCAAAAATTTTGCGATAGCCGACAAAATATTACGCTTAGTGCAAGTGCGCTCTTCAACGTCTAAGTTGTATAAAATGCATCTGTAAGAGCACGCCACGAAAGGCCCAAAATTTTTATTGAACCACTATCTTTATCTTGAAATGTAATTGCGTCCGAACTGGACAGGGACTCCCTCAAGTTGGACATCACTTCCGGGCAATTACTACTCCATTTTCTTAATTGAAAACCACCACTAGAGCAAATACTATTCAATTCGCCAATTAATTGATTAGCAGCTTCAATCGAATTACATCCAGTGACTAAGTCATCAACATAGGTATCGCTCGCCAATACGGATGACGCGAAAGGAAAATTAATTGATTCTAACCTTGCCAATTCTTGAACAGTACGCAAGGCCAAAAAAGGCGACGACGAAACTCCATAAGTTACAGTATTTAATTTAAAGTCCATAATAGGATCTGACGGAGAAAATCTCCAGACGATACGTTGATAATCACGATGAGTATCTTTAACCAAAATCTGCCGATACATTTGTTTAATGTCAGCTGTAATTACGATAGGGTGTACACGAAAGTGCAATAACAAAACTGCAATGTCCTTTTGCAAAGCAGGGCCAATAGCCAAGCTATCATTTAACGACTTTCCAGATTGATCCTGACACGAAGCATCGAAAACCACACGCAATTTGGTGGTAGTGCTATCCCGCTTATGTACAGCATGATGGGGAATGTAATACATTTTTCATAACCTGACGAATTTTCAGGCGATTTCACTTAACCATGTGACCGCTTGTCAAATAATCCTCCATAAATTTTTATAATCTGAATACAATTCAGGATTTTTTAGCCAACGACGTTCTAACGACAAAAATCTTTTAATACAAATTGATCTCATACCCACAAATGAGGGTTCCGAAATTTTAAAGGGCAAGGACACTACAAAACGACCGTCCTTGTTACGTCTATAACCTTCCACAAATTGATTTTCACACCTTTCTTCTTCAGGAGAAATGTGTTTTTTGAAGGGAATATTTTCTAATTCCCAAAATCGACGAATGTCACTGTCTAAGGGTTCAACGAAAGCACACAACGACGTAATAGAACTATTCGGGGAAACGACCTTTCCCGTTAAAACCCAACCAAAGGTTGTGTTAATAGCAACTGGCTCGTTAGAGACACCCCAACGAGACTCGTTCAACAAAACCTGAGCAAAGATTTCCGCTCCGAGTAGCATGTCAATTTTACCAGGAACATTAAAATTAGGATCAGCTAAGGCCAAACCTCGAGTATGCGACCATTCCTTGACCCCTATCGACGACGAAGGTAATTGATTACAAATGTTAGGTAAAATATAACAATCAATTCCATATGCTGGAGACCGTGCTCCCGAGGGGCTGACTACACACGATAGTGCACCAGACACCAACGACGAATTCAAGCCAAGTCCTTGAACAGTGACATTGGCTATCCGTTTCCTTAAACCTAATTTCTGACGGCACCTTTCAGTCATAAAACTTTCCATGGATCCGTTATCTAATATTACACGAACAGATTGCAATGTTCCTGTATAATCAAGCACCGACACCACTGCCGTAGCTAACAGCGTGGTTGTGTGTTCTAATGATGTCGAAATCGAGCTAGTGACAGGTTGTTCATGCACAACCGATGACGACAGATTGTCTTCACTAGGTCTACTAGTAGAAGTAAGTCTAGGCGCCGGTCTCCGAGGAGACGCTGACCTTTGACGATGGGTTTGTCGGCGTGGCGACACCGATTTTTCTTGTTTATCGAAGTGAAGCAACGAATTGTGCGACTGATGACATTTTCTACACGACCAATCTAACGTACAATTTTTCATCGAATGTGAAGGATTTAAACATTTAATGCAAAGATTTTTAAGCTTTACCACCTCAAATCTTTCTTGAGGGTTTTATCGAGAAACTGCTTACATCTATAAATAGGATGCACAGCTTGACAGAAACTACAATTTTAACATCATTGGTGGTACCAACTAAAGAAGTTTTAGTCAAAGTGCTAACGAACCTTCCTTTTCTCTTTCTTTAACGGAATCTCGAGATTTTAAGCATGTTCCTGAAGCAATGTCATTTATTTCCAACACTTTACATTGTTTTTCAATGTACGACCTTAAATCTTTGAACGAGGGAATTTCGTCATTATTTCCTAATTCGAAACGCTTTAAAATGTTTGTATCTAATTTTTCGATAACAGATTAAACAACATGAAATCTAATAAATCTATTTCCATCTGCCTTAACGCGAATATATTTTCATCAAAACAACTAATTAATTGCCGGAGTTCCGCATGCGAGTCTGAGGAACTGACCTTAGGGCATTTTTCGAGAGCATTAAAATATGTTGAAAGTAATAACCTCTTGGACTGAAAACGATTAGTAATGATTTTATAGGCTTCCACGTATGCATAATCATTTAATGGCAAGTGTTTTATCAACGCACGCGACGACTCATCTAATGTATCAACGAGATGGCAAAATTTTTCAACGGGTGACAAACTGACATTATCATGAATCAACCGCTTATAGATTGCATTGTAACTCTCGAAATCTGAAATTCGTCCGGAGAAGCGGGGAACGGAAAGATGTTTCAAGCGAATTCCACAGCTTGACGAAAAGAATTATTCATATTTTCCAACTTTGGCTTATTTTCACCCGATCTAATTCGCATTGTTCAGCGATAATACGAATATCTAATAGATAATCATCGATTTTCACCCTAAGAGCCGAAAATTCATCCAATTGTTCACTTTCTTCATCAAAGAAAATATCCTTGCAAAAGGATTTGAAAAGCGTTTCAATCTGTTCGACAGTTTTAATCGACGCTCTAATTAAAGCAATCGATACGTCTTCCGATTGGTTGATCTTACTGTAAATGTGATCCAACCTTTTAACTACAAATTTAGCTTCAAGAATAGCTTTATCAATTGATATAACCATATTTGATTAATGATTAATGAACGACAATAAAATTAATATAAAAACAATGCGTAACTCGAATACGCTAAATTACTAATTCATCTACGAAATTAAATTATTAATAGAAAAGTACAACTAACTACAGTGCTTGCCCCACAAAGCTTTTAAGGTTTCAAATAAATACCAATAACCCCTTTGTTATACAAGTTGCATGAACCCGAATGGTTGCTCCAACTTGAAGTGACAAATAAGGTAAAGATCTAGGACACAATAACACTCATAAATAGTTTATATAAAAGGATACCGACGACGACGACCCTAATTTTTGCCACAAAGGATAAGGAATGTATTGTAAAATCTACCGTTATAACCAGATGTATTTAGCATTAAATGTGTAAGCAAGATGTTCTTTTCTGTGTAACACGTTTAACCATAATAAAACTACAACAATTTTATAAATTTAAATTTAAATATAAGGAGTTTAAAGGATAGGAACTAATTATTTAATTAAAGATCCAGCGATGAAGGCCAATTTTGTACACGCGCGGGGGTCTTATAAATTTATAAATCGACTTACCTCCGCGGTGTTTTGTTTTCTATGCTGCAGTTCCTATTCTTTCAACCAAGTGGACTGTATGCGAATTGAGTTTATATGTTACGTAACACTTGCACTATGTTTTTTAGGGTTTAACAACGAAAGTCTGGGGCACTTGACTAACTTACGGTACACTGAACGAAGAAACCGACGACCGTTCTGCTTCAATATCCATAAGCAAGTGTTTGTTCACTACTCTGTCCACCTTATTCACAGATGCACAAGGAATTTTTATGGCAGGATATAAGGGAACAAGGGATGACAGTTTTACTACTAGATTTACGACTACAAATTTAAATAACTTAAAATTAACCACGCGAACGTGCGACAAAGAGACCGAACAACCTCTATGGATCAGAATATATATCTTGCAAACTATTGGAGGTGGATCAATACAGCAACACCACGGTGATCGGTAGCATCCATGCTGCTATCGTAATTGTAACGGCAGTCTACACTCCAGAACAGTAATCAAGTCCAAAGATTAGTCAGGCCATTCATAAAAACACGATCTGGCCTACCGTAGGAAAAACATTAGGCCTCTGTCAAAGAGCTAAAATGGAAATCTTATTACTGTTGATAAGCGCGGAAGACCTTACCGATGCACCTCAGATATTCACTTCTTGTAAACAACAAATATGCATCGCTCTTGTAGTAATAAAATGAGCAATCCAGAAAATATATTAAAAGGACGAGATCGCTCTTGTAGTAATAAAATGAGCAATCCAGAAAATATATTAAAAGCACGAGCTGCAGAATCAAATTGAAATCGTTGTTTGCAAGAATTAAATCTAATGACAGCGTTATCCAACACACAAGTTTGATTAGAAACTCGAAGAAAGCTTTATCAAATAGGTACGATCCATTATTTCCACGAGTCTTTAAGATTGGGTATTATAAGAAGTTATTACACGCTATAGTGACGTATCAAAACAGGTGTTTGAAACCTCGAAGGGGCCCATCCAATCCAACGCAGATCAACATCTCGAAGAGCCGCACAACAGCAATGACAAAACTCATACAAAATAATGCCTAGTGATAATGTATAACTCGACGGTTTATTGAAATAAGGTACCGACTAATTAACATTATCACGAACGTTCACTTCACTGCAAATCTGTTTGTATAAAATAGTTGTTACCCATAACCTCTGATCGTCTATTATCTCGACTTGGATAATAACATAAGGAACAAAATTTATACGACCGGCGAGCCAAGAACGATGCAATTTAAATACGCTGACAGGAAGGGAGCGTAACAATTATTTGAACATCCAAAAAGTAAATCATATCTAATAATTAATTACAAGCTGTTTATAATTTTTAATAAGTTGGGAAGTAATTCACGAATAATCCAATTTAAAATTCATTCCTTGCAAATTATTTATTAATGAAAATCGGTCTTCAATTAATCTACCTTTAAATTAATACACACGAGTTAAAATGCATACAAATCTGAAACTATTCTGAAGTATTCAATTTATACAAACGGCGATCCCAAAGAACGACGCAATTTAAGTACGCCGACAGGAAGGGAGCGTAACAACGTTTAAATGTATCGAACTACAAAATGTCAACTGATGAAATGAAACTGTTCTTAGCAATTTTGCTTCTAACTGGAAGATTTTAAGTATTACCAGGAAAAGATTTCTACCAGGGTAATTTTACGTAGCACCATATGGTTGGTAATGCCAGAGAAGAGATAGATTTTTAAAGATTTTGAATTTTTTACTAACATGATAATGCCAAAACTTATGGGAACTTTTTATGAATGAAGTTGCAGCTAATTTTTTAGGTGACGCCATTCATGTAGACTGTTCATTCGGGATAAGCCCATGCATTTTGGATACAATAGGCGGTGTCTAATGGATGGACATCGTTTTAATCTTGATTTGTGCCAAGAAAAAAATATCAAAGGTAATACTAAATACAAAGAATTTAGAAAGTGTACAGTACCATTTTATAACTATGACTGATGAACTATCTGCAACTGCAAAAAATTGTCGCTTAGATTTTACTGTGACCATTTGTTTAGTGGTTTCAAGATTTTTTATTATTTAAAAAGCTTATGATGTAAAGCCACTGGAACAATACGAGATAATAGTATGTCCTTATCTAATACAGAGTTTTTAAAAAATAAAAAGCTTTGTAAATTTTCATCAACTGATAAAGAAGATAACAATAATAACAAAATGATGAAGAACAATGTTGTTGCTACAGAATCTACATGTTATAATATTTCACGGTTTTCTCAAGTGAATAGATTTTTACAATCGAAAAATAAAATCGTTCAAGTAAACAGCTATCCATCCATAGTAAGATACTATAACCGCCTTATTGGAGGAATCAACAACTTTTACTTGATGAAAATGTTTCACGATACCGAATAATTGTTCGAAGAAAGAAATGGTGGTGGGCAATCTTTACATGCTTACCAGATTTTTCAATGCCGAATCCGTGAGCTACATATAACCAAGCAAGCTTTTCTTCCCATATTTTTCAATTAACTTTGAGAAAAGATGGTGTTCAAACTTTATCATTTATGGTATGGAGTTTTTTCAAAAGTACCTGTAGGTACAGCACATCTAGATGAGATCTAACTCTACATAAGATATAAGATATTATCGGGTACTATGGCCCAAATCATTTACTCGTGCACAATTGATACAAAGAGGTGCAGTGCTGGCGAGATTTGTTCCTCAAGCCTTCTCACTTTGCAACAAATGCGATATAGGTTTATTTATAGAATATAATCACATATTTTATAACAATAGTAAAATTTTGTATCCCATACCATGGTTTTGCAAATTTGGAGTTTATTTTTACGAAAGAAGTATATTCTCCTTAGGAGTAATTAATTTATAGATGAATTAAAAAATAGTTATCTGTTGGTAGATTAAGTAAACTTATAGCTTTGTTAAACTTAACCCGTAAGCACCTAGCGTAGCGTATAAGCTACACAATTAATGAATTCTACAAAAAATTGTTGTTAGACTTACAGGAGTTGCTGCTAAATGGCAACACTGGTCAATAAACAACTGTCAGAACTTTTAAAATTCAGTTTATTGTTTTAGTCATGTGTGCGGTTTTCAATAAAGTGGTTGATTCTTACGGAATTTTTTGCAAATTTCAAAACAATGGATATACAATTTGAGTAAGTATTATTTTCTAACAAAGTTCTGTAAAATTGTGTAATATTATTTCCTAGTTTATTTCTCTGTAGATATATTATTATAGTATTTGATAGGACTTTTCAGGTTAGGTTTTGCAAAACTCATTTCACATTTACATAAACTCGAATGTTGCATACATGCAACCCAAGGATATTACAATGTTGGAAATTTTGAGTTTGTGTTTGACCAATTTTTGTAGCCTAAGATTAACAGTTTTACTTATCGATTTGGTTACATAAGGTGATTTTCTCTTCAAGAAGCTTTCAAAATGATTAACGATAATAATTTGAATGTAGCTAGTATTTACGCTGAGCCGTCGGAAGTAAACGTTTTGACGGATGTAGATTCCGGAGATGAAGACGACGATGGTTATTTAGATCATCGCTCGGGTTGGTAACTTCGTGTTTAAGCTGATATAAAATTAGCAAAATAGAATTGGACGGTATGACGTATTGCTGAAATATTACTTTAGAAACTTTAGAAACAACAAATAGTAAGTCTCCAAAATTGGTTGGAAAAGAACAAGCAAGCTACTCCTGAGTACGAGGTGACCTTCAGACTCTGTCTCTTTTCAAATATCAGAACGTTTCACGCTATGCTGATTTTCTCTAACTGAAATGGTTGAGATGTTTTGAACTGAAGATATTTAAGAATATTTATCACATAAAACCAAAAAGTATGCAGCATTTAAGAACTATCCAGATCCTAACGTGGGTCTGAAAGAGTAATGTGTAATTAGAATTTTTATCGTACAAAAACCCGAATATTGATCTTTGTAAGAAATGTGGTTGTACGCACACTTTCAAATCTTGTACTGCATATGGAAAAACATGTAATAAATGTGGTAAACAAAATCGCTTTTCTGTAGGTTGTCAACAATTTTGAGGAAGACAATCTAATAAATGGAATGCTGGAATTAGACAAGTTCGAGAAGTCCATATGGTAAATAATGTTCCAGAACAAGAAGAATATTATGTTGGAATTGGAAACCTGTTTGGATGTCTTTAAATAAGAAAAATTGATAAATTTATGAAAGTCAACTTAAGGTATACAATAAGCATAAACAATGGTTTGAAAATTTAATAATTAATGATAAATATCGAATAAGTTTTAAATTAGATACAGGCAGTGAACTTAATTTGTTACCATCAAGAATATATAAACAGATGTTTGAAAATAATTCTGATGGGCTATATACAAAAAATTGTGTATTATCGAGGCACATGCGGGTTGTCGTATTAAGCCGTTAGGGAAGATATGGTTATTGTGTAATTGTGGGCGATAAAAATTTAGAAATTGAATTTTTAGTGATCTATTGTAATAATGCACCATTGTTAGGGTTGGAAGCATATGAAGCTTTACAGTTAATTAATAAGTGCAGTGCTGATACTGTAATTAATACTTTTTTAGATATGGATAACCATTAGCAAAATTTTATTACAAATAATATGGCAATATTCGAAGGTATAGGCGTCTTTTCTTATAAATATGAAATAAAAATAGATACTAATGCGCAAGGTATTATAAAACCTCCTAAAAGACTTATTCCATAAACTTTAAGTAATAAACTTACAATTAGAATTAGATACTTTAGTTCAAAGTAAAATAATTTCTGAAGTTGATGAACTAAAAATTTGGGCTAGCAATCTAGTTATCATTGAAAAGAATCACAAAAGTCTGCGTATCTTAGTTCCCAATGAATTAAATTAAATAAAGTGATAAATAGAGATTATTATTTAATTCCCAAAATTGAAAGTGTAAGGGACAAACTGGTAAACAAGAAATGTTATACTTGCTTAGATATAAAACAAGGCTTTTGGCATATACAATTAGAGGAAAAGTCTACAGATTTGTGTTGTTTTAGTACTCCATTTGGATACTATCAATTTAATAGACTTCCTTTTGGCTTATCATGTGAACCAGAGGCATTTATTTAATTAAATGAAAAATATTTTGGGTACATAGCTCTAAATATCATAGTAATCTATTTTGATGATATATTGCTTCCAACTGCAACTGAGGAATATCATGATAGACTAAACAAATAGTAGAACGTTGTAATAATTACCTAATCAACCGTCCGTCGTGGAACTGTGAAGACCAGTCGAGACGGTTAATTAAGGCCAGGCAGACTAAAACTCAGCGGCGTAGGTCGTGGTTCAAACTCATAACTAAAACCTTGCTTGTACTTACCAATTATGCAATATGAAGAAAAATCATCAATTTATAATAAACATGGGCGCCAATCAGCGGAAAGGCACTGATACCTAATAAAAGTAATCATGAAATAAACTTCATAGTTTAGAAAAAAGAAATAACATTTTATTATACCATCGACTGTCAGGAAAAGCATATATAAACAAATATATAAACAGTCTTGACTCGAAATGAAATAAGGCCTACAGGGCCCACTATTCCGACATAAAATAAACGTAATTCTATCTAACCTAATTGTTATCTAGGGACGTGCACGTCGTCACGTATACCTAACCTTAGCCTAACTATGATTAACTTAATACCTTTAATTAATTTAGCAAAAGCACTAATAAGATTGCATATCCTATTTTTAATTGTTTACAGATTACTTGTTTTACAAGCAACTATGCTAATTGATAAAACAGAACTAAAAATTCCAAATAGACGCAATACCACACCTTATCAAATGTCTGCATCAGCGTTTAATACAAAAAAGTACAAGAATCTATTTTAAAAATTATACTAATAAAATTAATATTGTGCACAGATGCAATATATTACAAAAAAAGTATTTGTAAGTATAGTATCAAAGCGAAACGCTATTTATACAAATATATTAATGCTGTACATCTTGTGTTAAACCATTTCTTACTTTTACAAAGAAAAACAACAATGAAAAGTCTTTGTAACCAACCATTTGTAAATATTCATAACACAAAACAACAAAATAAATAACTTCGCGGGAAACGTTGTTCATAAAGAAGTAACAATTATTTGACAGGCCCGATAATGTATGTACACCGGAACCCAGAATTAATACTCAGGTTAACTCGTTACAATTCAATAATGGTCTACATAAATCGATGTAGTATCAGGAGGAAATTTATATCAAAGTGTTACTTGCATTATTAAAATAAATGTCCTTTCAAACAAAATAAGTACTTACGTGTTCTAAGCACACTCAAACACGTCTACACCCAAAGACACACATAAAAAAAACCAAGAATCATTGCTGTTTCTTTACATCTGCAACCACATTCCTGCAAAAACCCCAATGAATTCGTCCGGTCCTGCGGCCATAGGCCGCACCATATGTTTAAATACCAGAAACTAAACCCTCTCACTACATTGTATTGTAAATATTATGCGATCTCAGGTACCGTAGATGTAAAACGAAAGCTTTTTAAAATATAGAAGCATTTGCTTGTATGAGATTATTGTCCCGTGTGTGTGTTGTCACGCACGTTAAAGATCCCTACCTTGCTTGGAACAGCAAGGGTTCGGCAAAATTCCAAATTTTCTAGGTAAAAAAAAACTCGCTTCCTGGCCAATGTAGTACCTTCGAGTGGAGCATTGGAAAATCAAATGTAATGTATGAGATTATTCCACCACGGTCTATGCAGGCTTTGTAACCCGTACATATAATAATTCCACCACGGTTCGTGAAATATACAATTTTATGCTCAACAAAGCGATTAAAAATCGGGTTGTTACACCCCCCCCCCCCACAAAAGTTGAAATTGCGGGAAGAAATTTCAACCCTTTAACCTCTCAACGTAAGGAAACCACACTAGACACATTTTGAACTTGAAATACGTTAAAGTCACCAAGTCAATATTAAACACCATACCCGACACCAATTATTGAAACTCTAAAACAAAATGAATTGCTACAACCTCAGGCAATAAGAAAAGGAATAACTGTAAGAGGAAATAGGAAAATAAAGATAGGAATATTCTTTTGTTGTTAAAGAGAAAACAAAACAAAGCTCTCTTCAATCTCCAACAAGTTAAAATGGTTCACACACTTAAGTGATTAAAGGTAACTTGAAAAACTATTAGCTCCAGCAACTATCGAAACAATAGTTACAAATCCAACTCTTGAAGCTAAGTTCCTAAGTATTAAAACTTAATAATCGGCAAATATCTACTTTAGAAGCCAAGCTTCTATTAAATAAAATGCGCAGTCTAAACTGCAACTACAGAATTTGAATAAGCGAAAGTGAATGGAGTGATCAGTTCCAACACCAACGAAACTCAAATCCAATAACCCACAAAATATACAAAAATAGACTTCTAGGCGAAATCCAAAAATAAGTGTATGGACCAACGCCCAAAACAACCTCTGCACCAGCAAAAGCAGAAATAAAATGTGAATACTAGTGAATGCACAAGGCTTAAATCCAACATCTTGAATTCAACTTAACAACTGAGAACTGGGGATAAAGGTAATAAGGAAAATATTTAATGTGGCTTTAAATCTTTAACATGAAAAATACCCAACGGTTTATCATCCACCGTCGCTAAGCGGTAAGTCGTAGTACCAACAACCTCAATTATCTTAGCTTCCAAATATTTAGGAGCTAATTTTTTATTAAATGATTTAGTAGCATCCGACAGAACAAAATTCTTTCTCCAAACAAGATCACCAACATTAAACTTCAAAGGTCTTCGTCTTAGATTATATGAACGGGTATTGCGCTCATACGCCAAATGAAGATTTCTTTTACCTCCCTAAAAATTGGAGATAGTTCATTCATGTCTCGAACTAACTGTTCTCGATTTTCTAAAAGCAACTCATCCTCTTTGAAATTCTTTAACCGACCAAAAAAATCTCCAGAAATAGGAACGGTACGGCCAAAAGCCAAAATGATGGTGAAAATTTTGTTGATTCGTGAACAGCGTTTCGGAGGGCGTGTCCTATTTTATGGATTTCAACATCCCATTCCTTATGACTGTCTTTAATATAACTACGGATGGCTGTTCCAATAACTTTATTTACTCTTTCGACAAAATTTACCTGCGGATGGTAATTTGCGTTAAACCAAACGGATTGAACGTTATAAGTATTCATTAATTTTGAAAACAAAACGCTTTTAAATTGGGGACCATTATCCACCATACAAATTTGTGGAACCCCGTAAACCAAAAACACATAATTTTCAATATATTCACAGATGCGTTGTGCAGAGGCATTGCGCATTGGGTGGATTAGAGTAAATTTGGTAAACCAATCACAGATGACTAAAAGAACTGTATTCCTTGTTTTGAACGAGGAAAAGGACCAACTAAATCGATAGAAAAGCATTGAAATGGGAAAGAGATCTGCTTTTCCTGGCCCATAAATCCATAATGATTAAATTGAGCAGATTTGCTTTCACAACAAATTTTACAATTGCGAATATATTTAGAAATGTCCGACTTCATTTTGGGCCAATAATATAACTCTTTAATCTTTGAAAAGTTTTGAAAACTCCTAAATGAGCCGAGGTAGGGTCATCGTGACACTTTTGCAAAATCTCATTACGACTCGACTTTGGAACAACTGATAAACAATTGATAAATTATTAGAAATATATTTATAAATTTTTCCATCTTCAACTCTCCAATCCGGATAAGAATCAGGTTTATTAGAAATTTCTGATAGCATCTTTTGTACCAGTCATCGATATCATCAGAAGAAAATTTTAAAGAATTAATTTCAACAGGAGCTCTGGAAAGAGCATCAGGTACAACATGTAGTTTACCCTTCCTATGAATCACCTCATAATCAAACTGCTGAAGCTTAACGCTCCAACGCGCTAATCGACCTGAAGGATCTTTTAGGCTATTAAGCCAGATCAAAGAATGATGATCGGTAATAACCTTGAAGTGTGTGCCTTCTATGTAAGGCCTAAATTTCTGAATGCCAAAATGACAGCTAACAATTCCTTTCTGTCACCGAGTAATTTTTCTCAGCCTTATTAAGAGCACGAGATGCGTAAGCAATTACCTTTTCGTTGTCGCCCTCCTTGAGTCAGCACAACTCCAACACCATAATTCGACGCATCACATTGTAAGTAGAAATGCTTAGTAAAGTCAGGGCTAGCCAAAATGGGAGCCTGGCCAAGACAAGCTTTAATTTTTGCAAAGGATTTAAGAGCTTCTTCATTCCAGGTAATAGATTGAGACTTCCTTTACTTTTTAATAGGTCATTAATCGGAGCCAAAATTGTGGAAAAATCATTGATGAATCGACGATACCACGAACACATTCCAGTAAAACGTTTAATTTCTGTGGCTGTCTTAGGTAGCGGAAAATTGACTATAGCATCTATCTTAGAAGGATCGGTATGAAGACCGTCTTTATCAACAACATAACCCAAATATAATAACTTGGGTTTACAAAATTCACATTTTGAAAGATTAATGGTAAAATTTGCATCTCTAAGTCTTTTGTAAACTTCCTCTAAAATTTCAATATGTTCTTTAAAAGTACTCGATACGACAATAATATCATCTAAATAAACAAAAACATTTTGCGACAAGGAATGGCCAAAAATAGACTCCATGAGTCGCTGAAGCGTACTAGGCGCGTTGGTTAAACCCATAGCCATAACATTATACTCGAATAAACCTCGGCGAGGAACTGTAAAGGCAGTCTTTCTCTACTCGCCGCGTCTAAAGGTATTTGCCAAAAGCTTTCTTTAAATCAATAGAGGTTAAGTACCTGGCATTGCGAAACCTATCAAGTATGTCATTTAAAATGGAAGAGGATACGCATCTTTTTTTGTTACAGAATTCAATTTTTTTGCATCAAAGCAAACACGAAATTCTCCCGACTTCTTCTTAACCAACAGCATCGGCGAATTCCAAGGACTAGAACTCGGGCTAATAATGCCTTGAGCCAGCATCTCATCAATCTCTTTATTTGCATGTGCTAGCATGGCTGGTGATAAAGGATAATAACGTTGTTTAATTGGAATAACATCGCCAGTAATAATAGTATGAGTGACTTTATCAGTTCGACCCAATTCTGGACGATCAAGTAAGTTAAATAAAGAAATAATACGATTCAATTCGGATTTTGACCTTCATCCAATTCATCAGCACATTTAATCATATGAAAAGTATCAATTTCAGAAGAACAAGCAAAAATTCTTTTGTAGAAAAATCTACTTTAATTTCAAATAATTGGCAAAAATCTACACCAAGGGTAAGGGCATTCTCAATTGTATCAGAAACCAAAATTGATAATTCATGAGTGAGACCATTAACACAAAGTGGCAAAGTAATCTTACCAAGAATAGACTGTGAAGTACCATCAGCCGTAGAGAGTGACGAAAACTCATCGTTACGATTTAATTTTAAATCGTATTTGTCAATTAAAAATATTCCCGATTTCCTAATATCGTGGTCGTTGCGCCAGAATCCAATAGAGCAACTAAATTATCGTTAAAAATTTTAACAGCGATATGAGGTCTGGAATCTCTTTCCGAATTATAGAAATTAGAAGAAATTTTAGTAGTTTGTAAAAATTTTGACTTTTGAAGCCAATCGGGCCAAATCTTTTGTCAGCCAGCGCAAATTTTGGTGAAGAGGTACATCGGCTAACGAAATGACTCTTCGAAACTAGTTTTTGACTTCTGGGAGCATTTTGGACAATCCAATGAAGTAACATCGTGTTGTCCGCACAAATAACAAAATAATGCGCGCTTTTCGGCACAGGTATGAAATGAATGACCTAATTTTTGCAGTTGAAACAAATTGTAGTAGACTTGGCAGTATTCGTTTTGAGAAATTAGAAATATCAGTTCTTGCTACTATATTTTTGTAGTAGGTGAAACAAGGACCCTAGGATTTGGACTGAATGGCAATCTGTTGGAAGTGGGAAGCTCCTCGACAGGTGCATGTCGTAATTTAATACCTTCCAAGGTTTTACATAAAGAGATTAGGTGCGAAATGTCCGTAACCTCAATCAAAGCCAATTGAGTGGCATAAAAAGATTGCAAATTTCTTTTAATAATTTTCAGTTGTTCGGAGTTTGCAATAGCTTCATCCAATTGAGCAAATAAATTTACCATGGTAGAAATATAAACAATAGGGACTCTTCAATTTTTGTTTTCGCGCCTTTATGTCGGCCAATAAATTTTCATTGTAGTCCTCGGGAGAAAGTCTTGTTTAAGTTTGTAAATTAATTCATCCCAGGAATGAACAGAGGAACGGGTGGCTCTAAACCAAGCCAGAGCCGAATCAGAAAATAGGTCAATGGCTCCTTCGAATAAATCTTCAGAAGAAACCTTCCGAGCAACCTGAAGCTCATTGCAACGTTGAATGAAAGATAAAACAGAAATATTTTCGGATCACCCGTAAACTGGAGACCCCATTTATAAATCGGAACCGCTGAACGAGTTCTATTAAGCGAGTCGATTAAGGTACTAAGGTCCTTAGTTGAAATACCAACTGAAGGCTCAGTGTGGGTGACAATGTTGGACGTAGAAGGTAGGTCTTTTCCGGTAGGAACATGAGTAGAGTCGCGATTAACACCTAAAGAAAAATACGTAAAGTTAGAATTAAATTCTTGTTCTTCATGGACTTGCTCTAACATTTCAATAGACTTAATACAACGAGAAAATATTTGTGAATGAAATGAAGAATATTCTTCATTGAAGGTTGTGTATGTTAACCTTCGATAGACGTGTGAAAGTCTGGTATGCAACCGTAAATATTCATTTTCTTAGGAGTAATTTTATAAGAATGAAGCAAGGATTCCAATTCATTAATTTTTGTTCTAAACAATTTAATTCGTCTTTTGATTAATTTGAATTTTTTCGTAGTTAGAAAAATTGAAACATCCATTTTTCTAATGCAAGTTTGGAACGTAATAATTTTCTTTTAACATCAACAGTTTTATCAGAAGGATCTGAATTTCGAATTAATAATTCGTGACTCAGCTCGTCAGCTTTTAAAGACTCTACTATAAACATTTTCAATAATAATATCAGTTCAATAAATTCAAAATACACGCATATGTTAACTCCACAAAAAAATTATAATGTACATTCAACTTGGCAAGTAAAAGCAAATGCTTCAGCACAACAATTCAAAAGTGTCTGCGTTAGTACAATTATGTTTGAAAAATTGAGCAACGTAAAACGATACAAAATTCGAGCCCCAAGCGTTAGGCGCTAGTGTAATAATTACCTAATCAACCGTCCGTCGTGGAACTGTGAAGACCAGTCGAGACGGTTAATTAAGGCCAGGCAGACTAAAACTCAGCGGCGTAGGTCGTGGTTCAAACTCATAACTAAAACCTTGCTTGTACTTACCAATTATGCAATATGAAGAAAAATCATCAAATTATAATAAACATGGGCGCCAATCAGCGGAAAGGCACTGATACCTAATAAAAGTAATCATGAAATAAACTTCATAGTTTAGAAAAAAGAAATAACATTTTATTATACCATCGACTGTCAGGAAAAGCATATATAAACAAATATATAAACAGTCTTGACTCGAAATGAAATAAGGCCTACAGGGCCCACTATTCCGACATAAAATAAACGTAATTCTATCTAACCTAATTGTTATCTAGGGACGTGCACGTCGTCACGTATACCTAACCTTAGCCTAACTATGATTAACTTAATACCTTTAATTAATTTAGCAAAAGCACTAATAAGATTGCATATCCTATTTTTAATTGTTTACAGATTACTTGTTTTACAAGCAACTATGCTAATTGATAAAAAAGAACTAAAATTTCCAAATAGACGCAATACCACACCTTATCAAATGTCTGCATCAGCGTTTAATACAAAAAAGTGCAAGAATCTACTTTAAAAATTATACTAATAAAATGAATATTGTGCACAGATGCAATATATTACAAAAAAGTATTTGTAAGTATAGTATAAAAGCGAAACGTTATTTATACAAATATATTAATGCTGTACATCTTGTGTTAAACCATTTCTTACTTTTACAAAGAAAAACAACAATGAAAAGTCTTTGTAACCAACCATTTGTAAATATTCATAACACAAAACAACAAAATAACTTCGCGGGAAACGTTGTTCATAAAGAAGTAACAATTATTTGACAGGCCCGATAATGTATGTACACCGGAACCCAGAATTAATACTCAGGTTAACTCGTTACAATTCAATAATGGTCTACATAAATCGATGTAGTATCAGGAGGAAATTTATATCAAAGTGTTACTTGCATTATTAAAAATAAATGTCCTTTCAAACAAAATAAGTACTTACGTGTTCTAAGCACACTCAAACACGTCTACACCCAAAGACACACAAAAAAAAACCAAGAATCATTGCTGTTTCTTTACATCTGCAACCACATTCCTGCAAAAACCCCAATGAATTCGTCCGGTCCTGCGGCCATAGGCCGCACCATATGTTTAAATACCAGAAACTAAACCCTCTCACTACATTGTATTGTAAATATTATGCGATCTCAGGTACCGTAGATGTAAAACGAAAGCTTTTTAAAATATAGAAGCATTTGCTTGTATGAGATTATTCCACCACGGTCTATGCAGGCTTTGTAACCCGTACATATAATAATTCCACCACGGTTCGTGAAATATACAATTTTATGCTCAACAAAGCGATTAAAAATCGGGTTGTTACAACGTTCAAATAAATATAATGTTAAAGTTAATGGTAAGAAATTGCAGTATTATAAACAGAATGAAATTAAATTTCTGCGTCATATTTATAATGAAAATGGGGTCACTACTGACAATGACAAGTTGAAACAATTTTAAAGTTGCGGGAACCTACAAATAAAATGGAACTACAAAGCATATTTGGTATGATAAATTACTTAGAGAATTTATACAAACATGGCAAAATTATCAAATTGTTTAGAGAATTACAGCTTAAAAATTATTCAATATTTGTGTGGACTGAAAAACATAAGGAATGTTTAAACAAATTAAAAGAAATAATTGCCAAGTCAACCTATGAAGTCATATTGATTCTAAAAAGGAAATTGTCATTCAATGTGATGCATCAAAGGATAGCTTAGGTTGCTGTCTTTTACAAAATAAAAAATCAGTTTCATTTGCATCTAAAAGCACGATCTCTACAAAAATAGGCTATGCTCAGATTGTAAAGAATTATTAAATCTAGTTTTTGCTTAAAGAAAATTAAATTTGTATGTTTATGGTAGAAAATAGTAACATTTACTGATGATTCTTTTTAGTATTAATTATAAAAAAGGATATTTCTCCAATACCAAATAATTGGTTAAAAAAAAGAGATTGAAATTATTAAATTACGATATTGAACTTGAATACTTACCTGGAAAGAAAATGTATTTAGCTGACTTATTATTACGTAATTACCTATCTGAGATTCTTAAAGATGAGTTGAATATAGAGGGTCCAAGAAAATTTCAATAAACAGTATGATATTAAAAAGGCTACTGATTCTGATTATGAATCGAATAAAATAAAAATTACCAACAATGGTGGCCAGATTTCAAATATGTTCAAAACACTGTAAAACGGTTTTATGGTTTTAGGCCTGACATAATTGCTTCCTCATGATGTACCTAAACTACCATTTGACAAAATATGTGTTGATATCTTGACATATCAAAATAATGATTAATTAGTGTCTATCGATTACTATTCAAAATGGATAGATATAATAAAATGAAATAATAAAACATCAGCCGAAATAATATGGAAATTAAAAGAGTTGTTCTCAACTCATGGTATACCAAAATACACTATATCTGATCACATACCTGGATCGTATGAATTTAAACACTTTTCTAATGACTGGAAATCCAAAGACAAGCCCAAATTATCCAAAAAGTAACGGCGCTGAAAAAGCGGTACATATAGCAAAGCAAATACTAAGAAGGAATATAGAAAATAGAAAAGATATTTTTATTGCATTATTTGAATATAGAAGTACTCCAATACCTAATCTGAAAGCTTCACCTTCTGAATTATTGATGTCACGTTTATTGCATACTAAATTTCTGGTATCCGATAAAAAATTACAAACAAATATTCAGGAAGATATTCCAAACAAAATTAAAATTACCCAAAATAAATATAAAACTTATTATGATTAAACTGCATCGCGTGCCGAACACGTATTTGAACCAGATGAAAATATAGTAATTAGAAGTAAACAAAAAAACATGGGTTCCAGGACGTGTAATAGAACCCACTGCCGAACCAAGATCTTATCTTGTGACAGATATTAAAGGTACTATACTGCGTAGAACCAGCACTCATCTTAGGCCAACCCTAAATAATCATGAAATTGAAAACAAAATAATCGAATCTGATGAAGAAAATACAGATGTACACACAAAGGAAAATGAAAATGTAGTCAAACATTCAGTTGTTAACCACAGCTGATCATCCTAATCACATATATTTACCAAAAACAAAATCAGGGCGTGCAATTAAAAACCAACCTGAACTAAAGACTATCAATTGGAATATTAGTTATTTAAGATATTGTTTAGTTGTATTACTGTGGTTTATTATATTGTAAAAAAAACACATTAGTTTTGTGTCTTTGAAAGAGGCGATGTTGTATATATTGTAATTTACATTTAAATAGTGTTTCTGTGCTGTATTAGTCTAGTTTGTGTAGTATATCTATGATACTTCCAATCTAGTATAAGTCGGAGTTACCACAAGCAAGTTAGTTAGTTTACGCGCTAGCGGTTTTTTAGTACGTACGGCACTTGTGTTAAATATATTAATTAACATGTTGCTTAATAAAGATTATATTAACTTGGATTATTAATTGTTAATAATACAGTTAAATAAATATATCACTAAGATATATAACAGTCATGTTTCAGATTCTTCCGGTTCTATTTCGAAGCATGACATCCGGGTGATGGACTATTTACGCTGATTTCACGTTTTAATGGGCTAATTAAGTGCAGTGGATATTATTTATGATTCTCTCGAAGCGTCGTCTATTCTTTTCTAGTGCATGAAGTTAATGAGCACAATCTCCTTGTATTTGTAATACGTAAAGCTATTAAACCGAGTAATCTCATCTATTTTATGGCTTTTTAATAGGCGCGTGTTCCGTAGAATTGAGGAGTTTATTCATTGATACTAATAATTGGCTTTTAGGACATTTCTTAGCAAAGTGACGTATTCTTTTATTAATAACGAAAATTCTGAAATAAGAATAAAGGTTAAAACTCATAAAGTAGTATTTTGAACAAGAATGAATATTTTATTTCTGATATATCTACACACGGAAGTCAATTACATAATTAAATAAAGCTCGCAATTGCATTCTAAATGATCGTAAATGCAATTTACCTTTCAATAATGCAGCCTATTACTTTTTCAATCAAAAACACGCATATCGTAGACAACAGCTTACCATCTAAGTTATTTTTAGTATTTACAGAATACGTTTTTTAAATGACTAGCTTGTGTATTTACATTTTAAAATAAAAGCTAGTTCTAAGGTATCTCTTAAGAATTATTTACACACACGGCTTAATGTTGAGCTTTTTAAGTTTACGATCTTTTCACACTGCAATAAATGCAATACCCGGGATTTATTTACATAGAATAAGTGCTTCTTTTTATGTGCTAATGAATTACGCTTATATTTATACAGGGTAGAGAAATTAAATATTGAGAAATTTTAATTTTTTCGTTTTTTTTTTTGATGGGATGTCATAGAATTTGGGTGTTCAATAACCTCTCGTGACCTCTTTAACACATCTGTATATATATATATATATATATATATATATATATATAGTGAATAAGATGAAATAATAACTTAAGCTTTTATGCAAAGCCCAAATGATCATTTCAAATCGAGCTAGTAATTGAAATATGGAAAATATAAAGTCTTGGACAGGACTTGAACCTATATCCTGGTTTTGCTGGAACCATGCGTTTACCAATTACGCCACCGAGACCGATGACACAATTGGGAAATTTACAAATTTAAATCGTGTACACGACGATACATCAACCTAACTTTCAATTACGTTTGGCATTTTTGTCAATCATATCTGACATTGTCAATTTTTGACTTATGTCAGTTATAGACAGGAAGCTACGCTCAAAATTATGGCTATAAGCCCAGTATTAAATATATAAATATTTTAGGTAGTTGATTGCACAAGGTAAGTTGATAATTACTATCGTATTATAGTGAATAAGATGAAATAATAACTTAGACTTTTATGCAAAGCCAAAATGATCATTTCAAATCGAGCTAATAATTGAAAGACGGAAAATATAAGGTCTTGGACAGAACTTGAACCTGTATCTTGATCTTTCTGGAACCATGCGTTTACCAATTACGCATCTTATTAACTATATATATATATATGCGGTACTTGAAATTTTATATTCTCTGATATATCTTGACGTGATCATTACTTTTGACATTTCATTTTCAAAATAGAACAGTGTATTAATAAAAGTATTTGTTTGTTAAGAACTAATTTGTTGTATTTTCTCGTACATTTAATTTGTGTCCTCTTCTAGATAACAATATGAATAAGCCAAAAAAATACAAACTGCCTGATGTTCAATATTTAAAACGACTTTTCTGTTATATAGGAAATAACACTTTACGTATGTACTTTATGCAATTGAAGTTGATCAAACAAATCAACGAAAATTTCTACTTAAACACTCACTATTCGACAAAATATCATAAACCTCAACAAGGATAAAGATTTAACTTTTTTAAAACAGTTAAAGAAAACTATTTGAAACACCGTCATAGCGATAACGTCTGAGCGACTTGACGTGGACTACGCGAGTTAAGCATGATCCCACCAGTTCCTCTGAAAATAAATGAAAAGGAAACTAATTGCTATTCTATAAAATGATTGTATAACAAAGTCAACATATTAAAATGTAATTAAATGAGATGCTAATAAAGGCAAAATGTTTATTTTATGTAGAATTGAATTAATATTTAAATTAATGTAGCATTGTAAAATATATTAGGAATTAGCGTACGTGACTAGAACGCAACCAAAGAATACAGGTAATCGCAAAAGCCAAACTTTGTTGTGAATATTAGTGACATGACAAACAAATAGGATGATGCAACTTGATTTCTCAATGATCCAATAACTGATGATATAAAGTTATAAATAGGCGAACAACGTGAATCAGATTTTAGTATAGAATGAAAGTAAGTAATTAGTAGTGAAGACACTGGTAGTTCCTACTTCGTATAATTAAAAGCACAAATTAGTTAATTATATGTATCTTTGAAACTAATAATTAATTTATTAATGAAAAGTTTAATTTAAATAATGTGCATTTAAACAAACATTAAGCAACCGCTCAGCTTCTGATTGTTAAGATTTTGATATTATTGAAAATAAATGATTTTTAAAAAGCTGTTTTCACTAGCCGAAGCCATAACTTACGCTTCTTGTAACATTTTTTATCGATTGCAAAATTCTGAAAGTCTCACACCATTTGTGAAAAGCTTAATCTACTAGCTGTAAGTGAAGTAATACGCACGGTGTTGCATAGCTCTCAATATTATGAGAAGAACTCTACTGAGTACAGTATAGTACAAAGAACGATCGACGAGATGGCTCAGTGCCTAAAATATTCTTTATGTGCGTACTTAAAAGCATCTGAATTCACAGCGTGAGTTAATTTCTGTAAAAGGAGAAAACGAAATGATCAAGAATTACTATTTATCAAATGTTTGGAAACTGATACGAACGAAACGGTATTTAATGAATTAAAAATATTTCGGTGTGATACCTATAATCTTGAGTAATGTCCCCTATGCTGCTACTAACGGTGTTCCAGCAATGGTGTCATTCATCTAAAATATTTAGTCACCAAAATACGTCCTGAAAGCGTACATTCCTTACTTGATTGTCATTAGAGCTGGTATCAAAAGGAATGCCTTAAATGAGAAATTATTTGCTCAACTGTGTTAAAAATGAGATCATAGTCTTTTACTATTTCACACGGAAGTTCGTTGGTTATTCAGAAGAGCATATTTGGATCTATTTTATAACCTATTTGAAATCAGTGTTTGAAGTCCTGCAAAGTAATGTTAATATTTTAAAAATTGGCATACGTTCTATGACTGCCCTAGATACCTGATTTAACGAAACTAATTTGAAGGTATAACGTGATCATTTAGATTTAATCAAAACCGTAGGTATATCTGTATTTGTTTGTTGATGACGAATTGGATTACTTATGAATTTATCGGATAGTTCACACGATTCTACATCAATTTAATAAGAATAAAAGCCAAATACTTATTATTCGATGCACATTTAACTTTGTAGACACTACAAGAATGTGCCAACCTATGCAGAATAGAAATTATTTCACATTTATCTATCTAGCTAATATTATAAATGGGGATTAAACGCCCAAATCAATGCTAGTTCGTACGCTAACTATAATTAAACAATCAACAAATACTTATTGATATATGAAGTTATCAAAATATGAACAATGTGGATCTCAATGGCCCATTTCACTTACAACTGTTATCTTCTTCATGCCCACGCATAACTCCATCACGCCTTAACCCTTTAACGAACGGCCGCCTTCTCCGGTTTCCTTTTCACAGTACTATTTTTCTAGTGTATCCTGGCGTAACAGGAACGCCACCATAATCGGAGACATAACTGCTACTTATGGGCAAAACTTTTTATATACAAACAAAACTCGAGGCTCGAGCGAAAGAAGATGCTTTCTGTTTTTAAATCTTTCCAAATTGTAAGTAAGATGATGATTTGTATGCTTATGGTCAATACTTAACGACTCTTAATTCTAACCTTATCCAGAGATTTGAAGACATTTCTTCACTTAATTATCCCCGATTGGTGGGTGTTCAACCCTTTCGCAAACAAACCCCTAGACTCTAATGAAATCAAGCAGAAATTACAAAAGAACGAAAAAATACTCATGGTTAGATTAGAATCGTAACCATTAAATACGTTAGTAATACAAGTTTATATACCCAGCTCTAACGACAGTGAGGAAAAGGTAGAAGCGATCTACAAAGATATCGAAAACATGCTAAGATTCGTTAAAGGACACGAAAATTTAATATACAGAGTGGGTGTTTTTTCAATTTCGAGGGCAACCATGGGAATCTCATTTAATATAAGTGATAGCGAGTAGGTTTAAATTTGGCACTTCTGCAGAACTATATGCTGAACAACATGCCATAAAGAAATTTCACCTAACTGTATGTTTTCACGTTATGCTAAAAAACCAAAAAAGGTTGATTTTCGTTTTTTATTCATAACTTTGTTATTTGAAAACATATTAGAAAACTAACGGCATTCCGAAGACAATTTTATATTTTCTAGTAGCTGAAGCTATTAAAATTTTTATATAACGTTTCGTTTCTTTTGAACCATCATTAACTTTCTTATTTCCTATGGACGCCATATTAGATTTTTATGCCGTTATGTAGAAAATTTATTTATAATTTCAATAATGTATAATATTTATTATTATCAAGAAATCGGTTATTCTCAATAAAGTATTTTGTATACAATTAAATTAGCTGTGGAAAAAGAAACAGCAAAGTGACTATCAAACATTTATTTATTTTAATATTTTACAAAGTGTGAAATGAAGTGTGCCAAAAATTAAATAGAAAAATAAAATTTACAATAAATGTTAAAGCAGAAATCTATTTTGTTTCGGTACAGAGACGAATCCTCTTTTTCATATTATTTACCGCTCTCTGAATTGTTCTACGGGCAATATTTGGAAACGCAGCCCGTATAACATTTGTCAATTCGTCAATATTTTGATATTGATGTTTATATACTACATTTTTAATTGCTCCCCAAACAAAGTAATCTAATATACTTATATGGGGAGATCTGCAGGCCATGGGATTATACCGAGATTTCCAATCCATTTATTTGGGATAATTTCTTTAAGAAATTCAGTTACTCTTACTACATTGTGTGGTATAGCTCCATCCTGTGGCCACCATAAGTCCGTATATACGAGGTAGTATTAAAATTGTGGCGGCTGTACTCGCATAAGCATTGACTTGTATTAATAAGGAGATTTTGAAATAATCTAACGAGCATGTTTTGTGCGTAATGGCGCTAGCCATCATAATGCTTCTGCGAGTGCAACTGATAATTTGGGCGATGCTTTTGCTAATTTATGCACTGTTGCATGCTTTTGCTTATTTAGATATTTATTGATTTATTTATATATTTATTTTATGTTTATTTATATACTTACATTATATTTATACTTATTTTATATTTATATTTATATTTTTGCCTGTATTTTTGTTCTGTGGCTTAATTTTATTTGCTAGACGTTTTGCCGCCAATTTTTGGTGGCAGTATATATAGGAAAGAAGATTGTACTTATAATATGTCAGTTAGGGAATGATAGGGAACGCTAGGGACAAATTTAGGATGAAATTTGAATAAATACATAGACCAGGAAGGACGAATTTCTAAATATATAGAACAGGCAAAATAGCTGGATTCACTATTAAACATTTGGCGAATGCTTAGAAAATTTGAATCCATTTTTAATATTAGCTAGCTAAATTTGGATAGTTTTAAGACGACCCTTCAGGTCGCACCGGTAAGCAGAGCTGGCAGCTGCTATCCGGTATTAAGGATCCCTCTCCATTCATTTTTGCGTGTCTTGTGGATCGGACTAACTCCAGAATCAACGCTAGGGATACCATTCTTTAAACCCCATTTTTAGTTTAACTTGGTTAGATTTTTATTTAGTATTGATTAACCTGAAGTTAGATTAAATTTGGAGCACGTTTACTTTTCGCGTTTAAACCCAATGTAGTACCTTCGGGCGGAGCATTGGGGACGTGGCCGCAAGCATAGCGGCCCTTAATTACATTATAATGCCACCATAAGTCTTGCAACTGATAAGAGCAATGCTGTCTAGGTAGTCAAGTAATTGTTCTCTAAAAAAACTGTATCTACCTTTCTGCATTTAAGGTTCCCTCCTGAAAGTATGTCCCTAAAATTTGATCTTTCCAAGCACCAGTCACAAATATTAACGCCAAATCGAATCTCCAGGGAGGTTATATTGCAGTGAAAGGTAGGGGTATGAAAGGGAAGGTGGTAGATTTACTTGGTTTAGGCACGAGAAACGACAGGGGAAATAGGCTGGTAGAATATTGCGACAAAAACAGTTCAACCATCACAAACGCATTATTTCAACATCAGGCTAGAAGACGATACACATGAAGATACCAGGAGATATGTGGTGATATGAAATAGATTACATTCTTGTTTCACAACGGTTTATAATTTAAGTAAAAGACCGCAAAAGCCACCCAGAAGCAGATATAGACACTGATCGCAACATTGCTTAAATTTCAAAATTTGATAAAAGGAACGGAAAAGGGCACTTTGACTTTGAGTAACAAAAGACATCGGAAAAATATCTGATACTCATGAAGTAGAAACAGAACGGAATAACATTAAATCCAGCTTAAACATGACCACAAGAGATTTCTTGGGTATCAAGAAAAAGAAAAAACCATGGATAACGAATGCTATAAATTCATGCTTATCAATTTTACATTTTCATTGCCTTTTTAACGACAAGCGACTTTCTTGAATAAATGTTTATTTATTAATGAAAATAATTGGGTTTTGAAATTTTTCTTAGTAAAGGTGGCTCATTTTTCTTTATTAATAATCTACCAAAAAAGTCTAGAATATGGTTTTATTAAAAAACCTTTAAAATGAAGTTAAATGATATTTCAATACTCACGGAAGTCAATTTATACGATTAATTAAAGCTTTAATTGCCTTATTTGCGACTTTGCAAATGCAAAAGTCCCTCATCCCAACATTTGTAATAAAAGATTGGTTTTTACGAAATAGTGCAAGTAAACGATAGTTGACTTTGAAACGTAAGTTAAAAATTTTAATTAACTAAAAACAGTTCAGGGGTACTGGTCAATCGCATGCAGCAGCAGTTCCATGAATTGGAAACACGCAATGAAAACACGGGTCAGAAATAAGAACATTCTTTAATAGCATAAGGCATTGGTTTCATTTTGAATATTTACATTTTTGCATATATTGAAATATTTATGTAAAGGGCCATCAAAAATCATCAAAAAATTACATAGAGAGAAAGAAGGTCGTTTGAACCTTCAAAAGGTACTTCCATTAGTATACGGTGTTATTTTTGCTGGCTTTTACCGATTTAAGGGAGTTATAATTTGAGGACAAACAGATTTATATTGTCACTTCGATTCAGGGATTTATTTTTGAATAGCGAATCACCTTATAAAAGTTGTAAAGCTGTGAAGTGTATATATTTTTTTGGGGCCATTATACAAATTTTGGCAAGTTCATTTATCTCATTCAAGTAGGAAAGTGTTAGAGAAAAAGGGGGGGTAAAATTTTTTGTTATCATACTGTCGAGCACTCTGTGTGGATTGAACTGAGCTAGTCGAGGCATATAAAACGAATTGTTTAAAATATAAATTTGAGGTTATTTAGAGACAGCGGTGGCGGGTAGCAGGAAACTGAACGTTAATTACATCGGCGTGCGACAATATCATAGCTAGCAATATATATATATATATATATATATATATATATATATATATCCACTCTGAACGGACCTGCACCTTGACGACGTTCTAAAATACTAGAACAGGTAGAATGGTTTGCGCGTTTCAATGAGCCAAAGAGCCGAACTATAGGTTTAACCAGAGGCGGGGGATTATTGGAGTGGAGACTTCAGGGTAATTCATGCAGGATCAGAGGAAGGAAATTTGGGTGTGGGGATAGTTATGCGAAAAAAGATAGGGCAATGTGTAGAAAACTACTTACAAAAGAACGAAAGAGTACTCATGGTTAGATTTGAATCTAAACCAGTAAATACAGTAATAATACAAGTATACATGACCACCTCTAGCTACAGTGAGACGATCTACAAAGATATCGAAGACATACTAAGATACGTTAAAGGACATGAAAATTTAATAATTACGGGGGATTTTAATGCAGTGGTAGGTGAGAGTAGTGACGGAGCGATAGTAGGTTTATTTGGTTTAGGCACGAGAAATGACAGGGGAAATAGGCTGGTAGAATTTTGCGACAAGAACAACTTAACCATCACAAATACATTATTTCAACATCATGCTAGAAGACGATACACGTGTAAGATGAAAGGAGATATAGGAAGATATCAAATAGATTACATTATTGTTAGACAACGGTTTAGAAATTAAGTAAAAGACTGCAGAAGCTACCCGGAAGCAGATATAGACACTGACCACAACATCGTAATTATGAAGGCCGCACTTAAATTTAAAAATCTGAATAAGAGGAACGGAAAAAGACACTTTGACTTTGAGAAGCTAAAAGATAAAGATATCCACGAAAGATTTGAAAGAAAGTCAAATGAATTGCTGAAAGATATCGGGAAAATTTCTGATACTAAGAAAGTAGAAACAGAATGGAATAACATTAAATCCAGCTTAGACATGGCGGCCAGAGATATTCTGGGGTTTACACAAAAAAAGAAACCATGGATAACAAAGGATATCCCGAATTTAATAGAAGAAAGACGAAAATACAAAAATAGATCAGACGAAACAGGAAACCAGAGATACAAAGCCATAAAATGGGAAATTATTCGAAAATGCAGGAAAGCTAAAAAGCAATGGATTGATGAAAAGTGCAAAGAGGTACAAACTAAGATGGAAATAGGAAAGACAGACGAAGCATACAAATTAATTAGAATGAATTTTAGGGATATAAAACCATATAGCAAAAATATAAGGGACGTGGGAGGAAACCTCATTATAGAAAATGTAGAGAAAGTAGCTATATATATATAGGGAATTTATATGCAGGAGAAGAACTAACAGCATTAGAACAGGAATCAGAACGTTGACAATGACGACCTGGGATATTCTATTATTAGAGATGAGTTTGAATTATCATTAAAGAGTCTTAAAAATGGTAAGGCGCCGGGTACAGATAAGGTGTAGGCAAAAACTCTAAAAGCCGCTGGACAAGCAGTAACAGAACGCCTCTTCCAACTTGTAAGCTATATGTATGAGACAGGCGAGATACCCAAAGATTTCAAACGTAACGTCATAGTAAATATACCAAAAAAAAAGAGGCGCGGATAGATGTGAAAATTTTCGAACAATAAGTTTGACAGCACACGTTTCAAAAATATTAACTAGGATTGTGCAAAGACGAATGGAATAACGAGCTGAAGAAATACTGGGAGAAGATCAATTTGGATTTAGGCGAAACAGGGGAACACGGGACGCTACTTTAGCTCTGAGGGTGATAATGGAGAAAACAATAGAGCAGGGGGAAAGCATATATATAGGATTTGTAGATCTGGGAAAAGCATTCGACAATGTGAAATGGAAAAAATGTTCGACATACTCAAAAAGATTGGAATGAGTTTTAGGGAGAGACGGATAGTACATTGCTCATACAAAAAGCAAACAGCGGTAATAGAATTAGAGCAAGAAAGTAGAAAAGTAAATATTAGGAAAGGAGTGTGCCTTATCCCCATTCATTTTTAATTTGTACATAGAAGAGACAATAAATACTGTCAAACGCAGGAAGACATTTGGAATTAATATGCAGGGACAAAAGATTGATATGCTTAGATTGACAGATGATATAGCGGTATTAGCATCTAGCAAAGAAGAGTTCGAAGCTGCTCTTAATGAAATGGAAATAGTGCTAACGGAGAGATATGGTAAAAAAATTAACAAAAATAAAACTAAACTTCTAGTATGCAAAAGAGGGAAAATAAATCAAAAACAAAAATACATATAGGTAACGAGAACTTACAAGAGGTTAAGAATTTCTGTTACCTTGGAAGTCAAATAGCACAAGATGGGAAAAGCACAAAAGATATATAACAAAGATTAGCACAAGGTCGTGCTACATTTAACAAGGAAAAGCTACTACTGTGCTCAAAGACCACAAACATAGAAACAAGGACAAGATTGCTTAAAACATATGTGTGGAGCACAGCGCTGTATGGCTGTGAAGCCTGGACAGTAGGAGAAACAGACAGGAAAAAGGTAGAAGCCTTTGAAATGTGGTGCTACAGGCGTATGATGAAGATATCATGGATAGACAAAGTTAAGAACAAAGAGGTACTAGAAATGGTTGGGGAAGAAAGAAATATGTGGAAAACAGTAAAAAATAGGATAAATAGGATGATAGGCCACATACTAAGACATGAGGGAATAGTGCGGAATATATTAGAAGCAGAGATAGGAAAAAGAGAAGTAGAGGTAGACCTAGGTTAGACTACTGTACACAGATAGTGAAAGATGTAGGCTGAGGGAACGTCAGGGAAATGTATAGGTCAGCTCAGAATAGGAAACAATGGAGGTACGCTTCCAACCAGTCTCAAGATGGAAAAACTATTGACAAAAATAATAACTGTACTTAAACGTGGTGATTATTATAAACAACTACAGATATTGGTTTTGCAATACACTCAACTAATGTTAATTGTGCGAAAAGATCTACTTGAAAACTATTAATACGGCAAATGTCTAAGTATTGGGGGATCTTTGGCAGCCACATGCTGCTTAACCCTCTTCATATACCACTGAATCTCGTTGAAAAAGGACATATAATTAGAAAACAATAGAAGGAAATCGAGCTGTATATAGGCTGTGGGCGGCTCCGTGGCGTAGTGGTATGTGTGTGACTACTACGCCCAAGGTCCCGGGTTCGAATCCCGACACGGTCCGCTTGAAAAATGTTAGGCGAGCATTTTTCAGAAAAATACACCCTCGTTCGGATGAGAGGTAAAATGGAGGTCCCGTGTGTGAGTGTTGTCACGCACGTTAAAGATTCCTACCTTGCTTGGAACAGCAAGGGTTCGGCAAAATTCCAAATTTTCCAGGTAAAAAAAACTCGCTTCCTGGCCAATGTAGTACCTTCGGGTGGAGCATTGGAAAATCAAATGTAATGTATATAGGCTGTTGTGAGAATTGCAGGGAACTGTGTAGGCTAGCTGAGAACATACATAAGCTGAGGTACAAGTCCAACCAGTTTCAAGACGTAAAACCCAATGACGAAAAAATAAGTGCTCTTAAATCAGATGATTATTATAAACAACTACAGGTGTTGGTTGTAAAATATTTTCATCTAATGTCGATTGTGCGAAAGGATTAATTGGAAAACTAGTAACTCGACAAAGGTTCAAGTGATGGGGGAACTTGGCAGCCAAAGGCTGTTTACCCCCCTTCACGTACCACTGAATATCGGGGAAATAGAGTATATAACTAAAACAATAGAAGGCGACCGAACTGCATGAAACAAGAAAGAACCGTAGCTATGTTCAAAGACAACGAACGTAGATACAAGAAGAAAATTGTTCAAAGCATAGTGTGAAGCACAGCACAGTACATCTATGAAATATAAGCAGTAGGAAAAGCAGGAATGTTGCGCTTCAGATTTATGAGGATGGTAGGCATGGATAGGTAAAGTTAATAACAAATAGGTTGTAGAAATAGCAGGGAAATAAAGATATCTGTGGAAAACGAAAAAAATAGGAGAAATAGGACAGGATACGTTCTAAGGCATTTCTGGGGAATAGTACGGGATATATTACAAGCAGAGATAGGAAAAGATAGGTTGAGGTTGACCGAGATCAGACTTTCGCACACAGATAGTGATAGATGCAGACTGTGCAGATTCCAGGGAAATGTGTAAGTTGGTTCAGACTAGGAAACACGAGGGTACGCTTCCAACCAGTTCTAGGACTGAAGACCTAATGATGTTGATCATTACTTTTGGGACACCCTGTATATACTAATAATTTTTTCAGGGCAATTACGTATATATGTTCTTGTTGTTAGTCTTATTAGCTAGAAAGAAACCAAACATAACTGCAAAATATAGTTCAAGTAGATCCAAACCAAGATTAAACGCACTCTGAGTGGTTCAAGCGTTTCTTTCATAAGAACGTTTGTCAATCAAGGACTTTTCACTTGAATCGAATTGTCATTATCCATGAAACTCATTCAGTAATTTTCTTTTAATGAGGATTATACCATTCTATAATTATCTGGAAATTCGTTTGGTTAGTTAAGTACCTTTTTAATTTAATTGCAATTAATATTTGTTAGCTAACGACCCCGTGGTCAAGAACCTTTAAGAAATAGCTTAGCGAATTTAAGTAGATATATTATTTCTTTGCGCATGGATTAAAATTTTAAATCAAATGTTCATTATCCAAACGAAGTTCGAATTCATTACTTAGATCATTATATTCTGCATTTAAACTATTAAAATAAATAAGATTGAAAACAACACTTTCGATGTTCTATAGTTACTGGGAATTTGTTACCTGTGCATACATTGTATAACAGATTATAATTTCATTAATTGTTAACTTCATATTATTCTCACACAGGGTCAAGACCTTAAACTTGGACACCTGCACGTGCATCTTTTTAGAATAGACGGTATGCAGTTAGATTCTTTTAATTGTTAACAGTATTCATTTAAAAATAATAGGTTGTTGTAAAATTGCCAAAATTAAAAGATAAAGCTCAGGTGTGCATAGATAATACCTTTGAGTATGAGAAGTTCATACAGATGGTTGAAAAAGGTCAAGATAATGCAAATCTATAAATATACGTTGCACCGAGAATAGTTTGTCATTTCTTAACCAAATCTCTCATATTAGGCTTAAGAATGCATCTGGCATTGTATTAATAAAATTTTAAAACTTATTCGTTTTTGTAATGAACAGCAGTTTATTTGGAAGTTGATAGTTTTGTGCAAAACTGTCTAATTTCATGAAACGACATTTAATTTTGCATCATATATTATTTATCTATTACTTTTTCTTCATGCTCAGACCCACTTCAAAATGCCTTACTGAGATAACTATTTACTCATTTGAACACAGAAGTTAAGAATTCAGTTTTGTGCATAACACCGTGGAATACATTAAATTATTTTTGAATTTCATTGCTCTAGTACGTTTGTTTTTCGGCGGTATTTTGATTTAAACAAATCATGGTTTGACCTTGTCCATGACGTTTCGGGTACTTGAAATTAAAAGTTGTTTTAAACGCTCTAATGATCATAAACAAGGGAAAATTGTTCTGCTTCCGTTCCCACGTTCCATTTATATTTAAATTCTCATAATGTTTTTAGGTAGGGAACTCATACTATGTTGTAGGTTTATGCGCACATGTTCTTCACATCCCCCACTAAATAATATTTTTCCCGCTACCTCGTCCCCTTATTAATTTAGGTTAGTTTTGTGAATAATAGAAAATGAGCTGTAGATTGTGTACCAGTTCAGAGGCCATTATCGATATGTTTAGTAGTGATGTGAAAAATACCCAATTAAAATTCTGGAAATTCTGTATATTATTGACGACTGGTTTGGAGGTATGTTTCAGGGTTGACTAGCTTTAAAGATGGTAGCACTAATAGTTCTCGCATACGTGCCCCCCCTTGCCACTGCAGCCAGCTGCTGAAGTTTATAAGTTGATCTGAGTTGAGGAATTGGAACCTAAGTACGCGGTTCTGATGTAAAATGTGTTAATTTTGTAAAAAAAAGTTATCCACAATTTAAATATGTTTTGAAAATTCGATTTATGTCAGTAAGTCTATTAAATTGAAATCCAAACTTTTTGATAATACCAAAATCTTGTAGCATCGTATATACAATTGTCAAGTTTTTATTGTCATTGTTTATTGACTTTCACTTTCTTTGGAAAAAGTAGGTACTCCGAAAAGGCACTGCTACTGTTATGGAAATGTGTAGTTTCTTAGTGATGGACAAAAGAGCTTGTATTACCCGTTTCCTCCTAATATGATGACGTAAGCAATTTAGTTATTAAAATAATGGCCTTTAGAACATGGGTGGTAAGTATTATGATATTTAGAATAAATATCAAAATATCCGATATATTGCTGTTACGCATCTGAGATGTGGGAGCTCAAATTAATGCCGTGACTTAGGTACAGCGAATTATATTTGTGAGGAATGCACTAGAATAAATGAAATTATTATCTTACCTTCCTTTTCTTTTGCTTTGCCTGGCTAGCTTAACGGAAATTATACTGAAACATCAATACATTTAAAAAAAATTTTTTTTCATACAAAAAGAATTTATAAAACACTTTACTGCTTAAGTACAGAGAATAATTTCTACAAGTTATTTAATAATTCTTATCTAATCCTTTTTAAAAAATACAAAATCCTCTTTAATTAATAGCTGGTTAATTTGACTATCTCTTATTACCGCGCTTGTAAGTGTGCTTGACCAAGAACTCTTCACAGATAATTTATTATAGGTCAAAAGGCTTCGAACTTCGACCTCAAAATTTGATGCAAACTACCCGCTTTAGAAATAATAAATATGAGAACTTATTCTAAATCTAAATTACCCATATTATAATATTCGTATCAGTTAAAACAAAGAATCGAAAATTTATCCTTATATAGCGCTTATTAAAAACTCATTTCCAACGTAATTAACGGTATTAAAAGCTTTCCATTTCCATCTTAAATCTCTGACAAAAAGTGCATCTTCTATCTTTAATCAATTAACTTTAGAGTAGCTCTTGTATCGAAGAACGTTCAATCTTCGTTGTATTTAAGAAAACAGATGATGCTTCATCAAATAATTGCATTTGATAACCTCCATGTTTGAAATTACTCAAATTTATGTTTCATGTCCTAAACTAATACAGTTTCGTTTTAAATGTTACATGATATTTAGAAGGAATGAATGAATCGGGAATTTTTAAAGCTAAAATTTTACATGTTTCTTGACTTTAAAAAGAATCAAATGCGGATGAATTGTTCCAATTTAGTTTCGGTTTTATATACAAAATAATTTCAATACTCACATTCGAGATTCTTTCCGGTTCATTTAGAATTCCACGGTTTTAATTATCTAATTAGTGTCACGGCACCGCGTTTATATGATTGCAAGATTGCAAGACGTTATTGATTTTTTTCTACCGTATGAGCAATTAAAACTGTAAGCCGCGTATCTACTCTTTTATTGCATGTTCGCTGGTTCCTTGATTAGGGCGTTTAGTCATAATTGGCTATTTATACATTTCTTAGTATTTGATGACGTATTTATCTATTAATAAAATGCCCGAAAATTCTAGAATATGATTTATTTAAAAGCTCTTAAAATGTTAATTTTGGTATTATAAACGAACGGAAGTCAATTTAGTTAATGAAGGGTTTGTCCTTAGGCTTTGTAATTACAACAAATTGATATTATTTTTATACACGGAGGGTGCGCTTTGTTCTATCGTACGTTACACAAAATTTATTTCATAAATAATTCAAGCTTTCAATTGCTTTGCATCCTAATAAAAGCGCGGATTTCAGTAATTCAACGCATTATGTTTTCAATAACTTACGTTCCTATTTTAAAATGAAACTCGTTTTACTCAGTAATACACGGCAAAATTAATCGCAATTGCTTCATTATGTTTTGAAAATGCAATAAGATTTATATATTTTTTACACGGATGTACTAAATGGCTTTGTATTTAGAATTAAAACTGAATTTTATTAAGTATAGAAGGCTTTATTTACACAAGGTCTTTAAAGTTTTTTACATAATTAAATGAGCTTTTTTATGTTCTGTAATAACTCGAGTGCAATGATATATTTTTTATGGCATCTTTCAACGATTAATTTATACAGGGTAGAGCAATTAAATATTCATAAATTTCAACTTTTTCCCGTTTATTTTTGGTGGGTTTTATTGATAGAATGTGAATTGCCACGACCTCTTGTGACTTCTTTATCACACCAATATAAAAAACTTGATATTGTATAGTAAATATCGGGTCTTAGTCAATCTGGGCAATTAGATAACTCTTTTAATCAGTTCTAACTTTTGAAAAATTTTATTTTCTTATTCAGGAAGGCTATAATTGGAGGATTACACAAATGTTAATATGTTAATACTACTTACGATTATATGAATCTATCTAGTAAATGCTTGGAGCATGATAATAGTTAGCATACCACGACAAACTTGGTGAGTACATTCAAAACACATAATACAGTTAACATTATAATTAATTAACTAAGGTGGCTCATTTCTAATACAATAAAAATTACAAATTACATAGGAACCAGTCAAGATATAAAATACTACTAACTTATAAACTTTGCAGTGGATAACTATAGATAAAAGTTTGTATTACACTAAAACAAGTATAGATTACGGCCAACAAGGACAACATAAAAGGAGGCTCACTGGTTAACTAGTTTTACACGCCGAATTTTAATTTCAGAAAACTTTTGGACAATACTATGAGTATTTATACTCTTCAGCATTTTTGACTCAATAGATATCATTGTCAGGTCAATTAAACGTTCTTGAAGCATTGTAGTCCTAAGGTGGTCCTTGATCAAGCTAAATTTATAGAACGATCTCTCAGCTGAAGCGATTGAAACAGATAACGTCATAATTATTCTTATTGCAATTAGTGTATTAGGAAAATAACTTTCTAGATCATTTTGTACCAAATAACGTAATACTTCAAAGGGGTCACTGTTATTTTCTAAACTACAACTAAAAATGGTATTTATTTCTTTCAATAGTTATATTTCATCGATATCTTTCTCATTCTTGTCAGATAATATTACTTCTAAGTCTGGACAGTGTTTCCTCAAATCTAATTAAGATTTTTAAAAAATTCCGGTGTTGTGTAAAAACTCAAGTAATTAGAATGCTCAGTACGTAGTACAAACCGTTCTTGCAGTGAGTTAATGATAGTATCTAAAATAGTGAAACAAAAATTCTGTTTAAAATTCTTTTGTAGGTCATTTTCCACCTAATCTTCATGTTGATAAACAAAATGCGGCACCTGTTTCAAGACGATCGGTAATTTTTATAACTTTCTGAACAAATTCTTCGAAGCCCTCATCTGTTCGTTTTCGCTTGAAATTCGGTATTATTTTATTCAATAGTTCCAAGCATTCCGTAATATTATTTATTTTTTGAAACAGCTTACATACTATATTAATCTGCAGCTGTATGCCATGCCATATTACTATAGAGCATATAAATTTAAAAGTTTAAATTTTTTATACAGACATGCTACATTACATGTGATTTTCCAATGCTCCACCCGAAGGTACTACATTGGCCAGAAAGTGAGTTTTTTTTCACCTGGCAAATTTGGAATTTTGCCGAACCCTTGCAAGGTAGGGATCTTTAACGTGCGTGACAACACTCACACACAGGACCTCCATTTTACCTCCCATCCGAACGAGGGTGTATTTTCGTGTAAAATGCTCACCTAACATTTTTCAAGCGGACCGTGTCTGGATTCGAACCCGGGACCTTGGGCGTAGTAGTCACACACATACCACTACGCCACGTAGCGGCCCACACACACAGACATGCTACAAGGTGACGAGTTTTAATGTCTTTGCCTTGTCGTCTGAGATCGTGATTGATGCTTCGCATATTGTTTCTGAATCATACCTTCAGGGGGCGTATTGAATTTATCGTACTCTTCTATCGTGTGTCGGATAATGGTTTTAATGAGAAGTTATTGATATGTTTCTTTAAAACATTCCCATGTTGAGTTGAAGAGGCAAAAAATACGTAGAATTTCTGAACTATACCAAAACAATTAACAGCTTCGAAATATATATTAACTGTATCACTTACGACCAAATTTAAACTGTGAGATGCGCATGGAACAAAAAACGCTATAGGGTTAAAATCTAAAATCTTTTTGCAGCCCATTGTGCTTCTCATTTACGACTAAATTTAAACTGTGATATGCGCGTGGAACAAAAAACGTTCTAGGGTTAGAATCTAAAATCTTGTTTGCCGCCCATTGTCACTCTTTCATGTTTGACTCATTGCCATATCCCTGACCATGAATATTTCTTAGATCTAAATTTAGAGATTCAAAATGTTTATGAAGCCCTTGAAATAGATTTTCGGATGTTGAGCTAAATATTCGGCAAAATCCTAGGAAATGCTCACGAATTTCTATAGTCTTTGTTTGAAAATTCAACTCAATAAATCATACTGTAGCTGCTAATTGTTCTCGGTGACTTTTGTCTGGTGTTTTAAAATTATTGAATAATACTTAGCATCTGCTAATAACTTTAGTATATGATTTTTAATTCCATTTGCTAGCAAAACTATAATCTGATTTTGCATCTTGTCGTCTAAATATATGTTCATAAACGTTGCATCAAAATTCATATGGTTTCTACTGCTGTTAAAAATTTCGGTTGTCTTGTTCAGATAACTGATTAGATGCTCCACAAAAAGCTAAATTTTGCCTAATTAGAAATTGCATAACATACACAATTCGCAGTATTACATCAAACCAGTGCTTTTTTCCAAATCAAAAAGTTATTGTCCTTGAATATCAGTTGTGGTTTTGCTCTTTAAAGCAAGTGCCAGATTTGCAAACGTTTTAAAACTTTTATTGTGCATTTCGCTCTTTATATGGCGCTATAGCAGTAGAGATAAGCGTTGCCAGTCATTTGTACCAGTGTACGCGAAAGTATTGGTTTTTGAAGTAAATAACTTGCAAGAAAAGCAAAATACACAATATTTTTACACTGGATACAAAAGCCATTTCTATTCGCATGTTTCACCGTTTACCAAGGTGCGCGAATAAAAATGATTTGAGAATTTTCTGCCCTTCTAATTTTTTGGATATGGATATACTTTAACTTGAATAGAACAATTTTCAACTAAAAGTTGTCTTTTTACATGTCAAAGTGTCTTCTCCATTTGCCTGGATCGTCACTTAAGAGAGTTTGTAAAATAGGTAAAAGATATACAATGTCGGCACTATCCGTGCAGGCATCATAAATAATATCTTATGGAACATTAGCTTTAGCCCCTCATACTCTCCCCTCGCTACTCTCACTTACTTGAAAGATAGCACTAATATCGTGATTCGTAGACGGCACCGATGCTTCAGTTTTCACATATTTGAAAATCGCACTCTTCTCTCGTTCTTTTTCTTGTTCTTTGGTCACCCTTTTCTTTTAGTATTGAGCACTAGCGAGTTTTTACGCTTCATCATTTTTTTATAAGCTGAATTAGTATTACCTAAGTACCGTAGCGTCTGCGTAACTACCATTTCTTAATTAATTTAACGTAATTGATATTTACACTTATAATTCCACAACACTTAATTTCTACAATTTATATTTAACTACAAGTAATTTATATCGACTAACAAGTAACAACTAAATTTATTTCGAATGTTTATTTGATGTACACGCGTCTTGCTATCGAAGCCGACTTCCCTTTTCACTACTAACGTGCGTCTTTATAAACTTACGATAGCTTCTAGAAAGATCTGGAGACTGGAAATCGACCTACAATTGATAAGATACAGGCGGCTTTCTTTAACGGCGGTATCTGATAACTGCGCCTTTGTCGGTTAATAGCGGTTAGGATTTCTAGACGTGCGGCGAATGAAACTGATGTAATGTGCTGAAAACAACTAAGCCGCGAATCTTTTTTTTTTGCTTTTGTTGTATTTGCAACAATAGAAACAGCTCCACTGTAACATATATATATATATATATATATATATATATATATATATATAAAGTAAGATGTATCTGTAAACAAACTCTTATGAAAATAATAAGAGCCATTGACAAATACAAATCGGGCTGGTAGTTATATAGCCATTAACAAAACATTAGCTTTATTAATTCATAGGGGAGGAAACATCCACTGACCAATGGTTTCGGCTTGTTAGCCTCATCAGAGTGGACTGTTCCCAAGAACCCTATGAAGTAATCGAAGCTATTATAATGATATAATTTCGAAACAATCACTGTACTATGGCAAAAGTAAATAAAACCGCCATCAGGTGATAAAACACCAACACTACTAAAGTGTTTTGTTAATGGCTATATAACTACCAGCCCGATTTGTATTTGTCAATGGCTCTTATTATTTTCATAAGAGTTTGTTTACAGATACATCTTACTTTATATTCAATTTTCTTATTGCGGACTGCAAATAACTTGTCTTTATATATATATATATATATATATATATATATATATATATATTACTCATATTTAGACCAGGGTAGAAAATTAAATAATCAAATCAAATAATTTTAATTACCGTGTATAAGGAATTTCATTAAATAATACGCTTTATTAAAACCTTGAAGCATAAATAAACTCGGTCGTTTCAGTAAAATAAGAAATTTAAATTATCTATAAGACGCTTTACATCAAAAGAAGCAGTATTGAAAAGCGCAGTGGATAATTTAATTATTCCTAAACAAATGGAAATTACGTGCAAAATTTATATTAATGAACTCTATTTTAAATAACTGGTATTAAACAAAACGTACGGATAATAATTTGTATTCGCTAAAAATGAAAGGATGGAAATCAATTTTAATTGGAGTTAATTGAACCATTATTAATAATAAGCATAAAACTTGTAAAAACCCAATAATAGTCAAATCGTAGGAAGGTTATTTAAAATGTTACGTTTGAACACCCCTGCGTGTTTTAAAAGGCAATTTCAAGTTAATTTGTTTGGATAAACATGTTGATTCTAAGGATATTGGAAACGATCAGATGCTTTAGCAGGAAATACAGAACACCTGCGTATTTTTAAAAAAGCTCATTCTGCGTAAATTTTGCAGATAATTAATGTTTACAAAGAATCTTGGAGAAACCGGGACTTAGTATTTACGAGAATGTGCGATACGGGTTTATTAAACCCAGATAACAGTCCGCGTGGACTAAAATATAATCGATAATGAAGAGTGTCAAGTTGCACCAATACGAACAGGTTAGAAAAGGAAAGAGAAAATGCGTCAAGCAAAGACACATATTGTAAAGGGCGGGATTTAAGCAACGTCAAGGGGTTGCGATTGGTTAAAATAGGATGCATATATCAGAGGTAGAACAACAATTTCTGTATAAAAGTAATTAGTTTTTCTCGGACAACTTTGCGGGCCGTGTTGAAATTTTCTGAGATCTCAATGGGGTGAGGACTAAATTCATAAAAATCGACGTGCAGGCTACAGACTGGGAACGTAGAATGAGGAATTCGTTGGAATTACCCGTTTTAGGGAACAAAGCGACGTGTCGGCTATTCGCTATATATACAGGCGGGAATAGGTGTTTCGCTCTCTTAGACTCTTAGACTTTCGACGATTCGATGCGTTAAAAGCTCGTGCGTCCGCGACTTGATTTTAAACAGTGCTTTTAGTTTGATTAAATAATTTAAAGTGTGCTAGTATATTTTAGTGACTCAAAATAGTTGGTTATTTTACGTGCTAACCTGAATGTACTTCAGTGCACTTAGATACAAGGTAATAAAAGTTTATTATCACGGTACCAATTAGTAAAATTTACAACGACAAATGTATACCCAAAAGTAGGCAGTTTTGGCGTATATTGGTAATATTGGTAAAAGGAAGTATGAATTTCTTTGCTATTTTGCGGGGTGTTAATGACTAAATGGTTCGTAAATGTGTCTGCATCCACTGAACCAGAGGCAGATATACACAGATGAGTTCCGGAAAAGCCTAGAAACAACTTTAAATTAATGGTGATGGAGAACATTTTTAAAGCGTTGACAACTTGAAGCTGTAAATAGAATCCGGTTGGAATGGTGTGATTTACAAAAGGGACGATTACACTGAAGCTACGAGGACAATAACCTTCAGGTAAATTGTACTATTTTGTTTGACATTTTGTGTGTATTGAATGACTTTATAATTGATTTACTTTAAATGGACATTAGTGGAATTTTTCTAACCATAAAATTTAATTTTAAGATGAAATTTGCTTGTTTAAGTAAAAGGGTATTTTGTTTTGATGTTCGGGAATAGGATGAAACTTTGGGTAGGTCTTTGAGCTCAATTAGACAAACCTGGTTAATTAACGTAAAGGGGTGGTAGATGCTCCTTTATACTCAGACTCCGGTCTGCTTATCTTGTTATATTAATTAGTAGGCATCCAACAAGGACTTTAATTTTGGATGCACAGTAAAATGATAATAAAATTAATCCGGAAATTCTTTTAAAACTGAATTTTATGTTCAAATTTAATTTGAAAATTTAATGTATTCTGAATATTGATGTAAATAGAGTTAACGTTGATGTTTGTGGTAGGAATGTGTTGTTTAATTTTATGATTGAGAATGGAAGTTATCTAGAAGAGCAGCCGAGGCGATTAACAGAAGGAATCAACGGACCAGGTGATTTATGAGGTTTCACAGCATTCTTGACGCCCAAACTGTGGGGCTCGAATGTTTTTTAAGGGCCAGTACCTAGAGATATGAGAGGTTTCACAGCATTCTTGGCGACCCAAAAGTGAGGCTCGAGTTCCAAATAAAATTTTTGTTATTTTATTCCAGGAAACTGGCGATCTGAGAGAGAGTTTCTGTTTGTGGATAAATTTAAAAGTATTTTAGAGTGTGTGAGAGTGATTAGAACGTATGCAGAGAAAGGAGTGGTTAAGGAGTCAAGGAGTGGAAATTGGAAGTGACGATAGTGCATTGTGTGGGAAAAATTCGAAAATGGAAGAAGCAGGAGGCAGTAGAGATCAGTCGAGGACGGAATCGGGGATCAAGGAAACGAGATGATATTGAGAATGTTAGAGAGAATGAACGAAGAATCTAATAGAGCGAGGGAGGAGTCCAACCAAAAATTAGAGCAGATAAGTGGGAAAATTGAACAAAATACTAAAGAATTTACAGAATTTAAAGATAGTCTTACCGTGAAACTGGGGGAAGTAGAAAATAGGGTTGAAAAAATGAGCGTGATATTACAGGTCTTCGACAGGAAATGGGACATTTAAGGTCCGAAGTACGCATTTTCTGTGAAGAAGAAATAAACGTAAAAATGACTGAAGTAACGGACTCATGTAGGGATCAGTTAGGCAGGGTAGAACGCGAAGTTAGTAGTATCAAATACAACATGTCAAATTTAACGGGGGATGGTCCCAGATTTTCTACAGGTGGAGTATCATTGGACCAACACATGAAGTTTTATGGTGATAACAGGGTAAATCCACAAATTTTTATTAATAGTGTAAGAAATCTAGTGGGAAATTTATTTGACGAACAGACTAAACTGAATACGATAAAGGCTTTATTAAAGGACAACGCGGAAGCATGGTACAATTTAGTAGGACAGGACATAGACACGTATCAGGACTTTGAAAACAAATTTTAAAACACTACTGGAGTGACCACAGACAAGACCAGGTACGAGACGACTTAATTACAGGAAAATTTAAGGGAGAGTTTGCAGGATCTAGGAGCAATATGCCATCCGCAAGTACAGTGTGGCCAAACAACTGAATCCACCATTGACGGACAGACAGATAATCAAGTACCTATCACGACATTTTGAACTGGAAATTAGACAACACGTGGCCTTACAAAACATCACAGAACGGGAGACATTTTAGAGTATTTACAGAGATATGACGATGTATGTGTTGGACGGACAAGAGAGATACGAGAACGAAACGTTAACACAGTTAGGTTTGACAACAGGACACCGAATTATCCGAGACGGCCTGACTACAACAGAAATTTTCGACCGAATTGGGAACGACGAGGACAGGAATACAGGAGCAATAGTGCGACTAGGGGACCGACGCCAAGACCTAGTTACACGAGACAGAACAGTTTACCGGAAGTAAACAGGACTGTGACCAGCACGCCGAATAGAGATAGGGACACGGATATTAACACGAGGAGGACGTACGCACAGGTTGTAGAAGGACAACCAGGACCAAGCACGGAAAACAGGATGAGACAGGATTTTTAGAACGCGACAGACCACTAGATTTCTGTGTAAATGTATACGAACATCCACGTGAATTTTTCAAAATTGAGGAGGAAGTAGAGCCAGAAACTGAGGAAAAATTATGTTTGCCAATTATTAATTTAGAAATTTTTGAGAATAATGTAGAAGTATTACTTGATACAGGGGCAGAGGCGAGTTTAATATCGGAGGAATTCGTCAGCAAAATTAGGGATAAGGTTTGTGATAGAATTATGCCTATAAAACGTAGCCATTTAGTAGCTCCAAATAAAAAGAAGTTTGCTGTAGTAAATAGTGTTGTGGTGCTTAGGATAGATATAGGAGGTTTAAGCTGTGAACAGGAGTTTGTAATTGTACCTGGACTGAAGTTTCAGAGCATTTTAGGTGTTGACTGTATGATGAAGTTAGGGGTTTTGATAGATATGGAAAGGAAGGTAATAAGAATTAAGGATAGGGTAGTGCCATGGAAAGGCAGTTATGAAGTCACAGAGGATGACACAGGGTTTAGTATTAATGTAGTAGAGGTAGAGGATGATGAGGTTAAACAGATCAACACAATAAGATGTCCAGAGGATAGGAGAGTAGAGGTTCAAGCTTTAGTACAAGAAAACGCAGAAGTAGTGGGGGTAGAAGCAGCATATCAGGAGCAGGTGAAGGCGAAATTAAGTAAAGATGGCAAGTTTGTTTTAATCAAGTAGATTTAAGGGATTCATTCTGGCGGATTCCATTACACAAGCATTCTAGCAGGTACAGAGGATTTTCCGTAGAGAGAAAAATCGATAATTGTAAAGTAGTATCGTTTGGTTTGTCGGCAGAAAAGGAAATAAGAATAAATAAGAAACAGACAAGTGTAGGGACTGAAGAAGAAGCAATATTTAAGAGTCAGGATAATAGGGATGATAAGTTTATTGTATGTGAGATAATAGGGATGATAAGTATAGATATAGAAGGGGGAGAAATAGGGATGAAGAGTATTAGGATAGTGAGAAGAAAGACTTGGAGGGTGAAGAAGAGAGTTAGATTTAAATAGAATAGGGATAGAATAGGTGTATATAGAAGAGTAGAAGAAGGTGTTTATAGAAAATAAAGCTAGGTATAGGATAAATATGGGAGATAATTAGGAATAGGTTTAGGATGAGGATAAAGAGTAAATGTAGGAAGAAAATAAGATAGGTTAAGTATAGATATTTTATATAAGATTAGTGGAGAGTAGGAATAGAGTAAGAGTAGGATAGGCATATAGGATTAGGTAGGGGGAAGTAAAGTATAGTGAAGAGTAGTTAAAAGTTAGGAACAGGATAGGTATATAGGATGTATATAGGATTAGATGGATAAGTAGGTGAGAGTTAGGAATAGGATAGGGATATAGGATAGGTGTAAATATTTTTTTGGATTGGAGACAAAGTAGGTAAGTTAGATAGATAAGGATAGAGAGAGATAGGCAAAATTTTGTAAAGATTTTTGGCAGTCTAAATATTTGATATTTGCATTCAAATAAGTGGGATTATTTGTATTCAAATAGGGGGAAAATACTCATATTTAGACCAGGGTAGAAAATTAAATAATCAAATCAAATAATTTTAATTACCGTGTATAAGGAATTTCATTAAATAATACGCTTTATTAAAACCTTGAAGCATAAATAAACTCGGTCGTTTCAGTAAAATAAGAAATTTAAATTATCTATAAGACGCTTTACATCAAAAGAAGCAGTATTGAAAAGCGCAGTGGATAATTTAATTATTCCTAAACAAATGGAAATTACGTGCAAAATTTATATTAATGAACTCTATTTTAAATAACTGGTATTAAACAAAACGTACGGATAATAATTTGTATTCGCTAAAAATGAAAGGATGGAAATCAATTTTAATTGGAGTTAATTGAACCATTATTAATAATAAGCATAAAACTTGTAAAACCCAATAATAGTCAAATCGTAGGAAGGTTATTTAAAATGTTACGTTTGAACACCTGCGTGTTTTAAAAGGCAATTTCAAGTTAATTTGTTTGGATAAACATGTTGATTCTAAGGATATTGGAAACGATCAGATGCTTTAGCAGGAAATACAGAACACCTGCGTATTTTTAAAAAAGCTCATTCTGCGTAAATTTTGCAGATAATTAATGTTTACAAAGAATCTTGGAGAAACCGGGACTTAGTATTTACGAGAATGTGCGATACGGGTTTATTAAACCCAGATAACAGTCCGCGTGGACTAAAATATAATCGATAATGAAGAGTGTCAAGTTGCACCAATACGAACAGGTTAGAAAAGGAAAGAGAAAATGCGTCAAGCAAAGACACATATTGTAAAAGGGCGGGATTTAAGCAACGTCAAGGGGTTGCGATTGGTTAAAAATAGGATGCATATATCAGAGGTAGAACAACAATTTCTGTATAAAAGTAATTAGTTTTTCTCGGACAACTTTGCGGGCCGTGTTGAAATTTTCTGAGATCTCAATGGGGTGAGGACTAAATTCATAAAATCGACGTGCAGGCTACAGACTGGGAACGTAGAATGAGGAATTCGTTGGAATTACCCGTTTTAGGGAACAAAGCGACGTGTCGGCTATTCGCTATATATACAGGCGGGAATAGGTGTTTCCCTCTCTTAGACTCTTAGACTTTCGACGATTCGATGCGTTAAAAGCTCGTGCATCCGCGACTTGATTTTAAACAGTGCTTTTAGTTTGATTAAATAATTTAAAGTGTGCTAGTATATTTTAGTGACTCAAAATAGTTGGTTATTTTACGTGCTAACATGAATGTACTTCAGTGCACTTAGATACAAGGTAATAAAAGTTTATTATCACGGTACCAATTAGTAAAATTTACAACGACAAATGTATACCCAAAAGTAGGCAGTTTTGGCGTATATTGGTAATATTGGTAAAAGGAAGTATGAATTTCTTTGCTATTTTGCGGGGTGTTAATGACTAAATGGTTCGTAAATGTGTCTGCATCCACTGAACCAGAGGCAGATATACACAGATGAGTTCCGGAAAAGCCTAGAAACAACTTTAAATTAATGGTGATGGAGAACATTTTTAAAGCGTTGACAACTTGAAGCTGTAAATAGAATCCGGTTGGAATGGTGTGATTTACAAAAGGGACGATTACACTGAAGCTACGAGGACAATAACCTTCAGGTAAATTGTACTATTTTGTTTGACATTTTGTGTGTATTGAATGACTTTATAATTGATTTACTTTAAATGGACATTAGTGGAATTTTTCTAACCATAAAATTTTAATTTTAAGATGAAATTTGCTTGTTTAAGTAAAAGGGTATTTTGTTTTGATGTTCGGGAATAGGATGAAACTTTGGGTAGGTCTTTGAGCTCAATTAGACAAACCTGGTTAATTAACGTAAAGGGGTGGTAGATGCTCCTTTATACTCAGACTCCGGTCTGCTTATCTTGTTATATTAATTAGTAGGCATCCAACAAGGACTTTAATTTTGAATGCACAGTAAAATGATAATAAAATTAATCCGGAAATTCTTTTTAAAACTGAATTTTATGTTCAAATTTAATTTGAAAATTTAATGTATTCTGAATATTGATGTAAATAGAGTTAACGTTGATGTTTGTGGTAGGAATGTGTTGTTTAATTTTATGATTGAGAATGGAAGTTATCTAGAAGAGCAGCCGAGGCGATTAACAGAAGGAATCAACGGACCAGGTGATTTATGAGGTTTCACAGCATTCTTGACGCCCAAACTGTGGGGCTCGAATGTTTTTAAGGGCCAGTACCTAGAGATATGAGAGGTTTCACAGCAATATATATATATATATATATATATATATATATATATATATATATATATATACTATTATTAAAAACCACCTTTTCCGCTACTCCACTAACTAAATATTACTGCCTTTGTGATGTGCCGCTTCTGCTCAGAGAAAACATATGCCACTAGCGTGGCACAGCCCTGTTTGCAACACTAACTTCTTATAGAGGCCGACCAAGAGATGTATGTCAGTGTTGTTAGGCATTATTTAAAATTGAAATTTAGGCTCAGTATGTTTAACGAATAGATTAAATGGTGATTTCATGCATTTTAGAAGACATACTTTATATTCTTTTTTTGGCTGAAACGAGGGATATGTGGAATTCAATTTGATGGAGCCCCATCCCAGTTTCATGCTGGTGTTCAACTGTGGTTAAACCAACACAATAATTGGATTGATGGAGGCATTGTTAATTGACCAGCGAGATTGTTTGACATGAAGTCTCTGATTTTTTCCTCTGAGGACATGTAAAATTCGTTGTCTACTGAACCCCCTGTAGAAAACGAAGATGTTTTACGACATGCATTTAAAGACATTACTCCAGTCTTAGAAAATGTAGATAATATTCATAAATGAACAAGACCTGCTTAGATGCACACAGTTGAATTTTTGAACAATTTTTATAACTAACTCATAGGTTTCTTGATTCCTGTTTTTACTAATTAATAAAACCATTATTTCTAGCATGTGTTTTATTGTCAAATTTCTTTTTTTTTAACTTCAATAACTTTTAAATAAAAGGTCTAATATTTTTTTGCAATCAATTGCGAACTCTTTAAGAAGTAATAATGTAGCCTTCTAAAGGATGGACACAAAACAATATTTCCATAATCCCAAAAGTTTAACATTTCTTTTTGTTTTATTTTCGTGTAGCATAAATTTTAACATTTTATACATTTTCGCGAATTAAAAATTGAATATCTCACCTTGAAAGTTAAACGGTCTCTACATAAATCATTTAAGCTAATTAAAATGTAATGTTATAACTTGTTTGAAATTGTAACTTTCACTTCAAGCAATTTTCATTAATTGATATAATTTGGATTAACCAAACTCGTGGCTATGACTTGTTTAACTGACTCGCCTTTATTGGATGAGCTCACCCCACTCTTACACTTTAATTATTATTTTGAAGTGTAATATTCGTTTTGTCGGTCATTTATCAGTTGAAACTTCACCGCTGTGGTGTGATTTAACATTTAAGTGCTACTAATCCGGATGGTATAATGATACCGTGTAGATTGTGCGGAAAAGCGGTATCAACCTTTAATATTTTTGATGAATCAAATGACGTTATCAAACTTTCTATATTGCGCTTTTGCATATTATTAGGAACTGGGCTGTATGTAAGTATTTTTCGATTTTTGTATTAATATGGGGCTAACAGATACCCCCCAAATAAATAAAGCTATGAAATTTACTAGAATTCGCTGTTTATATGATCGAGTAAAATTAGATATGAGTTACCCTGTATACATATATTTCTATATTCTTACGTGTGTAAACAAACGGTACGGTATTGTACTATATAAAGATAAGTTTTAATTGGGTCGGAGAATTTGAGAAGGAAAGGAACAAAATTGTAGCCCAGTAGTTCTTTTTTTTTATTAAATCTTGCGCGTTTAAAACATAGTTTTTAAGAAAATTTATTTAATGAGAACGAGACAGAGTTCGAGGAAAGATAACTGTAGCCAATTAGCAGTTTCTCGGAAAATTGTGTCTTATTATTCAGAAAATACTATAATTCGGGAATAAAAGCGTTTTCATCATCATTAGGTCTTCAGTCTTGGAACTGGTTAGACGCGTACCGCCATTGTTTCCTATTCTGAGCTGACCTATACATTTCCCTGAAGTTCCCTCAGCCTACATCTCTCACTATCTGTGTGCAATAGTCTGACCCAGGTCTACCTCTACCTCTCCTTTTTCGTATTTCTGCTTGTAACATATCTCGAATTATTCCTCAAATGCCTTAGAACGTGGCATGTCCTTTTAATTTCTTCTATTTTTTTTTATTTTCCACATATCCTTCCTCCCAACTATTTCTAAAACCTCTTTGTCTGTCCATGTTGTCGGATATAATTGAAAATTGAAATTTTGGTCCAGTATATTTAACGAATAGATTAAGTGGCGATTTCATGCATTTTAGAAGACATACTATATGATCTCCCTTTGACTGAAACAAGGAATATGTGGAATTCAATTTGATGGAGCTCCATTCCATTTTCATGGGTGTTCGATTGTGGTTAAACCAACACAACAATTGGATTGATGGAGGCATTTGAAGCACCACGTTCCAAAAGGCTTCTACCTTTTTCTGTCTAGTTCTTCTACTGTCCTATTTTATAGCTATACAGTACTGTACTCCACACACATGCTTTCAACAATTTTGCCTTGTTCCTAAGTTTGTTGTTTTCGAACATAGCAACTGCTATTTCTTGTTAGATACAGCTCGGTCCCCCTTCTATTGCTTTCTAAATATTTACCCTATTTCACTTATATTCAGTGGTATGTGAATGGGGTTAAGCAGCCTGTGGGAACCAAGATACCCCAACACAGTAATTTGCCGAATTAATAGTCTTCCAATAAATTCTTTCTCATAACCAACATTAGTTGAGAATTTTGCTAAACCAACAACTAGTTGTTTATAATAATCATAAGGTTTAAGTACAATTATTTTTTTCGTCATTAGATTTTCCGTCTCGGAACTAAATGGGCGGGCGCGTACCTCCATTGATTTCTATTCTGAGCTACCTTTTTAGTTAGTGGAATTTAATTAAAACATATTTCGCAGAAGCAAATTTCTATGCAGACGTGTGCGATTTGCATAGTTTGTACTTTAGTGAAAATTTTATTTAGTCTATATAAGAATTCGAATAAACAACAGCATCTAAACGTTTAGGTTTAGTTCGACACGTAGTTCATTTTATAATTAACAACGCGAGTAGCTATTGTATAAAGAAGGGGAAACAGCGTTCGGACTCTGTTTCTACTCTTGATTTGAGCTTTTATTAAAAGCTTCATTACTTGAAGGTATTGATTGAGAGGTTTTATGAAAAGCAGTTTGATAATTTTATTAGTGCATTACAGTTCACAAATAATTTGAAAATGATAAAAAAACCAGTAAAGTTGATCAAACTGCATATTCCACCTCGCAACAAATTTAGTAAAAGGAAAATATTGGCAAATCAACTGTATAAATTCACAAGATAATTTTTAAATGCCTCTGATAACAGAAGAAAAAGTAAATGAACCAAGACCTATTACAACCCCGTAAACGAGGTACGCGAGCCACTATGTCAGTTGGTAACAATATTAGATAATGTAAAAATTGACGCGCAAATTATAGATGACGTCACACAATATGCAATTTATTGCAACATAATTACACAAATTTTAAAGGAAATAAATTTTAAAGAAAACCCCAAAGGGGGCACTCACGTGAACATGTAGAGCTTCCTTCAGGATTACTCCATGATGGTCGCCGGCTGCTTTGACTAATCTTTTTGGGTGTGGGAATTCTTGAGCCAGGTTGAATCCAAATTCGATTGTCTTCTTCCTATATGCAGACAAATAAGGTAGGGAAGGCAGGTAGAGGCACGATAATTGGGTTCACAGGAAACCTACATATCAGAAAAAAGACACGGTAAGATACCCCACAACTACTCTTGTTCGCGTTTCGGAGGCTAGTTCCAACGCGTCTCTCGGAAATCCCCCACTATCCTCTTTCGTCCACACGCGTCGGCGCGAATCTCGCGCAACGCACTATCTGAAGTGACGGAAACACGCACCCGTCCTATTAAATTTATGGCGCGAAATTCTCACATATGAAAACTTAATTAAGAGTGTCTAGTGCCAAAATTTTCGGCACGTAACAGACCATAGCTTCTAATAAAATTGGGGTGGAAGCGACGCTAAACAAAAATTTCGTTAACAAGAAAATACAGCAATGGTTCTAAAATTGAAATTCTCCCGAACATTCAACACTGACCTTTGCATTTACGTGGAACGATAATTTTTAAGAATAAAAAATAGTGCCACTTTCCATATAGAGGGAATCTGGTAACTCTCCGCCCCTATTAACCTTGTTGGGATTCTTGCAGATTCCAATTTCTCAAATTCTTTTACTCTAGAACGGGCTGATGTTTCAGTTTTGTGTGGTTGAAACTGATAAAATGATACTGGTATTATGTTTGGCCGCAGCTAAACGATTGTGCCGACTACTCCTGAGTTACGTTTGTACTTATTTATTCTGGTCCATACCAATTGGTATGTTTCTCCTAACTATACCGTGTACCACCACACCGGAAAAGTACGATGAATAATACGTCTGTGGCTTTAAAGCTATTTTCAGAATCTAGGAGATGATAGGACTTGTGCGATTTTAGTGTTTGGATGTTGTTTTTCTAGAATTTTACTGACACGGTCGGTTACTCCATGCATATAGTGAAGGACCACTGAATATACTGCATCAAAGTTCGATAGTTTGAGTTGGGCGAAGATACTGGTATGCTGCTCTCTGGCTAGTCTATTTTATGGCAACTGTTATTTACGTGGTGTATATGGCTTTGAAATGTTAAGTTTGATTACCGACGATTTTTGTGAAGGATGGTGACGGAAGGGGGCATGAAGGTATTTATCCGCGTGTGGGTAGGTTTTCAATATATAGATTGATCTAAGTACCCGTAAGTCTGACGCACAAGAACGTCAAGGAATATTAGCTTCCATTCTTTTTAATTCCCAACGTAAATTTAATATTTTCATGATGGTTGTTTAAGTTATCTTAGTCTAAAGTGTTTGTCCGCCATGGGGTTGAATCACAAAGTTGTCGCTTACATATTGAACAAACACTTTGTTTGGGTTTACAATATGAGGACTCTAAAGTCAGATTTAAATGACTACAACGTCGTTCGCCACAACAGCGGATAAAGGTAGTCCCATGGATATGCCAGAAATGTGTAAATCTGTCAACCTAAGACAAATTTCATCGATGTCCAACATTTATCTAGTAGGGTGATCAGGTTTTTCAGACATCAGTTTGTAATAAAAGTTGTTCTATTATGGTGACCATATCTGTGACAGGCGTCTTAGTGAATACGGATGTTACGTCTAAACTAACCAGTATTTTAGTATTATATGACACGCTCTAATCCCAGAATATGTATTATTTATCATGACTTTGGCCGTAAAAGCCTCCGACATTAAAGATGTCTAAAAACATTTTGCGAATAAATTTTTTTGGTAAACCGAGAACATAAATTCTCTCTATCCATGATATTGCGTATAAATACATGACACTTCGTGGTACTTCTTTCTAACTGCCAATTCTCAATGTCAAACAATTAAATTTTACGAAGAACTTTAAAATCGTCTTCAAACAAACAGGAGAAATACACGATACCAATCTTTTACCAGTGATCCATCCACCATCACCAAGAAATTACCACAATCCAGAAACTACCCACTTAGAGATGGTAACAAAGTTTACAAAAAATACAAAGTATTATTCTTTTTTAACTGCCAACTAGTTCCTATTACTGAGAAATATCAGAGGAATTGCATGTTCAGAAGATACATAAAAACTAAAGCAATAAAAGAGATTGAAATAAAGTATTACGAAACGTCAATAATTGGAAAATTCTGGATGCACAGATAAAGGGAGGCGATTTAGCCACTTAGAGTATGATGTTATCAAAAAAAAACAAGTCATTGATGAACGTAAAACGGTTTGTCAACCATTGCGTAAAACAGAAAAGCGTGTTGTTCAAGGAATCTATACTTTAATTTTCAGGTTGAAAAATAAAACACATCATCATAACAATACCTGCAGGGCACTATTTAGATGCACGTTTCTAGCTTCAAGTGTCAAGGACATTTCACAAGTTTACAACTATATTTCGTTTGGAAAATTTCTGTATTTTCATTACAATTCCTTACTTAACTTAATTGATATTTGTTAGAATTACTTTCAAGCAATTTTAAATACTTTAAATACAATTATATGGTTAAGTGTATGCAGTTAATGATACATTAAATTTTAATTTTAAATTTATTACTATTTGTAGGATCCTCAAAAGTAAGTGATTCATGCTTTAATTTGTACTAACGTGCTTATAATTACTGGTAAAAGGAAAAGTTGTGATTACCAAGGAATCATTAAATGTAGTTTAAAGTATAGAGGATAAGGTGACTTTCTGTATTTATCATAAATAACCGGTAAAATGCACACATAATACATCTGCTTAAAGTTTGTCGCGATATTTTATTGTAGCTGCATTGGCAAATGTGAATGCATACCATAGAAATTGCAAGCTCCAAATGAGCTTTCCCTATGGTTCTAGAAAATCTTAACAATCTGATGATATCAACTATTTTCTCGTTTCAATCTTACTTCTAGAATTAACTAAGCATGAGCGAAATATTTGTATGTCGTTCTGTGACTGATTCAAGAGCCTGTGGCAGTAAATCCACACTGACCAACTACGTTTATTATTTCACTCGGTGGATTTTAATAAAATGTATTTTTCCTTAAAACTATCCCTTCTCGTATTCATTCTGTTTAGCAAAAAAGGGTTCAAATTAAAGAATTTGAACAAATCCATGAGAGTTTGCAGCAGTACTAAACAGGACTAATGATAAAAGCTTTGTCCGCAATTGCTTCATCTCAGTTGAAATCCAGAAAAATTTGATTGGTTTATTTTTGTTTGGTCTGTCTACAGTAAGTGAAATATTTTTTTCAATCTCCATCAAGCTTTGTCCGTATAATGGAAAAATAAAATTTATTGAATCCCTTAAGGGCGTATAAGGAACTGCATGGTTAAAATTATGTCGAGAAGTATCCAAATGACATTTTCACCAACATAGCCAAGATTTAAGGATTTTAAACCATATATAATTTGGAAAAAAATCGTTTTCTGAATTTTATTTGATTGGTTCCTAAGTAAAATAGTACTTCTTTACCGTTTTCCATTAATAGGGTAATAAACAATGGCGGAACTTCAAGTTTTGGACTCTAATACAAACTGCGATCCCCTTCCCCATTATGGTTATTCAGTAGAAAACATGAAAATGCATACTTGAAATGGTAATATTGATTGATACATTACTATTACAAAAAAAAGACGATGTGATTTTAAACATACAAATATCACCGATATTTGAATGCTTCATTTATATATAAGACCTTTGACGTAATGAGTAACTTTATGATTATTGGTCAAATATTAGTAATTATAGTTATAGTTAAAAATATTAAAAATATATCAAAAACTCGTTCTTTTCGAGATTTCATCTTAGAAATGATTTTGATCATTTGGCCGAAGTCCAACTTCTCAGCTTCTCTACTTTCAATGGATAAAATTACCACAGCATTGAGCTATTAGTCTTATTGTGTTGTCTGTGTTTGGTTTTTATTTTTGTTAGCTCTCTGAAAGATATTTCCGCACTTGTTTGATAAAAATAATAATAATGTTGTACCCACTTCTGAGAAACTAGAGGTGGTTATTAGTGCATGTTGAATTAAAGCTAGATTTTCAAGTTCCCAACGTATTCCATTTTTTAAATTGCATTTTTTTGTAATTATTTTGAACAGTTGGGCAGTTTTTTTCAGACAGGCTAATTAAATAAATAGTTCGGTTTGAGATAATTAAATGACTTGCATATTTCATTCTTTCATAGAACCTTCTTTGAAGCTTTATCTAAAACTTTAATTAGAAGTTGTTTTATAATTTTTAGGAATTTCGAATTGAGTTCGAAATACAATCTTTCTCGTGGATTTATACACAACTTCAGACTATTTAAAAATCAAATACTTTTTATTGCAATTACTGTTCTTCTAATTTTTAAAAGTTGAATTTATTTCAAACAACTAAAACTTCGTGATGTAAAAAATGTGAGTAGTACAATATCGGTTTCAACCGTCAACTTCATTTTGATTCACATTGTCAGCTTTAACGTGCGGTAATTTCAGAGTTTAAAAATTGCTTTTATTTTATTTAAAAGCTTTACAAATTTTTAAGAGTAATGATTATGAAAAATAATGAGAATTTTTGTAAAGAAATATTCCGATTTTCTTAAATAATACGTAATTTTTGTGCATTTATTTTCAGTTATTGTAATGAAATGTTGTAGTGAACAGTTTGTACCTGAATATAGAAAAGCGGATGTTGCCAAAGAGGCACTTTGAGAGGCGTGTTTTTGTTCTTGGTAGGTTGGTTGGAAATTTTGGTATATTTTCTGTTTTTTTGCAATACTCAGAAGAGCTACTGGCATGGAATGCTAATAGGTATATATATATATATATATATATATATATATATATTGACGTGATAAGGGGGTCAAAAGAGGTCATTGAAACCCTAATTCTAAAGTAAATCCCACCAAAATATAATAGAATCCTGAAAAAATGGAATTTTCCGTAATTTCATGGTTACGGCCTGTATAATACAAGCGTATCTTTATTCAGTGATGTACAATGCAAAAACACAAATTGTGCGTGTATAAATAATCACCATGTATGATATAAGCATATTGTAAATAAATAACAAGTAACGTGAGTCGTATATATAACAATAATTAACAATAAGTTACCTTAAAACGCATTTAAATGCGAACGTAAAAATCGATCGTTTTAATACAAAGCCGTTTATTTTATTTATTAATTATCAATATAGTTCAGATAAAAATGTATTTGATTTGCTGTAAATAGCATAAAAGGGTACAGCTTTACCATTTAGTTTGAGAAACTAAAATCAACGTGTATTTAAAAACCCCAAAATTAATAAATAATTTTGTGTGCTGAAAGCAAATATTTCCTATAAAACGCAAACCCTTTTGCAGTAAAAAGCAATCAAAGTAAATTAATTAACCCGTGAATTGTAGCAATTGATTCTAAATAAAGTACGTTCTAGAATATAAGTAATCGGTATTTAAAAATTCGTATAAACTCATTAAATAAACATTTTTATTCCAAAAAACAACTTGAACATCGAAAAAACCTGCAAAATCCCTGCAATAATCGATTATCTTTTTGCATTAGTATGTGACGCCGCAATAATAGTATATGAGAAACAAGGACAGAGAACCTGTCTCGAATACTTAGAACAGATAAGAAGGTAATAAAATGTCGAAATTTTATACGCTAATTAGATATTCCTCGAGACCTTATGTCATAATGTTTGATATCGTTGTGCAAAAATTCTCGAAAACATATAAATTTGTATATAAAGAACCGCTTATCAAGGAGGGATTTATTCTATTTCATTCATTAGAGCACGAAATGTTATTTTAATTAAAAAGCGCAAACTATTGATATGCGAAGCTAGTAATAGAAATATGTAGTAAAAATATTGTAGTTTGATAGTTGTGAGGTTGCAATGAATATTGAAGTGATGTTTTTAAATCCAAATTACATACAAGAATGGAATTATTAATTACGAAGAAAAGGCAAAATTCTTCAATATAAAGCTATTTTTAAAGATGTATTAAATAATTGAAAAGAAGATTTTTTTACCAAGAGTTTGTGTTCAGAGTTCGATATACTCTGATGTTTAATAGACTATATGTCAAGGATTTTTTCTGGCCAAAACAAATCTTACCAGCGTGGAAATAATTTATAACCAGGTGAAAGGTCCTCAAGAGAATAAGTTTAATTCTGTAAATGTAAAATAAGGTAAGCAGCAATAATTTTGTTTGTAACAAAGACTTCTTAGAAATTATTTTGTTTGAAGGAAACGATGTTGTAAATGCTTTTGTATGAAAGAAGATATTTCATATTGTATAAATGCTTTGTGGTAGTGCTGCGTTTTATTTCATTTTGAAAATTCCATAAATTTCGTTGAGCTAGCCAGGCAAAGTGAAAACAAAGGTAAGTGAACAATTTCAAGTTTACAAATCAAAAGTATCTTTTCACAGCACTCTCTTAGCGACGCTCCCAACGCGAGACCATTTTCATATCACTCTTTCAGTGACTCTCAGTGCGGCCTTACCACAGCGATCTTTTAGTGGCTCACAACATTCGGCCATCGTCACAGCACTCCTTTTGTGGCACCTCAACGCGGGGCCATTTTTATACACTCTGTCAACGACCCTCTCAAACGGGCCTTACCACGGCAATATACATATATATATATATATATATACAGCTACGATAATAGGGTTGTTTAGGGGTATATAAGGTCACAGGGGAGGTATACTTCATGTGAACATAATAAAAATAAAGAAAATCAAACATTTAAATTATAAAAAGTACATAATTCGGTCATTATGCGAAAAAGTAAATTCCAATTATTTTGTATAAAATCGACAACCAGCCACAATTAATAAAAGGAGGCTCATTCTGTAATAACTTATATCAAAACAAATAACTTTGGAAGTTATTCAATACATTTCTAAACATTTAAAACATTCCCAAGCGCCAAAGTAAAATACAAATCACCTTGTATAAATTAAAAGAAAGCTCATTCTGTAATAGCTGAACCACATTTAGTAAAAAAAATAATTCTTGGCGCAACTTGATTCATTTTAGAAACATTTAAAGCATTCATAAACTTCAAATAAATACAAATTAGACATACTTAAACGTGAAATAAATCTCTTTCAAACTCGACGTATTGCGTAAGGAATCGAAGGCAATAAAACGCATAAAACAAACTTTTGAAAAACGAGCATATTTCATACCGCAATAAGACATAGATATTGGGACAAAACGCGTACGTGACATTAGAATGTAGAAATCGACACATTTTTGTAAGCCCAACATGGGTAAACAAAATATGGAACCATAAGTTTTGGTATACGTGCAGAATTAAGCGGAAAATTCAATAAATTCCTGTACAAAATTGTCTACGTGATGTTCTAAGCATAAAATTACAACACTTGTTAACATCCCAATACAAAATTATGCCTACGTGCAAAGTCAAATGCATAGAATAAGCAATTTTGAATAAACCCAACAGGTTAAAAGATGGCGGGAACGAGCGTGTTCTATATAAGGAACATAAACTGATAAAATACATTCATTCCTTTTACGACGCACGTCTGTACCAGTCTAAACGAATTTATTACGTGAATCTGAAATTAAGTTAAATCAAAAGTGATATAAAATTAAATAACAAAGAATTCAAGTAAAAAAATAGTAGAAGTGCGTGAAGTACGAGTAAGTGAAAATTTGCCGTTAGTATTAAAAACGTAAGTCTAAATTTAATTAATGTAAACATAGTCTTTAACATTTATTAATTCACTAAAGAACGTCTACAAGTTAGTGGAAAACTGGGAATCGCTGAGTTAAAAGCCAAGCTAATGGTCAACGACTGAAGCTAGCAATCAATCTGGTTCAACAAGCTTCCACAGGGGTCAACAGAAAGATACAGTCAGAATTTAATTTTATAATTTCTTGAATGTTGCATGTCTTATTTCAAATATTTATAAGCTTAAAACTCACATATAATATAGGTAACTTTTTGAGTAAAAGGTCACCAAAAAACTTTAGTTGATACGTAAAAATTACGTTAAAAGGGGAATAGTCTTTTTGAACGTTCAATGAAGCTTTCAATATAAAACGTAATTATTTTGCTGGCTTAAATTACTTAAAATTTTGGTAGTGAACAAATTCAATAAGAATATTTATTTTCATTTGATTTGTTTATATAGCTAATGATAGTACAAGGACGTAGAGTTATAGATTGTATTTTCTTAGCCTATTATTCAAAATTTGGTGAATTTCGTTTGTCATATTCAGGTACATGAAGTGTTTAAGGGGAGTGGGTAAATATTCTCTGTTATCATATCGTCGTTCACTGTGTGCAGGGTATAACTGAGCTAGTCGAGGCATAATTTTAATGGTGTTGATTTTTAAATTAATTTAGATATTTTAGAGAACAGAGAGGTGTGGCGGTCAGGGTATAACTGAGCGTTAAATACACCGGAGGTTCGGCGATATCGTAACAAAGTAAATTTGTCGACCCAACGTGGGGCTTGAAAGAAAACTGACGACCCAACGTAGCGCTCGAAAGAAATCTAACGACCCAACGAGGGGGTTCGAAAAATTAATAGGAGGTAGTTACAGCAAGAAAATCGGTGATTAAACGAGGTACTCGTAAAACTTTTAAATTGGAATATTAATTGAAATTAGGGGTTACGGACGTAATTAAGAATTACAGGCAGCCAGAAAATAAATTTAGAAAGTTGAATTATAATTTTAGGGTTAATTGTAAATATAATTAAATTAAAATGGGCAAAAGAATGCAGGAAGTTAGGGACGCGTTTAGAAATGAAAGGGTGGAGATAGGATCTCAGGAAAGTGTGTTCGTAGAATAAACACAAACTGAAACTGCAGGGAGAGTATTAGAAAGGAGTCACAGCGATGAACAGCAAACTACACAGCAGTCTAGAATGATAGCGATTTTGTTAGCGCTTAATCATAAAATGGACAAAAATGAAGCCAACATGAAAAATTTGACATTAAAAATTAATGAAAATGGGCAGAATTTGGATACGTTGGGGGAAAAATTAGGTTCAAAAATAAAAACAAGCGATGGTTTAAAAGAAACTAATTAAACAATTGCTGAAATGAAACTACAGGTGCAGAAAAAATTGTACGCATTATGGAAGATATTGATGACGTGAGGGATGAAGTTTTAATAGTTAAATCAAGCTAAGAAACGCGTGAAAGAGAAACCAACGTGAAAATTAGAGATTTAGGCATAAAGGTACAGGAGGTTGAGGGAAACTGTGAAATAGGATTTAGGACTGTAAATAGGGAATGAGGAAGTTTGAAAACGGAATTGGAAAATTTTAGTAGAAATACGGTACAAATTTCTCGGAAACCCATAAGAATAAACCAACCAAGCATATCATTAGACCAATACTCGAAATTTTATGGTGACAATAAGTTAAATCCGAAGATATTTTTAAATAACGTTAAAACGCTGATAAGAGGGATCGACGTATGAACAATATAATTAAATTTGGTAAGATCAATGTTAAAAGGGGGCGCGGAAATATGGTTTGGTCTAATAGAAAGTGAATTGGAGACATTTTTAGAATTCGAACATAAATTTTTAAAGCTGTTTTGGGGGACCACCAACAAATAACCCGGAAGCTATATGCGATAAAGAAGTTGAGCATCGCGAAACAACTAGATCATCTATTAGAGTAGAAACAAATAATAAAGTATATTTAGTAGGGTCGGATGGACAATAGGACGAGAAGTCAACCAATAAATTTTGTTAGGATCCAGCGAAATATAGGTACGGACCGATTTAATTATCGAGGCAATAATAACAACTACGGGGGAAATTTCAATAGGGGTAACAACAACAATTATAATAATGGTAGCGGTTTCAGATACAATTAGAGTGCAAACAACATATCGAGGCGAGAGACTGAGAGAACTAATAATGACAGAACCACGGACCAAAATATGTATCATTATTGTGAATATTTACGATAACGTAATTTAATCAGATTATATGTCATACTCCTAAGTTAATTGTAACAACTACCCCAATTCAGTACCATAAAAATAATTAAAGCAACCGTACATTTTATTAAATAAATTCTTAACCAACCAACCATATAATTCAGTTCCTTTTGTTGAACGAAACGAGAATTCGTCAAACAGTTAAAGTACCGTTATAACTCAGTCAATTGTATTGTCGAGAAGGGTTGAAGTAGCAGACACTGATCTCTCTTAGATGAATGCGGTTCTGAAAATAATTAAAATAGCATCGTATCCTATTGGTCATTTCAAATTTTACCATTCAGCATTCAACACTAACATAGATAAAAATTAATGGATACACGTTTTCAATTTTAGATTAGTAAAATCTCTTATTATCTAAGCTGTAGATTCTTTATCAAACTTAAAGAAACTGTCACTCAAATCGGTTTCTCATTATCAGACAGCTGAAGAATTCAAAGTAGATACCAACATTCTGTCTGTAAAACACCATGGGGTAAGGAATTTTAAAATAGCCTCTTTAATCCTAACAAGTTATCTCTTCAAAAATGCAGTTCTAAGAACTACACCCGAGAGGACGTATTTTTCTAAAAGAATGTTGTTTTTCATTGTGACAATGTTTGTTAAATGACGCAAAAGTCATATATTGTATTGGAAAACACTAATAAAAAAGGAAAATCCAGTTTTCTTAATTTTAATTTTTAATATGAAGCAAAAAATCAGTATATTGTTAAATTCTTTATTTATCCATAACTTCCTTATTTATAACTTTTTGAAATTTCTGAAAATATTCTTAAGGTAACTTTTTATAATAAATAAGAACCCGATGTTTGTTTGTTTATTGAATCATTCCTTTAATAGTGGACACCAACTTTTGTTGTTCTTATGGGCGTCATCTTTTGATTTCTCATGATTTCGATGGTCGTTTTATGCCGATTGTAAATATGTAAAAACATGTTTTATTAACAAATGCCATAATTAGTAGTATAACACCAAAACTTATGTCTTGAAAAACACTAACTATGCAAGTACAGAAATGTATCAAAATTAAGAAAGAAAACGCTACCTTGGTTATGAAACTTATAAGTACAACTAGATTTCTTTATTAATCAAACGAATAACACTTTAACTTATTTATTTAGCTAGCGACTATAGCAAATGTTCAAATAGAGAACCACTTGTTCTAAACATTTTTTTATTTTTCTTTGTAAGTAATTTATTTCGTATCGTATGCCATTCAATTTAGTAAAAGTTCTACAATATATATTTTACCATTAAACTATGAATTACATGGATTTTTGTGTTACTTTTCTTCTAATATACGATAATTTTGGTGTCCTTTTCAATTAAGAAAATTTGTTGTTTTCTAAGTGAAACTATCGAGAGTTTAAATACTAATCTAATATAAGAATATTATATACTAATTTTTATTAAAAGTTGTATTAATCAAGGATATAAAAAGTAATCATCCAACATTTTGTTTGTTCTTACACGTAATTCCTGTTATGTTATTAAAATTCCGTACTCTTGTAATAGCTAGTGTTGCCTTTGTTTGACTCTAGAGTTTGGCGATATTCATTCTAGAATTGTAAGTGAAAATCACAAACTCCTTATGGTGTATATTTTTATTAACAGTATCTTTGTTTCAGATAAGAAAAGATGACATTGTTTCGAAAATGGTGTGTCATCAGTGCTGTGGAATTGTGGAAAAAATTTACCAGTTCAGAATTACTTCTATTGAAAATGATAGAAAACTTAAGGTAAGAATTTAGTTTTTTGTTTTGACCTAATTGATTTTTGTATAATAGGAACAGTTTGGTCAAGTATATGTGCAACCAATAACTGATCCTAAAGAATTAGAAAGAATCGGCAAGAGAATTTTAACAGATGAAATGGAGGAGAATGAAGATGAACTTCCTATTCCTACTGTAGTGAAAGAAGTATCTTTAGGTGAAGTGGTTCCTAAATCAGTACATAGACATGAATCGGTCAATGAATTGATTAAAAAATATCCTGGTATAAAGCTACCAGAAAAGATAGCTAAATGTGATATAAATCCCGATGTTACCGTAGATAAGAGTGATGTAAAAGACTGGTATGATAAATATCTTCAAAAATTTCAACAAAGATTAGCATTAGGAAATGTAGTAATGAAAAGAATAGATAAGAACACAAATAGTAATCAAACAGTAAAGAGCAATACTAACGAGTACGGTAGTACATCTGTGGCCAAAACTTTATCTTATGCTCCAGAAATAAGTGAAATGTTACTGAACAACCTTACGGATGCTGATAAAATTTCAACAGTTGGTCAACCAAATCCTCCGGTTAATAATTCAAGAAAATCTAAACCATGGCCAAAATCAAAAGAAGTTAAATTGCCATTGGAAGATACAAGTAGTCAACTACAAGATTTAACTATAGTTATTGAAAAACCTGCAGAATCTCCATCAGTTACTGCTATTGAAAAAGTTTTATCACCTGTGGACTCATCAAAAACTCAAATAAATCTTATATCCACAACAACTACGGATACCTTTAAATTAAAAAAAAAACGAAAACCACGTAAAAGGCTTCCTTCTTTCAATTTGATATCTGATGAAATTATTCCACAAAAAAAGAAACGCATCTATCATAATGTGAACAGTACGGGCCCTGTTAGTAAGCTGGACATACCTGAACACATTCCAAATGATAGTAATCAGCATTTGGAGCTTTTGGCATCATCTTTAGGACTGAAGAAGTCTATTACGAAATCCACTGAGCCACCTGTTGAAGAAGTATTTGCTTGTCAAGTTTGTTTGAAGCTGTATGACACAAGTAAAGAACTACACATCCATCAGAGGCGTCATTTAACATGTAAATATTGTGGGCGACGCATGACAAGTATTAAGCGTCTACAAATTCACGAGGAGCAACGTTGCCATAAGAAAATTGTTCAAAATCTACCTAAAGTTCAATTAACAAGAGTCGACAAAATAAAATCCATTTCTGACAAATATTCTAGTGCATTTAATGACAATAATCGTGTTTGCATTTCTGATAGTGACGATGATACTAAAAATTCAACATCTATAGTCTTAAGACCCAAAGTTGAAGTTGCAAATAAACTAAGTAATGTAATAGTATTAAATCAGTCGATTACAGTAAACTTAGGAAAAGACTCTGTACCTGCTGTTAATAGTGAAACATCATCAACGTTAAATATTTCACAAAGTAGAAGTTTGTGTGTGTCTAATCAAGGACAAAATATAACTTTGCCACAAACTGTAATTGATCCCACAGGTACCCGACAAGTTCATAATGCACCTTTACCAACCTTATCAATGATTAACACAATGGAAAAGAGACTCCCAGATTGTTCTTTATCACATGCTGGAAATAAAGTTTCAAATACTTCCACACATAATGGATCACCTAAGAATACCACTGTACTTGACAAAGAAAAAGCACCATTTTTCTTTTCAGATGAAGAACTAAAAGAAATACTCAGTGAGCCAATTACTTCAGATCATTTGCCAAATACAACATTTCACTATGCTCCTCTTTCCACTACTGAGAATCCAAATTTGCACTCTAAGCAACAAGCTCTTGGTAAAACACCAGTTGTCTCAAAACCAGTAACTCAGACCCCCCAAATCATTCATAAAGATAGTACTCCACTACAGTGGACATCGGCTCCAAATAAAACTGTTTATCAAATCCCAAAAGGGCATGGAAATAATTCAACATCTCAAACAACGATGTTCAATATAAATAATTCTCAGTTAAATGCTACGAATGAATATTCTCACAATGATCCAGCTATTATGGCAGACTTTGCTAATAATACACAATTAGCAGAGGAGTGGCTGCAATTGGATATGCAGTCAAACAGTTCTATAAATATGATAGAAAAGTATATTACAAAAGAGACCCAGAAGTTATCAAATAACAGCAATCTCAGAATGGACCCATCTATGTATATGACTTATTCACAAACTCCATCTGATCAACATAACTACTATAATAGACAGGGTGGGTATCAACATTCATATGAGACTGTACCAAATATTGCACATTATGTTAATGTCAGACAGGGCCATCCTACAAACGTCCCTGATGCAAATCGAATGCACAACTTTGCGCCCTACGCTAATCTTAACTCTGCTTATAATAAAAACGCAAATTCCACGAGTATGGCAAATGCAATACCAAACAACTCTGATATTGGATATGCAAACTCAGGGCCAACTATTAACCGGTATACAGTTCCTAATGCAACATCAGCGTTAGAAAGTATGTTAGGAAGAAATCCACAACATGTGTCTACATATATGAAATCCAATGCTGATCAATCACAAAATAGAACGAGTATTAATCAAGCTGGAAATTTGGTTCACCAACCAAACCCTAGTCCTAACCAGTTAGTGAACAGGCAGGTTTATAGTCAGACCATGAATATTCAACAACCAAATTTAAATCCTCTTCTTCTAAACCGATTAAATGCTAATCAGGATCACAATGTGATAAAGCACTCAATGTCAAGCTCTAACCAGCTAACAAGCAACCTGAATTCTACAGTACCTACTTCATTCCATTATCCACACACTAATTCCACTCAATCACTAAACATGCATAATACTAATCAATCTAGAAACGTTGCAGCATCCATGCCTACTCTTGATCAGCCTCTAAACCTGGGTACAACAAATAAAACATATCAGTACCCATCTTCCAATTCTATGCAGTCACCAAATCCGTCAAATATTAATTTACTTCAAAATGTTACACAGTATTCGCCGCCAGTTACTTCAGAAGGGATGCATACTGGAACTCAGAATATTAATACCAGAAGATTTTCCAATCCTCCACCATACAATTATACAAACATTCCAGGTGCAAGTCGGGTTCAGAATATGAATGATACTGCAATTGCAACTCCTTACACTATGTACTCCCGGACTCAAAGTATCCCAACTACTATTGCCCAAGGGTCTTCAGGTTTAAGTAGCCCACCTGGCCAAACATCAACACGTGTGAGAATCAAACAAATCTGGGAGCTTCGTTAATACTTAAGAAAGTATACATTATTGTTCTATGTAATATATGTTTGACTGAATATTTTTGTATTTTTCATTAATTTTTTTTTTAATAAATCGTTTAAACGTTCATGTTTTAAATTCTTTTTAAGGTAAGTCTATTCAAACGCAATATTTTCAACCTGTTGCTGATTTTATTGAAAACCTTGACGTGAATTTAGAGAGTTTAGGTGAGTGATTGTGCTAAAAACATATGTTTTATAGAAGTTTGAAAACAAATGATGAAGTACTGTGGAAACAGCTTTTTTTTGTATAATAGGATTTTCTACAGATTCAGTACAAAATTTTTGAGTTACAAACATGATAATTATTGCGTGATTTATTTAATTACGAGTTGTGGCCAAAATGTTTTTGCATGGACTTAAGATCCCACTGAATATATGTAAAACCTTAACTCAACTCTACAAATATTTGTTCAAAATACTAAATATGATCAGCAACAAGTTTATGGGTTCCGGTGGAAAGAAAGATGTGAGATTAATAAATTGAAAGTAATAAAATTGTATGGTTTTCAAAGGCAAATGAAATTGAATTTATGATGTTGCTAGGAATATTTACATTTATCATGAAATATGTATGAAAAATTTTAGTAACTTCTTTGCCAGAAAGATCATAAAGTATGAGAAACCAAAGAGTCACTTCAAATAATGCTCCTTGTTATGCTAAAAATGCATCAGCAAGGTTTTTGAAAATTGAACTTTTAACTGAAATTGAGCTACCTTTAAAATTTGTCAGAGATTTACCATTGAAGTCGAAGTACAATTCCAAGTACTAGAACCAAAAGAAAAATATCATTCATTATTTTTATTATGTATCATGAGATGGATATATGCATAAAACCGCGTGCGGTGAGAAAGTTTTTTTTACCTATATAAAAGTTGTAATTTGTTATAAATTTCATGCAACATTTCTGTGTTTTGTATATTTATGTCACTCATATTCCTTCGATTAGGTAACTTTCTTTATTACACTCATGCTTTTGGCATTTCTAAAAATGTTTTGATCATATATGTATTATTTTAAGTAGATTTTATCAAAAATAAATTTTTTCTCACATTATGCATGGAATTCCATATCGTTTAGGATTTCGTTTGAATGAAAATATTACTAATGTAGTAGCCGAAATCAATTAAAATGGTTGGTTAATACTGACTGATGGTGTTGGTATTCTTTCAAAATTTCTTTTTAAAGTTTTCATGTGTAAACTGCTTCCAGCTTTTTCTGTTTTACTTAACAGTTCATCATAATATTAAAGTTCCAGAGGTCTATATATTTTTCTCCTTTTTCGGTATCCTTTTGGATTTTCATCTTGTTCACTTGTAGCAAAGAGGTAAATGTTTGACGTTAAGAGTGAACAAACTGACTTTTAAACTGATTGAACGGTTTGGAGTTTCGTAGAAAATTAATTGATATTTTTTTACTGCAGCAGGATTATAAAGGAGGTTTAGTTTAGAATTTCAATAATTAATAGTAGTTATTCAAACAAAATAATTTGTTTTTATATTTTGAAAGTTATTGTTTTAAGTAAAAGTGCAATAACTTTGATTTTAATTTGTCATAGATAGAAAAACAAATAGTATTGAGATCTTGTTGGAGGCTTTCACGGCTGGAGTCAGTATAAATATTTATGGGTCCGGGTTGGGACCGTGTCATTTTAATGTCATAAACTAATTTAAATTGAGTAATTATAGTTAATGGGGTGTATTTTAGTAGAGCCGGCGGTTATTTAAATGTTGTCCATTTATAGCTTCTTGCGTGATAGCATAATAGATTACTGGTGTATTACAGTGTATCGAGTTGAATCTTGGTATCATGTAGTCCAGCCGCTTCTGCGTAAAAATTAAAAGCCTTAGCCACCATGAAAAGACAACCCTCATTAGCACCACAAGAATGCTATTCCTTCTATGTTTAGACGTGCAAATAATTTAATTTTCAGTTGGGAGTCAACAAAAATCATAAGTATTCACCTTACATTATAAATTGGTTAATTTTAACGTCTGCCTTGTCATCAGTCTGCAAGTTTTCCTTCAGTTGTTTTCAGGTTTAAATTTTATTCTTCAAAAATTAAAGAGATTTTAAAATTGTAAAGAACTATTTTTACTGATTTGTTTTTTCTCAAGAAAAACCTGTTTTTTTTTCAATTAAAACCCAAATTATTAACCGTTATTGTTGCATGGCACAATGGTCTTTTAGTTGGGGGGTTCCCCACTTGAGTCAAACCCAGTACCTATACTAAATAGTTTAGAACTCATCGCTTCATCAGTATATCTCCATTTCATTTACTTATTATGTTTATTTATTACAGATTGTGTTTGGTATAATAAGACTGCTATTTAAGTAGTAAGGCAGAATTTTAAACAAGAAGTTTCCTAGATGTCTGAATCAGTTTAGGGAAATTTTTTCATGTCCGCATTCCACAATTCCTTAAAATTGCCAAGTTGTTCATTTCTTACCTGGCACTATCCAACGTATTAATACTACCTTAAAAAATTATAAAGTTTATCCTAATGAGTCCTTAACAAAACGTTCTAATTTTAACTTTCTACACTAGTATACTTAAAATTTAATAAGCTCTGGACACGTTATTAGCCCATCACTACTCAATCCAATAAAACAATCGTGTTGGCATTTGGCTAACTTCTGATAAATGAACAAAAACCATTTATGATTGTTATTTTAATTTGATACCAACTTATTTCTGCATCTTTTAAAAAGGTTTATTTACTCCGTTTATTTTACATCCCTTGAATAAGCTCGATCCAGGAACACCAATGGTTCACATTTCTACTAAGTTACCAACTCACATAAGACAATAACGAATTCCCATTTCTGGAAGGGAAAACTCGTATTTCAACCCTTACTAGTTATGATCCTATAATTACGCTAATCGATTTTTATTACAGCGGCGCGACAGTAAAATCTACGTACACGTTAAGTGATTTATTGCCTTACTGGAGATCAAACAATCTGCGGCCTCGACGGCACACTTATAACTCCCTTCGTCGTTGCATTTCTACTTCTCTATTGAACTTGTACATAAATACCGTTCTCACAATGTAACGTATTTGTATTTTATATATGCTAAATAAAAGGTTATGCCAAATTAATTATGTAATAGTCACATTATTTTGTTGCAATGTCCTTGGTGGTCGGGACGGACGACAACTGTCTTTTGTAAATTATATTTTCATGAGAAACGCATTTGCAATGTCTTGTAATACTAAGAACTGCTTTCATTTGCGGTTTTAAAATAAATCATCGTCTTGGATTATTACGTCTACAATGTATATAAAAATAATAATGTTATACCTTACTTTTATAGAAACAAAAACTGTAAATATCATGCTTAATTAATATTAACTAATCGTGAAATCTACTCTACAGGGTGCGTCCACATTAGGCTGTTCATCCTAATTTAATATTTTCATATTTTTATCTGATTTATAGTTCAAGTAACGCAAACGCGTTACAAGTTGCAAAAACCACTACAAGTACATTGACAAAGCAATATGAGGTTAAAACATGAATTTATGCTATGATAGTACCAAACAAAGGTGTTTATAAATTGATGCAGTTGTCTGAAATATAGTCGTATATGTGAACGAGGAAGTAACTGTGGTCATAGCAGAGGTTTATTATAATTTCATCGTAACATGAATCATCACATTTCAATATTAGTAGCGTATTGAATCGTAGGCTGGGAATATCAGATCACATACAAATTATAAGGTTAATTTTCAAATCGAGGCGTGGTCCATGCAGTTATAAACCCACGACTATAAGCTGAAATAAAACAATTACAATGAATTATTGGAACCTGGATAACAAATATAAAATAATTATGTTATAAATACATACGATGCTCAAACAAAAAATGCAAGCTGAAGATTACAGAAATTCAAAATCTAAATAAATACATGTTAACAGAATATATAATAATCTGGTTATCATTTGTTGAGAATTCTGTTTATTGTTGTGTGTAATTGCATCAGTTAAATAAGCGTTGTAGTGTAATCGACCTGAAGGCTTACCCAAACGCCCTCTATAAACGGCACACCAGGCTCTATGATCTAACATCTAGTGGCAGTCGCTCGACGACTTCTATGTTGTGTTGTTATAATGTAACCCAAATTCACACTGGGAAGGTGGCGTTAAGGCGTAAAGGTTTGAAATAAAACTACAGAATTTACCTAACTTGACTTTTAATCAAAATAATAACCACTAAATAGGTCATTGGCATAAAAGCATAGAGAAATGACATTTAGAGCAAACAGTGTCGTACTCAACCTGGGCGATTGGGGAAAGAGCACGGCAGAGAAAACTCCAAACTGCCCATACCACACATGACAACTGAAGAAACGTTAGTGTAGACCAGCTGCTAATCTTTTCTGGTAGGTACTGAGGTCGGCTAGGCCAATACTACCCAGCTAAAGTTGAAGAGAGGGGATACTAGGAAGATGACCTGCATCTTGACTACCAATGTTCTTCCCCGCACGGACATAAAATGTTAGTAATATTTAACTAGGCTCGGTCACACGCGCCCGCATACATACATTAACAGTTTCCAGCCCGTGTTACAAAATATTTCACAAAGGCTAGCCAACTTCCTATTATTTGCAAAAGAGTACACTACAAGTACATTGACAAGACAACATGAATCATTGAAATGAACTTATGGTATGATTGCGCATAGTTAATAAGGCACTGGTTATTGAATAGGCTATCTCCAACGTAGTCATAAATGCAAACGCGAAGGCACGAGATGGTCGGTCATACCAGAGGTTCAATTTAATTACATCACAACAATTATCATAAACGTTAAATACTAGTTAATTATATAGGAACATCGGCTAGATAATAGGATAAACAAACATATCATTAAGTTAAACCCAGATGTGAGCAGTGCAGTTGTAAATGTAATTAATATGCTGAAATAAAACAATTATACATAAATAAAATGTCAAATGCATCACAAATATCAAACAAAGTTAACATAGAAATATTACTGTTCAGGTTCAAGCTTCCCCTATAATTTGATTTAATATGATGTCATTATTTTTCATTGTTTGTCGTAAAATTACAGTAATGGTACCTCTGCTATTGATTCTGCAATAAGTGCAACGCCATTGTAGTTTCCACTCTGCATTAAATACAAAATCAACATTATTTCAAATAAATAAATGTTAGTTTTACTCTGATTTAGATATTAAATAAACAATTTAAATAAATTAATATTAGTTTTCAGTTGTTAAACCAAACAACACATCTTTATACATAAAACATACTCAATAAAATAGTAAATTCACCTAAAATTACATATTAAACAATCCACATCAAATTCTAAGTCAAAGCAACAGGTAACCCATAAATATATTTCCTTCAATGGTTAAATAACTAATGGTTTTACAATAAATACCATCACACTCAAAACAAGGCTGGAATTACCAGATGTAATTAGATTACCTTAAATAGCAACTACATTATCAACATAAAACATTACCTTTAATAAAAAACCACAAAGTGAAATCGTTCAACCTTCCATCTTGAAATCTAAAAACAAAGTAGTTTAACCCTGTCGACTAGATCGACCGTCCCTACACATGCGCCCCTTATAATGTAAATCCTGACGTCACGGAATGCGTTCAGAAACCTGCAAGTGGTTAGTGAGCTATTCTAACAAATACCTTCAAATATCGAAATGTACACCCTAATATTTGCAATAATTATCAGCCAATGAAAATTGACATAGAACCACTACGGATCACTACAGTGTTCAATTAAAATTAAACATAGATCAAGTGAGTTAAACAGCGATGTAAGTCTCCCAGTATAAATCAAACTACAAACATAACCTGTTGGTAAAGAAATATGTATATTACCTTTTCTTCTAAATCATCTGCTACTTCAAAACAGAAACCATCAGATCAAATACGTACCTATACGTCAGATGCAACTAGGTAACTTAAAACGGTAATGCAATTATAAAATGTATCATCTGGATACTATGAACAAGTTAATGCTTTAAGCACCCTTCTCTCCAAACAGACAAAGTAAAATGAGTTGATAGACCAGGAAACCCTATTCTTCCTTTCACTCCTGTAACGGTTAGTTCCAATGACGCTTTAAGATGCGTTCAGAAACCCGATAGTGGTTACAGTGCCGTTCAAAATACTTTCGAATATCGAAATGTACGCAATCATATCCCAAATAATCATCCACCAATGAAAATAAGACTTAGCAAATTCCCCGGATCATTACATCTAAACAACAACTAAAACCTTAAAAGAAATATTTAGGGTATGATCACATAAGCTATTCCATTAACATTAACTTTAATTTTTACTTATTTAATATGTAAAACAAAAATGGTAATGTGTAGTAGTCAAAAGTTTTTTTTCTACTACATATGGTGGTACCTAATTTTTAAGTCCACGATATTACTTCAGAACAGAACAAAAATAGTGGAAACAGCCAAAATAGATTGGAATATAAGTAAATGTTAAATATCTTGCAAAGACTGATGATTTCATTTTTATACATTCATTGTCTGACTCATTTGAATTGAATAAGTCAGTTCCGCATTTGCTGTATATATTTACATTTCAATAAACCATAAACTTGATATAAATGATATGAATGTTCCCCGTAAAACCGCTGGTGTTTTTCTAGACGACCGCAATGTGTAAAAGCATGCGACACTTGTATTAAATAAGCGTGCATACCTACTTGGAAAATTAGTGATAACTAAAATATTTCAAAATGTAAGGATATCTGTTTTATTAATTATTCCTATTGAATGATTACGCCTGCATACTCGTAGATACTGTGAAAATAGAATGCACTTGTGATGATTTATTCCAAGTTAATCACTAAAATAGATATACAAGGCGGTTTCCAGAGCATGTCAGTGTTGTGGAATCTGCTTTGCTATGAGCGAGGGGGGGGGGGAGGCACGGCACTGGGGCTTCGGTCGCGGGATTTGTTGAACAGTTGTTTTTTCAAAGATAAATGGATGAATACAAAATGGGGCCCCGTTACTGCCCCGCGAATATTAATTAGACGTGGGGAAGAATTTAGACGAGTCATGACGAAATCAATATATACAACTTTTTGATTGTGGAGTGCGCAGTGCTAGCACTTCGCCCCTATTAGAACCTCCGTTTTACTCTCGGTGCCTCCGTTTTACTCTCGGTGCCATGGAGTAGTGTTGGATGGAACGTCTGAGAATGTCCCATTGGAGAATTATTTTTGGGTTATTTTAGGGCTTCGCCCTAAGTATTTATTTGACGTTGGTGTGGTTAACGTTCCGTCGGCGGGTGCTGAATGAAGCTGTGTCCCATTGGATAATTGAATGGTTGAGAATGGAGGTGTAGGTTAATGTAAAAAATTAGAAATAAACATGAATCTATTAATGTGAAATTCAGATGAGGTAATGGCGTAATCATCACATAACTTTTTGCTTGGGGGCCCCGCAATACTAGTGCTTCGCCTCGATGGCCTCCGTTTCAATTATTGTTTTTTTTTATTACATTGTTACGGTATTCTGTGAAAACACGAAAGAAAAACAGTAAGATCAGTAAAGTAAATTGTCTACACCGAATACCGTAACAAAACAGGAACAGAATGGTAGAATCGAAATCTAAAAGCATAAGATTTCGGGCTACCTTTAAAACATCGTAGAGTGGGGTGGGTGATACAGTAAGAAAAATTTGGAAACCTCAGTAGAAACTATATATCTTCCTACAGTCCTAAAAGACTATTTACAAAAGTCAAAAACACATTTACGTAATCGTTCGACATAACGTGATGTACGTACACAGAGCGTCAGTTTACATATAGCGCAATATAAACCTAAACATTTTAAAATATCGAGAATAGAATCTTATTGTCTAAATACAAGAATACTGACATGTTCAGCCCTAAATATGTACAAGAAAAAACCACTAGTTATAAAATTTACCGTATTTCTACCTGCTCTTTGAAGTGCACCTTGTAAATTTAGAACATAACCCTATCTAAAATGAATAAAATGTGAAACCTAATCTAGATGATAGTAGCAAAAAGTTTGTGAAGCATTTAGTCAATCTTAATAAGTAAAAAATTGCTCTACTCGATCTTCGGTTTTATAGTATTTGTGACTAGAAAACAATCACGCAAGCACTTGTGCACACAGACAAAAAATTAATTTGAACACGCAGTGTAGTTATCAATCAGCAAAAGAAGTGTCTATATTTCATCACAGCAGCAAAGGTAAAGAAATAAAACGGTACCTGTACCTTAGGAAGTGTAGTGTCTGCCTTTCTGGTATCATCTTGCAGTATTCAGGACATGTGGTCTGCTTTTGTCGATGGATTGGACACTGGCTCAACTAATTTAACTATGCTAGATCAATACTTACGAACAGCATCTTAAAATCGCGACTTAAAACATGTCTTTTCGCGAAAACGATGTTCTATTTAATATGCCGCTTTCAAAACACGGTCTGTATTTATAAGAAAAGAACCACGTATGGGCAAGGTGGTTTACTTTCAAAAACATCGTCGAAGGATCGAGTGTGAAGAATTCTCAGACAAGCAGCTGCAAAAATCTACCAGCTGTAGCAACTTGCCCACAAGGAGATAACGGTTACCAAGAATTTTTAACAAAAGGAAACAATCTTATTACTTTGAACAGCTGCAGGGTAACAGTATAAAATTGGTATAGATAACAAACCAGATAGTTAAGCGGCATTAATCTTTTAAAAGAAAACCATGGACTTATGTGCGGCTCTGGTTGAAACGTATTCACTGCATGTATTAGAACTAGTTTGTAGTGACTTTGTAACGTGAGGTTGCTAAGCAGCTGTTTTATTTTATAAAGCAAAATTTATAGACTAAATACTTGATGAAATTTTATAGAATAGCACTAATTTCAACTGGCAGGAAATCGAGCTTGTTAATCGATAGCTTTTATGATTTGTTTATAAATTTTAGAGTTTCAAATAAAAGTAGTATGAATATATTCATGTTTAATTTACATATTTTTTATCATTATCGTAAAATGTGGTTTCAGGATGTGGTGTAGAAAGTTGCAACAATTCAAATAAACGTACATCTATTAATGTGAAATTCAAATGAGACATTATGATGTCAGTAACTACCTACACCGCAGCCGGATTCAGCATACGACCTCGGTTTTTCCTAATGATGGTTTGAATTTAAGACAAAATATAGATGTGTATGTAAATCATGCAAAAACAGGAAACTGTTTTGCGGTATAAAAAGTTGTTTTTGTTCATAGGGAAAATGCTGAGGCCGTATTCTGTATCCGTCTGTGGCGTATTAATGTGAAGAATTTAGATGAATCATTGATGCAATCATCATATATAACTTTTAGCTCGGAGGTGCAGCGTTAGGGCTGTGCGTCACAAAAATAGCGAATATTAAATAGACGTGGTGAAGAATTTAAATGAGTCATGATGTAATCATTGTATAATTTTATCTCTGGCCACCGCAGCGATTGGGTTTTGCCCTCTGGAACCTCTGTTTCAACGGTCGTTTTTGCTCATGTGGATTCGAGAGTACTCGTCATCGTCGTAGTGTGATAGTGAAAGAGTAGCGCTCCTTCGGCGGGTGCTGAATGGGGCTGTGTCCCATTTGGCAATTGAATAGTTTAGAATGCAGATTTAGGTTAGTGTGAAAGAGTTAGAAATAAGCAAAAACTGTTTATGTAAATCTTATTTTTCTCGGTAGTATTTTTATATTACTCAGTTGATCACTAACACACTTAATTTACATATTTTTTATCATGGTCTTAACATGTGGTCTAAAAGGTTGTTGACATCATAGTGATTATAGATTCAACAATTCAAAAAACGTACTTCTATTAATGTAAAATTCAGATGAGTCGTATTATGATGTCAGTAGCTATCTAAACCACAGCCGGATACCGCATACGACTTCGGTTTTCTTTCTAATCACAGTATGAATTTAAAATAAAATTGATGTATGGAAATTATGTGGTTGATAGCATGTAAAAACAGAAAATTTTTTGTAGTAGAAAATTGTTATTTGCACACACAGGAAAAAGAGAACTTGGGCTCTGCATACGTAATACAAATAACATTGCTATAATTTAGTTAGGTATTATTAGTTCAAGTTAAAATTTAGCGATTGTTTGAAGATTTCTATTAATCAAAGCAATTTTGGGTTAGTCTTTAAAAATAACAACAAATGCAGTAAGAGTATGACTAGTATTTTTTATACTAATCTTGATTAGAATTTGGACACATTATATTTAATACAAATTACAAACATGCGCATACATTTTTTATTAGCAAATTCAATAAAGTACAAATCTGTTATAATTATTTACTCAGTTAGATTGTTGGACAAAAATATTAGAGCGCTGGCTACTTTTCTTGACAAACAATTTCGTTTAGCGTTGGTTATATTTCCGGCTTTAGAAAACACTCTTTCAGCAGGTGTCAACATTGCGGGAATTGCTAGATACCTTTGTGCTAGCGAAGCGAGTCCATAATATTTTGTGCTGTTAACATGCCACCATCTTAAAGGTGAAAGATTTTTATTCAAAATTTGTTCGTGTTCGTATCTATCCGTTTCTTTTGCCTTTTCTCTATGAGCATGTAATGTTGATCCGGAAAAAGTTTATCGAGTGCCGTAGGGGCGGTAGTTTCCGTTTTATTATTTGGCATATCCAAATTTCTTGAAGCATTCTTTCAATGTGGTGTTTAACCTTTGCATTGAATAGAAGTGCTCGTTCCGTATTTCTATATCTGGCATCTAAGTAGGTACAAATGTCTAAAATATGTACTGCAGTTTCTACACTTTTCCTTGTTAAACTTGTAGGATTAACTTTATATCTACTTCTTAGATCAGTTTCAACCACTTGTTTGAAACTTTTCATTTCCACAGAAAGTCATCGACATTAATTTTTAAAAAATTGGTATTGATGCTTTGAACAATAAGTAGAACCACTGATATAGTCATGTAGCTTTTGGAAGACACCACTTTTGTGGTTACATCAGAAGGTTCTCAAGTTTTGGTAAGATTTTCTATTAAAATCCAATCTTTCTTCAAGAAGCTTCTTTATTATGTGAAACGTTGAGTTCCGTCTAGTTTTAATGGACTGAATTAATTTGTGTTCAGGAATACCATGCTCTTTTTGAAAACTCAAAAGAGCTGCTGATGCAACAGTACTGTGTTTAAAATGGGCAACGAAGGCACTGCATTTTTTTAGTGTAGATTTAATGTAATCACTTGATAGACTTTGTTGAGGCATAGTTGTAATGTGTGTGCAAAGCATGTGATGGTTTCTTCAACATGTGGAGAAATTTTTACTGCATTGATAATATTAGCCGCGTTATCCGTTACGACCGCAAGAACTTCGTTGTGAAGGTTCCATTCCTTTATAGCTTTTCAATGATTGATGAAATGTTGTCGGCAGTGTGGCGTTCACAAATGGCATTTGTGCTAAGGGTGTAGTCAATTGGTTCCCAGTCACTATCTATTGCGTGAAGAGTAATTGTTATGTATTGATCGTTATTTCGCTCTGTCCAGAGATCAGCAGTTAAAGAAACACTGGTCAATTTATTTACTACAACCTGAATCCGTTTTTTTTCTGTTTCATATAGCAACATTAATCACGATTTAATAGTATTCCTGGAAGGTATTTTAATAAGGGGAAGGTAGGTTTGTATAAATTTTTGGAAACCTTTTCCTTCCACAAAAGAAAGAGGTAACATGTCCTGGGCAATCATGTATGCAATATACTCTGAAAACAACTTCTGCCTATTTCTGTTCACTTTATTCGTAAAAAATACTTCTGTAATTTTTCTTTGTCGAGAAACTATGTCACTGAACGATGAGTTTGACACTTGGTGTTTAGAGTCCGACTCTGAGCGACCGCCAGCCATATTTTGTAGTGAACCATTATCAGAAATTGTTGCAGGACATTAAAAAACAGGAATTAATAAAAATCATCTCACTTGGTATATACAGTGCTTTTGAAAGAAAGCGATTTTAACAATTTATTGTTTTCAGATGCTTATGAACAACTTGTCTTACGTAAAAGATACAAAATCAAAATTCTAGAGCGATATCGTACTGTATATACTTAGTAGCTTGTATTCGTATGGTATATCTTTACTGACAAAACATTAAATAAACAATCGGTTAATAATATGTAAGGTATTACGTACCTGCTTCCAGAGCGAGAGTGAGAGTAGGGAGACTGAGGAACCAGCGATGCACTCATTTGATTCTACATCCGATTCTACAACGCCACTCGAATTATGTGAATACGAAACAATATTATGCTGGTGCTTATTTTTGGTATGATTCCACATGCAGGATGTACTTCTGTAATATTTAAGCTTTGTTTTACAAATGTTACAAGTCACATATTTTCCATTGTCCGATTTAACGAAAAACTTCTCGCTCATAATGAACTAAAATGGAAAACACACTCTACAACATCTCAATCTCAACTCGACTTCAAGTAGCATTTGTTGCCAGATACATTATAATGTGAAAGAAGTGAATGTGAAGTTTGTAACAATTTTATTTTCTGACAATATTTTTTACAGATATCTAACTTATTTAATTTATTAATAACCAACTTAAGTATAATAATGCTACACGATCTACGAAATAAATATTACATATTGTCGAAAACAATATTAGCTTTCGATTTGAAAGTGTAAAATTTTAAATTATGCGGTGACAAAAGATGCCTTTTGTTAGTGTCATCATAAGAGTTCCCTCTGTTAGATGATTGTAATATTAAGCTTGTTGTCAGGCGGCAACCCACGTCATCTTATCACTTCCAACTCAGCTGTCGTTAGAAGAGGTCAATTGTTCCTTGAACTCAAGGATCATGACGTTGATTCAGTCCACGTGTTGGAAGCACAAAAAAATTAAAAATTGTTTTCTTGAAATAGTATCGTCTCGGCGACGCGCATTTTTATGTCCACACTTGCTGGAATTAGCCAGCAAATTAACGAGACGTTGATTTGTTTGAATGGCCTTTGGTTAACAGTAAGTATTACTGAATTTATAGCCTTACTAAATCAATATTTTTAGTGCAATTTAGGATAATTTGTACATCTTAGTTTTGAAATTTAAGAAATATAACTAATTTATTTAGACAAGAAATGAAAATTTATTAGTATCTATGTGAAGTTTAACCTTGTATGAAAGTCGAATTGGCGTGCTTCAATTATTTAATGTGGACGCCGTGATGTTATGTTGAAAATTCAGTATGCAGCTAATTTGGTTGTATGGAATTGGAAATTCCTGTATTCTTAGTTGCTGAAACAAGCGAATTATAAATCATCAATTATAATTCCGGGTATGGTCCATATACCTAGCGGGTATTTTTCCATCGGATTAACATCTGGTATGTAGATTGCTTTCCTATACGTCAGCTGCTGTAGCATTGGGTATAGCAGACAAATAATTTTTTGTTTGATCACGTGGTAAAGTTCAAGTTCATTAGGTGAATGACAGACTAGTTATTTTTCAAATTATGCAACAGGAACCTATAAAGTTTCACATTAAATCTTTTTATTAATACAATTAATATACGCTAGATGTCATTATGAAGATAGGAAAAGTTAAATTCTATATTTAAAGAAGATTAATTTGATTATTTGAAACATAATTTATTCAAATCTTAGAGAATTAAAATTTTACATTCTACATTTCACTAATTGCTAAGTGGAATATTTAATCATAGAATGTGAGGTTAAAGTAGTGCTACTAAAACCAACCGAAGTTGTAATTTAAAGTTAAACATTCAGAAAAGAAACTCATACTCATTCATTTGAGAATAAATTGTTGCTAGACATTGCTAATATAAAATTATCATGTTTTATCTGTGAGAAATACTGATACTATCAAGTACATATGTACATATCTTTCAATAATTTAATTTAATCAAACTTATTTAAAGAAGATGTCTTGTAAATAACTTACTAAATACTGAAGGAATAGATTTTTATTTGGTCAAGACTATGATTATTAATTGGAATGAATGAGGGTTGATTCGAATTAATTATTAAATTTTGGATATAAAGGCACAAACAGTGCTATCTTTGTTTTAATCTGTTCACAGGTGTAGCAGTGCATCTTTAAAGGTCAATATCGAGCCATAAGGTAAGAAAACTTTAGGGATTGTGTTTCAGTAATATATTGTATAGCGGTAATTGAGTAAAGGTTTCCGCATTCGCCTTATACAAGGGACTTACGTAAGGTCTTCTTCGTATACAAAAATTCGGTGGCGCCATATTCTTTACATTTTTGGTCGCAGTCCAACCCCGACCCACAGCTCATGTTCTACCCAGAGCAAAAAGCTCGACTAGCCGCTTAGCCTTTTGAGGTTTCCTCATCTACGAGCCATTTTCCACCGAAACTTGCCGTGGGCTTACACTTACTGGAAATCCTCGTCAAACATCCTTGTGCCTTACTGCTGGTCACATAGGAGTAAAAACCTGATACGAAAAATCCCTTAATATAACCGCAAAGGCAATAAGCTGAAAACTTGAAATACATAAGAAAGGGTTGAAGGGGAAACTAGTCGACAAACAGGCGAGTTTTATGAGTAATGCCGTTGGAATTTACAACGCTCTAGGCAAGGGATTTGATTTAACCTCTCTCTAGAAACAAACTTACAAAATAATTTTAAAATTATGAGCTTGCAGTTTAATAAGCACTAACTAAATTGTGAACTATAATAGTGGACACACTCAGGTAATCGGAAATCGAACAGCTATTAATACAGGCGTTTCCTTACTATATTATTGTACACTCACGTAGGTAGTTGATTTTAATCTATTAGGTAATCAAACTGAATTATATATACGTCACGGATCATGATTAATCAATTAAAAACAATAAAAAATTCGTCTTCCAATTGATTCAAGTCAGTTAATCAAATAACAGTGATTACAAGTGTTGTTGGCTATATTTCCAATTTATATGACAAAAATGTATGGTTTGTAATTTTGTATACAAGTCCGGTTCCCGTGCACAGGCCAAACACCCTTAAGTTTTATTGGTTCTTGGAAGGTTTAGTTTAAAATAGAATCTAGGGTCTTCCTTTGTATTATAAATCGGGCGTTCCTCCTTTTAGGATAAATCTTTTACAACATGTTTGTACTGTTATATGTTTAATTTTACTAGAACTTTCGTTCTGTAAGGACTTGACTCTCAACAGAAATAAAAGCAAACCCTTTTTCTTTTAACTGTATTTTATTTACCCATAATTTCTAATAGGTGCGTCTATTGCTTGACTATTCGATTAATCAAATAATCGATTTGTTAATTTTTAAAAACCGCGATTTTCGATTAATCGAATTTCATTGTCAGCACTAGTTAATAGTAAGCATTCGCTCCAATTAAATATTATAACATTCTATTAATCCAAGACAAATAAAAAGAACAATACACGATGGAAGGATGTCCAGTAAATAATTAACTGTATTAGGAATAAGTTATCCATAATACACCACATCTTGTTTTATCAACTCGTTTTGACGGGAAAACTGTTCATGTATGAATATTAAAGTCGAGCTACAAATCACGGCTATACACATTCATTATCTATACCCGAAAGTAGTTGTTTCGTTTGCCACCAAGCTTTAAAGTGAGCGCCATTTTCTAGATAACATTGGGGAGATCACTATTATAACTGTTAATACAAATTGAATCATCGTCAATAATGACCATCATGGGATGATTTTAAAAGTCATGTTTAAAATTAATAATTTGATGTGTAAATGCCACTAAAATACATACGTAAACAAATAGACATACATCAACATACATATATAAACATACATACATAATAAAAATATCTAAATTTCAGTCAGACCATAAAAGAAATTAATTACAATCTAGAAAGTTATCTCGAACAATGTCAAAATTATAAAGGAATTGTCATTATAACATTCAAATGTAATTAACAAACCACATTACTGTTTTCTTTTAATAGCTTTTACCACACTTTCAACTTCTATTCAAAATTTATCTATATCAACGATTTCATTGTAAAACCTCACATTAGTAAGTAAGTTTTAACTATTTTACGCCCATACTAACGTTTCTTAATTTTAGTATCTTTGATAATGGTTTAAAAATAAAACCGAAAGCTTAGTTTATAATAAAGAGTATATGTCATTAACCAGCAGACCAAAAAGCCTGTTACTATATTTTATATTTTATAATTGCAAGGTCGTTATACCACAAATATATATATATATATATATATATATATATATATATATATATATATAAACCATTAAAAATACAATAAAAGAAACTTAATTGCCATCTTATAAATTGAACGTATAATGAAATTAATATATTTAAATATATTCAAATGAAATGTTAATGAAAGCAAAATCTTTGTTTTATGTAAAATTAAATTTATGCTGTTTACTCAATGTCTGAATAATGGATTAATGAAGTCCCCTGCAACAATTTGTTTTTACCCATGAAGAACAATTACATGATTTACATACATATCTATATTTTATTTTAAATTCGGACTGTAATTAGGAAAAAACGGAGATTGTACGTGGTATCTCGGTGCGGTCTGATATTAAAACAGTTTCGTGTGGTTGACTAAAATTATTTTTGTGACGCAAAACCCTAGCGTTGCATCTGCGAGCTCAAAGTTATATATGGTGATTACAACAATTAATCATGTAAATTCTTCACATTAAAATGCCACAGCCGGGTACAGAATACAATCTCAACTTTTTCCCTATGAAGAAATACAACCTTTTATACCACAAAACATTTTCCTGTTTTAGATGACTCACATACATATCTATATTTTATTTTAAATTCAAACTATAGTTAGGAAAAACGTAGGTCCTAGGCTGAATCCGACTGCGGTGTAGGTAGTTACTGACGTCATAATATAACTAGTTTGAATTTCCCATTAATAGATGTACGTTTATTTGAATTGTAACTTTTACACCACATCCTGAAACCACATTTTACGATAATGATATAAACTATGTAAATTAGGTGTGTTAGTGATTAACCGAGTATTGTAATATAATACTGAGAAAATAAGATGTGCATAACAGTTTTTGCTTATTTCTAATTCTTTTACACTAACCTAAACATCCATTCTCAACTATTTAATTGCCAAATGGGGCACATACCCATTCCGCAACCGCCGACGGAACGTAACCACACCGTCAAAGAAATACTTGGGGCGAAGCCCTGGGATAACTAAAGAATAATTGTCTAATTACTTGTTTCTAATCATAGAAGGATAACTGTAAGTCTATTTATCTTGGTTTCCACCTTTTAAACATTACGTGCTATTTTATATTTAGTACAAAAAAATCATTGAAACGGAGGTTCTGGGTGCGAAACCCTCGCACAGCGGGGCCCTTGAGCTGAAAGTTATATATGATGATTACGTCATTGACTCATATGAATTTCACATTACTAGATGCACGTTTATTTGAAATTTTGCTTATTTCTACTTTTTTTATACTAAACTAAATCTCCATTCTCAACTATTTAATTGCCAAATGGTGCAGAGTCCCATTCACTACCCGTCGAATGAGCTCTTCTCTCCTCATCACACCACGCCAACGACGATGACAACTACTCTCGAATCCACACGAAGAAAAATGACCGTGAAACGGAGGCTTTCGGCGGAGTGAAGTTCCAGCTCTGCAGGGGCACCAAGCTAAAAGTTATATATGATCACGTCATGACTCATCTGAATTTCACATTAATTGATGCATGTTTATTTCTAATTCTTTTACACCAACCTAAACCTCCATTCTCGACTGTTCAATTATCCAATGGGGCACAGCCCCATTCAACATCCGCCTATGAATAAAACGGAGGATCTCGCGGAGCCAAGTGTTAGCGCTGCGTCCCCTGTAAGCTAAAAATTGTATATCTTGATTACGTCATACTCATTTATTTTAATCCCCACGTCTAATTAATATTTGCGTGGCAGAGCCCTAGCGGGGCCCCATTCCGTATTCATCCATTAATCTTTGAGCAACCACCGTCCAACAAAGGTCGCGACCGAAGCCTCAACGCTGCGCCTCCCAGAATTAGCTCCCAGCAAAGCAGATTCCATAACACCGGTTTGCTATGAAACCCGCCTTGTATATCTACTCACTAACTATATTACTGTACCAATTCCTTACAACGTCGCTGCACTATATTCTTAAAACCATGACGCAGTTATAATTGACACTGTTAATTTATGCAGACGTTATGTTGACTACTAGCTAGTCCTAATATTTTACATTACATTAAGTGTATTTATTTTAACACTCAATCTAATTTATTTCATAATCTTTCGCAACTAAATTAAAATTTGGTATAAACTGAACGAATTAACCTCCCGCGATGTGGTTTTATATACTTAATTCAATGTTCTCCATTGTTCCAAATACAAAAAAGAAGAATTCTGATTTATTCAAATAAGTTTCCGGATCGTTCTATTTTGTAACCTTTAAGTGAATCCTTGTAACTCTCAATCACCTCTTTATGCATCTCTTCTGAGTTTAGGTAGACTTTGATGTTTTGTTACTATACAGTTCTTACGCGTACATATCTACCTTTATTGGGGGGGGGGGGGGGGAGCACGGAACTTTTTTTACTATTCTTTCAATCAAGAACCATCTAACACTTTAAAGAATATACTAGCGCCTCACCCCGAGAGCCTCCGTTTCAGGAATTATTTTTCTATTTTCAGGAATTACTTTTTGTATTAAATATAAAACAGCATGTAATGTTGTAAAAGTGAAAAAAGAACACACTCTTTAACGTTAATGTTTTATTTTCAAAAATTACATTGTTTAATTGTCTTTTGTGGAGTGACGGCGTGCCTGAATTTAAAGTAAATATGTTATTAATGTGGTTCTTGTACATACGTAAAAACAACTAGTTGCATCACATTTTATTAATCACTTGGGTAAACAGAATAAACTTAATTTTATATAATACAAAAATATTTCTTTCGTTAGTATTTCGTTTGAATACATTTAAATATATTAATTTCGTTATAGATATTTATGCATCATCAGTCTGAATAAATTTTTTCAAACTCGTTCCTAGCTCGTTTCCAGAGATCTGTATTAAATTCAAAATATGCCTTTAGCCAGGAGCATTGTTTAAATTTAAGTACCTTTCTAATAGCTTTTAATTTAAGTTTGTTGCCAAAAAATTAGGAGACAAAAAAGCTGTGGTTCAGTCATGCACTGTTTGTTGCTCGCAATAGTATATTACTTTACTAATGTGGAAAGTGATCCATTTCACACGAGTGGAAGAGTATTGTCGCACTCGGCTTACGCCTCGTGCGACTATTCCACGAGTGGGAAATGTCACTTTCCACGCGAGTACTGTACACTATTTTTTCCGACGACCACCACTAAAAACAATTACGAAATAGTTATTTTTATGTTTATTTGCAATAAATGTGTACACAATAATGCAAGACAGACAGACAGCTATAAAATTTATTTGACGTTTTGATGTTGAAAATTCGAACGCCTACTTTGCTTTTGTCTTTATAAAATCCGCGACTCTGTTGCTTTTAGCGTATGCATTCTCAATTTTTATTGAAGAAATCATTTCAGTTACAAACTAATATGAGTAATTACAACTTTAGGTAAAACGGAAACTGTCAGTATCGATTTACCTATGAGTATTTTAAACTGTTATTAGCCAAAACGAAACGAATGAATACAAAAAGATAGAAACCGGTAGTCGTTTGGGTTGCCTAAGTAACTAGCATACTAACATTAATCATATCACTCTAGAGTTGAAAAGTATTTCAACACTACAGTGATATGTACTTTTGCACTCTAGAGTGATATACTTTACTTTCTACATAAATAAGTAGTGTGTAATCTGTTGTTTTCACAAGTGGTCGTCGGAAAAAGATATTTTAACTTGTTCTAGAGCTAAACTTTACATAAGCAAGCAACTACGATAAAAAGTTTCCAAGCGCAAATGAAAAAACTACTTTTATTTTGTTACCATATATAAGTGTTACTCTGGAATAATGTGTTAAGAGAGCACGTTAATAAAGATACCCCTCGAGGCTTGTTAGACATACAAGCTGGAGTAATGCTGGAAAGAAACCAGACAATGTAACATAAAAAGCAATGAACCGACGTTACTAAAACTTAATTGATTCCTAGAACTATATGCATACCTGTGGCAGGCAACCTAATGTACATAAATTATGACTTGTTAGGATTAAACTGGTTACTAAAAATTATTTCATTTCTAAAATAATGTATGCATGTCTATGGTAAGTAACCCAGCGTGTATGAATTAGGTATTGTTAGGGTTAAAGTGATTAATAAGATGACAAACTTGTTTGAAATTAACAGTTGGTGATTATGTGGTAGGCAACCCAGCTTACACGAATTATGGCTTGTGAGAGTAAAATTGTATTGCTAGGTGGCTAACCTTTCGAAATTCACAGATGGTAACTCGAATTAGAGGTATGATTGTCATTCTTCCACTTATTTAAAGCGTATGTAGAGAAAAATTACATTGAAAACACCACTTGCCATAGTTCTTTTCTAACACATTGATTTTTTTCCATCTGGCACTATATAACTGCGATAGCGCTGTATAAATTAAATGGAGATAACGAAGGATAGAGGGTCAGTCGTGCTCTTACAAATACCTTTACAGAGCTCTACCCTAGTAACTCACTTGAGTAAATATGTGGATTTAGTGATGTGAGGCAACATATCTAACCGTTTGCATTTACCTCCAAGGACAAATTTTTTGTAGAGAGCATTTGTTTAATGTTCTGATTACTCGTATGATTACGGCAGCTTTTTGTGCTGTGTGTAGAGTAATGATTATTGTTATACTTCTTCATTAACTCGCAAATTACTGGGCATGCATCCTTAATGGATGCCATTGCCCTGCAAACATAGATTGTACTTTTTGATTTGAAGGACGTGTCCATAGATATTTTGAATAACAATCTATTATCACCACTACATACTTATGATTGGCATTCTCCTTAAAAATATTAATGAAATTCAGCCAAATCGGCTTGCCAGAGATCATCTCTGTGTTTAATAATGTTTTCTAGGAACAATTTTTCAGGTCGCTCTATACAATTCTTCAGCAACAGCAAACTTTGGCATTATATGGAAACCGCACAATGATGGGGAAGTATTAAGATTTTTTTTCTTGATAGGCGGCGGTCGGTTGGAACCGTTGTCATCAATAATACTGAGGACCGAGGCCTTGCAACATTGCTCCTGTCGATTCTAATGTTGGAAAGGGGAAAGCTGGTGTTGTGTAGGTCAATGTTGGTGTTGCGTATGTCGTTGTTGGTGTTGATGTTGTTAAGGTTGATGGCGGGTGGCTCCGTGGTGTAGTTGGTATGTGTGTGACTACTATTCATTCCCAAGGTCCCAGGTTCAAAATCTGACACGGTCCGTCTAAAAAATGTTAGGCGAGCATTTTTTACAAAGATACACCCTCGTTCGAATGAGAGGAAAATGGAAGCCCCGTGTCTGTGTTGTCATGCACGTTAAAGATCCCTACCTTGCTTGAAACGGCAAGGGTTCGGCAAATTCCAAACTTTCCAGGTAAAAAACTTGCTTCCTGGCCATTGTAATACGTTCGGGTGGAGCATTGAAAAAATCAACTGTAATGTTAAGGTTGATGGGGTTGGTGAGGTTGAGCTGGAAGTTGAGGTTGTTGAGGTTTATCAGGTTAGTGAAGTTGTTAAGGCTGGTGTAATTGAGGTTTTTGCAAGGTAATTGAATACTTGAGAGCAGAGATTTTTTGTATTAAATATAAAACGGCGTGTAATGTTTAAAAAGAACACACACACACACACACACACACACACACATTTTAGGCGGCAGGTACTAAACGGGGCTGTGCCCCATTTGATAATTGAATACTTGAGAATGGAGATTTAAGTAAGCGTAAAAGAAAATTAGAAAAATAAACAAAATTTCAAATAGACGTGCACGTTGTGAAGCAGAATTATACGAGTCTTGACATAATGGTTTGAATTTTAAATAAAATGTAGCTATGTATGCAAATCATGTAAAACAGGTACAGGTTTTAGGTATATCATTATTTTGTTCATGTGGAAAAACCGAGGTTATTTTTTATATTTAGTTGCATCATAAAAATAATTTATACAACTACACGGAATCCGCAGCCGGATCCAGCATACGACCTCGGCTTTTTTAGCATAATTATAGTCTGAATCTAAAATATATGCAAATCATGTCGTTATTCATAGTTAACGAAAACAACTTATGCATCATAATTTATTTATCCTTGAGTATACAGAATAAGTTTAATATTATACAACAAGGATTTTGCTTACATTAGCAATTTGAATATATTTAAATATATTAATGTCATTGTACATTCAATTTATAAGATAGCCATCAAGTTTCTTTTATTTTATGTTTTAATGGTTTGGTAATTCCGTGCAGATCGCGTGTTAGACCTCGTTTATATAGAGCTCGTTCAATTGAATCATTATTTAGCCTTTTTGAGGTGATTAGTAGACTTGTAGCGCCTATACAAAAGGAAAGTTATATTTTATTTTTTCTTCATATTGTAGAAAGAATATTTGTTTTATAATATTTTAATAGCAAGTTAGTAGCAAGTGAAAAATTTAGCTCGGGTGGGGCCCCTGCAGTACTAGGCCTTCGCACCCGAGAGTCTCCGTTTCAAGAATTATTTTTGCATTAAATATATAATAGCATATAATGTTTTAAAAGTTAAAAGTAACTCAAAGTTTAATGTTTTATTTTTAAACATTGCATTTTTAGTTGTCTTTTTTTGTGGAGTGGCGCTAGCAACAGCAGCAGATTCTTATTTATTAAATTTTCTTGTTTTGGCGTTTTCATCATCGATAGCATCCTATTAATTTCAGAAAAATTCGTTAGTAATAAATATTATATATTATTTTGACTTAGCGGTATGCTCTCATTACATCGTAATGAATTTATGTTCATGCAGTTTGATTTATTCACTGCAGAAACAAAATATTTTTTTACACAGTTGGCAATACTGTGTGCCGTACATTTCAATATAATAGTAGTAACTAACTGTCTACACCACAGCTGAATACTGAATGTAACCACGATTTTTTAAATTATGGTGTGAATAAAATGTAGTCATGTATGCAAATAATTCAAAAACGAGTAATGTTTTGTGGTATTTCGTTATTTGTTTTGAGGAAAAACCAAGGTTGCATGCGGTGTATCAATGTGAAGAATTTACGTGAATAATTGATGTAATCATTATGTATGTATAGCTTTTATAACCCAGAAGGTGTAGCATCAGGTTTTCTTTTGCTTCACTCTCAAGAATAGAACTTAATAATAACTTTCATTCTTATTAGCCTCAATCACAATTATAAATAAGAATTAGAAATATGTGTTTTTCTTCTTTTACTAGTACTTATTCCAAAGTTAAATAATTTTAAATATTGTAATCACTGACGAAAATATTCATTCGATAAATTTAATAACTCTCGTTTGGTGATGATGTTACTGCACAGGAGGCGGCGTATGGGACACCGCTCCTACTGTAAATCGCATATAGTTGTTGCAATAAGAGAATGAAATTAAGTTATATTAAATAGTAACAAATTTAAAGGAAATTAGTTCATTGAAGCAAATATTTTTTCTAAAAAGATATGCACATACTTACGGATTTAATAACCTTCGTCTTTTTACTTTCCATACTACGAAATTTCCCGTGGAATTTGTTGGCCTTATGATGGCTGTTGTTTTCATTTTTCGTTAGTTAATATTTAAACTGTTTTATATATATACATATATATATATATATATATATATATATATATATATATATATATATATATATATATATAAATAAAAATATTTTTAAATCTTGTGGGGTTTATTTCGTCCAAATACAATATTTATATAAATGTCAAACTGACGTTTCGGAAAATATATTTCCTTAAACTTAGTTCTGAAATTAAATTAAAAGTTACAATATTTGGAGAATTTCTTAATATCTAAACTTACATTTATTTGACATATGGTTGTTGTTAATGTTATAATAAGGTCTTATGAAATTTATACATTGTTTTGTTTTCATAGAAAATGCTATAATAACTAGGTGTTAGAAATATATGAGGTTTCCTCTTTTGACGATATTAGGCGGTTTATCGAAACTGTGCATACACGTGAGAGATAATACCGTCCTATAATCTACAACAATAAAAATAAAACGAGTCGCGTTTGATACTTCGTAACGTATGGTAGATGCACGGCCTTGTGCGCCACATTTTTGCAATTCGTACCTGTATTCCCTTCGCGGGACTCTCAATTTTTTGTGCTACGCAACATTGAAAATCTTCTCTACAAGTTGTTGGGTAAGTGTTTACACTGTTCCGATTTATTGCATTTTTATTATTGTCGAAATTGTAAAACCTCAGCATTTATTATTGTTATTATCAATTCGGTTTTCACCATTCAAACAACAGTCCACTCAGCTATCGGAAAATTGCATTTGATGAGCAATCTGGAGAAAATCTCAATGCAGGGTTTTTTACATCCATTGCTTATCGAACAAGATTTTGGTCACTTCGCATCGCTGGATTTAAAACTGGGATTTAATAATTTTTGATTGTTAAATTGGGGTTTAAATTCTTATTTTGTAGTCAAAATTAATTGACCTCGCTAACCGAATTATAATTTATATAATTTATGTGATTACAAATATTGTTTGCTATTAAATTGGAATTTTGTGCTAATCGTATTTTTAACACTTGCATTACAAGTTTTGTTTACAATCCCTTATCAGCTTACTAATTGCCGATTTATTCTTAACATTTGTTAAATTCCTTAAAATGGAACCTGATAGGGAAACCCTCGCTTACTTTAAAAAATTAACTAATCGTAAAGAACGATATTGGCGTCGTTTACAAGATTGCCATGATCTAATTAAGGATTTACCTACACAGCTCGAACAATTCAAAGCCCGTGTTACTCAAATTGATGAGACACGTAATCAATTTTTAGGAATTCTTGATGAACTTGCATCGTTATCTGACACTCACGCAACCTTGGCTACACACACCGTAACCCTGGAATCAAATTTTAATTCCATGTATTTTAATATTTTGTCCGTCGCCGGTAGCTACAGTTCATCAGTAGCGCCTAACATAACCGCACTTAATACCGCCGGTAAACAGTCAAATGTACATTTGCCTGAAATAAAAATTGATAAGTTTCATGGTAAACCCGAACAATTTTCTTCTTTCAAATCACTTTATGATAGCTTAATTCACAATAACAAATCCTTATCGGATATCGAAAAGTTTACATACTTAATTTCTTATATGGAAAATACGCCTTTGAAAGTAGTTCAAAGCGTACGATTCTCACCAGAAAATTATTTGATAGCTTATAATCTTCTTGTTCAACGTTACACGAACAAACGTTTAATCGCCAATCATTATCTGTCAAAAATATTTTCAATGTCTAAACTGAAAAATGATTCGGAACATTCCCTCAGTAACTTGTGTGAAACGTTACAGGCTAACGTTTCTGCACTAATGGACATGAAATTAAACCATTTGTCCAATTACATATTTTTATATTTTTCTTTGGAGTTGTTAGATTCAAAAACGCGACAAGAATTTGAAAAGGATTATTTAGAACAAGAATTTCCTTCATTTGAGGACCTATTGCATTTTTTGCGTAACAAATGTTCAATCTCCGCAATGATTGGAAGTAGTACTGCTTGTTCGTTAAAAAATATTCCTAACGCACCTAAAAAATCTATTTCACGCTATTTTGAAGCAAGCGATAAACGTATAGCTATGGCTACACAACAAATTAATGTTATTGCACCTAAAGCAGCGATAATTTTTTGTCCTGCTTGCAACGAAAACCATAAATTTATTAATTGTCCACAGTTATTGGCACTTTCGCCTAAAGATAGACATGAAAAAGTGAAGCAATTACGCCGATGTTACGCGTATTTAGCGCCACATAATGTTGTTTCATGTCGATCCAAATATCAATGCCGTCACTGCGGTAGCAAAAAGCATAATTCACTACTGCATTTTAACCATACAATCATACAGTGTGGACCTACTGCGTCACACCCTGATAAGGATATCAGTTTAGTTCCCAGTAATTCGAATGGTTTAGAGGAAACCCCCTCTGCCCCCATTTCTTTGGTTCATTCTATTGCCAATGAAAAGGGAACTGTTGCGCTTTTAGCCACAGCACAAGTATGGATTTTATCTTGCGATAATAATTGGCATCGCTGTCGCCTAGTTTTAGACACCGGGTCCCACTCCAATTTCATTACTGTTTCTTTGGCAAACAGACTAGGTTTGAAACGTAAAAAATGTCCTCTTGAGATACGCGGGGTGGGAGAATCCGTGTTAGACAATGTAGGCGGTCTTGTTGATTGTAAAATTTCGTCGCTAAGCCATGGCGCTTACCTTAATTTTCAAGCTATAGTCTTGCCTCGCATTACCGCTGAGCTACCTACCGCAACGTTACCGGTTCAGCTTAAACAGCAATTTTCGTCGCTGCAATTAGCTGACCCAGATTTTTACATAAAATCCCCCGTAGACATTTTGTTGGTGGTACAATCCGTTTTAGATATTACCCCTACCGAACCGTCATATTTAAAAGGAAATCCCACTGCGGTTCTTACGACGTTTGGTTGGGTAATCATGGGTGAAGTACCCACGTTAGTTCATGCCCCTGCTAGTGTTTCTTTACACGTTAGTGTGTCGGAGGAACTTTTGCTCAACGAAACAATACGTGCTTTTTGGGAATCGGAAGAAATAATTTTCCCACCACTATTTTCACCGGAAGAAAGTATTTGCGAACAATATTTTAAATCCACAACAGAACGCACCGACTGCGGTCGATATATGGTTCGTTTACCCTTTAAAGAAAATATTTCTCGCGAATTAGGATCAATCTCTTGCCATTTATTTTCAATTATATTTAATGCCAAATCGACAGGAATGTTGGTGTATAGCGATATTACATCTAAAGAAATTAATAAATAATTTTCAGGAATCTTGATATTACTGATGTTATTTTTGAACTGCCACGAATCTTTTATATAGTGTGCATTTTTATATAGAATTTTTTTTTTTTAAAACAAATAATGAAATAGTTAAACACTGGGAAAATAAAACATATATATCACCAACAATATGTAAGCAATTAACGATTAATAATTCGTTACCGCCAAAGCTATATGGATTGCCAAAGCTTCATACGGAAGGCATACCAATGAGACCTATTATTTCGTCCATTCAATCACCATTTAATAAATTGGCAGTGTTTTTAAAAAATATCATAAAAAATATTCTATATAAAAATGCACACTATATAAAAGATTCGTGGCAGTTCAAAAATAACATCAGTAATATCAAGATTTCTGAAAATTATTTATTAATTTCTTTAGATGTAATATCGCTATACACCAACATTCCTGTCGATTTGGCATTAAATATAATTGAAAATAAATGGCAAGAGATTAAAGAATTTACCGACCTACCATTACAAGAAATAATAAAAACTACTCAACTAATTTTAGAATCAACATATTTCACTTATAGAAACAAGGTGTTTAAACAAATAAATGGTTGTGCAATGGGTATGGCTTTGTCTAGCGTGATCGCACAATTAGTGCTAGAAGAACTTGAGACAACCATTTTAAGAAAGATTGAATTTGACATACCTTTTTTCTATAGATATGTTGATGATTGTATTTGTGCTGTTCCAATGGATAAAATAGAATATACTCTTAAATTATTTAATAGTTTTCATGAAAAACTACAATTTACCAAAGAAATTGAAAAAAACAACAAACTAAATTTTCTAGATATGACTATACACACCAAAAAAGAACAGGTACTAAAAACTGAATGGTATAATAAGAAAACGTGGTCGGGAAGGTATATCAACTACCACTCGCAACATCATATTGCCCACAAAAAGGCCGTGGTAATAGGTTTGGCAGACAGAGCCATAAAATTGTCAAATCCTGAATACAGACATAAAGCAATTATAAAATCTAAACATGCTCTTATGGAAAACAATTACCCTAAACACTTTATAGATGCAATCTTTAAAAAACAAATAAATAAATACTACAACATAACAAAAAATATAGGCGATAATAAAAAAAATGACAAAAAGTATATAACTTTACCATATATTAATGGGTTATCTGAGAATATTCAAAAACTAGTTAAAAAATACGATATAGATACAACTCATAAAAGTATTAACCTAAATAAAAATTTATTTACTAAAATAAAAGATAAAATACCTAAAATTAAAAACCCACACCGTATATAAGATTCCATGCCAAGAAGGATGTGACAGTGTATACATTGGCCAGAGCATGCAGCATCTTGAGAAACGTTTGAATGGACACAAATATGATAAAAACAATGCGACCGCCCTAACTAAACATGAAACACAAAATAAACACAAATTTAATTACGAAAAACGACAATACTTAAAATGGAATCAAACCAAAGAAAAAGAGAGTTATATGAAATGATTTTCATAACATTAAATCCCACAGCAATTAATGACAAAATAGATATAAAAAAGTTAAGTAAAATCTATCATAATTTAATTAAATAAATGAACAAAAAATATAATAATAATAAAATAAAACTAATGGACATAAAATTGAGAAATATCGGATATAAATATATAATTTAAAATAGAGGATCAGGTTTACTGTAGTGATAGCAATGTATTAATAGATAATAGATAGTTTAGGATAACATTTTGTATTAATACAACACATGTGGTTATATACACACATTCATCAATAAGGTAGGTTAAGAATTTTATAACGTACTTGTAAATGACATACAAATAGGCTTAGTGTATTTAGTTGTTAAATGTATAACGAATAGAATAGTTTAGGGTAAGTGACAAAATTATATAAGGGTAGGTTAGTATATTAGTAAATTAATTTATAGGAATGACTGAACCATTGAAAAAGGCTCAAGCAGTCGAAACGTACGTATGGTCGAGTGAGGTTATGGCACAATAAAATGTAAAAGTATATTTTAATGTTTTGACCTATATCCCAAGAAAATCATTCTCAAACAAATATAGAGTAAAAAGGTCAAGAAAAATAAAAACATTTAACATATATATATATATATATATATATATATATATATATATATATATGCAGAATGCTTAACCTTAATGTGACGTTTTACTTAGAATGCATGAATAATAATTTATACAATTACGCGGGAATGTTACAATGTTAAATTCCAGATATAAGTGCAAAATTTAAATTTTTATGTTTATTGCTTAAAAAACATGAATAATGAATAATTTTATATAACCACATTGGAATGTTTCAATGTCAGATTGCAAAATACAAGCGCAGAATATTACTTTTTATGGTTATACAAGAACATAAATTCAAGAATAACGATGCTGTTTTTAAGCAAGAAAACTAATTAAAGAGCATATAAATAGGAAAACATTGAGTTAAGATGTTAGTTTTATTTGTTATTGAAAATAAAAACTTTGTAGCCAATATTATAAATAAAGTCTAAAATGAATAGTTCAATAGTTGTCGACATTTAAGATTTCAAGACTAAAACTAATAATTTTATATTTAAAGAAGTGTTCGTTTTTGCCATTATCATCATCGAATGGCGCAACAACGTATTTGCCGAAACCATCGCACCATTGGAGTCAGTTATCAGCCCGCAACAAACGTCAAATGCATGGTTAACAAACAATTTTTATGGTATAACTTGGAAAGTTACCATACAGTTGGCTCTATCATATTTTAAATCCAATATTAGTAGTATAACAAGGCTGATTCCGCAACAAACCGTTTTTGTGTGTTTTGTTGATGTTAGGAGGTTGTGGGGATGCAGCGCTGGGGCTTCGGTAGCGGGTGCCTTTGTTGATTGGTTGTTTGCTTAATGATGAATGTAGAATGGGGCTTTCTAGGGGGCTTTGCCCTCGGTTTTACTCTTGTCGGGAATGGGGCTGTGCCCCATTAGGTAATTGAATACTTGCGAACGGAGATTTAGGTTAAGCAAAATATCAAATAAACGCGAAGAATTTAGCTCGGGTAGGGCCCCCGCAGTACTAGGCCTTCGCACCGAGAGCCTCCGTTTCAGGAATTATTTTTTGTACTAAATATAGAACGGCGTGTATTGTTTCAAATAGGTCCAAAATTAATGTGCGATACATAAATTGTTTTAAAGTAAGTCTACATTTGGAAGTTCGTTGCGACAATGCCTTGCATTTTCAACTTGTTTATTTTTAGTTTTAAGAAAAAAAAGTTACTCTTTATATAAAGTTCAGCATTTTGAAAGACTTTTTAATAATAACAATAGTTTAATAATAATGTAACAGTTTTTGTTACACATACGGATCTTATTATTCCGTCCCTCAATTAACTACCGTTTCAACATATACGCCTTCCCTGTAAATACAGGTAATCGTTCTATTTCGAAACTCTGTCAACACTCTTCTAATCATAGTCGGTGTTATACTCTGAACGGTTTCTTTAATGGTTCGTTGTAAATGGACAATATCTGTGAATGGCCCTTGGAGGTACACCTTCTTTCAAGTAGCCCCACAAGAAAAAGTCGAATGGGATCAAATCTGGAGAGCCAGGTGGTTAACTATTTCCTAAAACCGATGCACAACTCTACCATTAAAACAATTTTCAAGGTATTGCCTTACATCTAACCTGCTGTGGCATGGGGCACCATTCTGCTGGAACCATATCTGTTGACGTTCATGTAGGAGTCGATCATCAAGAAAATCATAGAGTTCTTTTTGTAGAAAGAGTAAATAACGGCCTGCGTTCAAAAATTCTCGAAAAAAGAAAGGTCCAATTATTTCATTTTTAAAAATTCCACATCACATATTAGTTTTGAAAGCATACTGGTTGCAAGTTTTGATTGTAAAATGTGGATTAGTCTCACTCCACCAACGGTAGTTCTGTGAAGAAACTGTTCCATTTGATGAAAATGTTGCTTCATCCGAAAAAAGAATATGTCTTGCCATAAATGGATTATCTTCCAACTTCCCTTGGATATCACAACAGAATTCAAAGCGTCTATCATGATCTTCTGGCCCTAACGTATGACTAAATTGCGTCTTGTACAGGTGCAAATTGTTCTTTTTCAAAATTTTTAAAATCGTGTCTTTTGTTACGTTCAAAACCCTGCAAATAATTTTTCTGCTTTCACTTTTTAAGACGCTCTAAAATTTCTCAAGTTCGATTTTCCGCCATTTGAATTAGTGTTATTTTATAAAATTTCTCAAGTAATTACTCTGTATAAAAGTTTGCCTTATAAAATCAAACAGCTGCTTAGGAAACATTGCGTTACAAAGTAGTTGCAATATTTCCTAGCACCTGCAGTGATTACATTTTAATTTAAAGATGCATGTAAATGCACAGCTTTCTTCTAAAAGACTACTTACCACCTGCCTACATCTGCTTACAATGGACTTGTTATTTGGTATTCTGCAGCTGTTAAGATGTTACAAAGTAATAAGATTGTTTCCTTTGTCTAAAATCCTTTGATGATTGCGTTATCTGCTTGTTGGCAAGCTGTTACAGTTTGTATTTCGGCAGCTGTTGTTTGGGAATTCTGTACACTTGGTTCTTCGGCGATATCTTTGAAAGCCAAATACCCTACCCTCATGCATGATTCTGTCCTTATAAAATAGAGACCGTGCTTTAAAAGAGACCATTTGAGATCTTCTTACCGAAGATACATGTTGTAGGTCGCGCTACTAAAATGCTTTCTGTGCTAGCATAAGTGAAGTTGGTGGTTCTAGCATGCAGCCAATAAATAAATGCAGTCGCATTTTTCCATCCACAACATGGTACGAAGACAAATAGTTCAAGGTACAGTTTTCTATTTTCGTAATTCTTTTATGCTGCTGTGGAGGATAGACATTTTATTTGCTGTTGCTCATGAATATCCAATAAATTACCAACACCACGTTACCAAGCACATTCACAATGCACGAGCGACGATGTAATAATCATTCTTTAAATTAGAAATCTAATTATTCAAAGTTTGTGTTTGAGTCCGTTTTACTGTTTCCTTTTGTCTTTCTGTATAAACATTAACTAAAATAACTTATGCCTCAATTTAAAAGTAGTTAATATTTGATTAATTTAAGTTAGGGTGTCTAATTTTAATGTTATATTATTTCTGAGGAGGTGCACTTCACAAAGCAGCATGTATAGATAATTTATGTATATTTCTTTTCCTGAAGTACTGTGTAGTTTATGTCTTATTTTCTTTTGTATGTATTTAAGGTGCACCAACTTAGATTATAGGATGTTATATTTAATTTGATTACCAATTTTATATGCTTATGTTATGACGCTTTGCTTACCAGGACGTAACAAACGATTACGCAACTTATTGGATTTTGTTGTTTTGTAAATAGTCTTTCAATTGTATGTTAACAATATAGTTTTACATAGGTTTCCAATGTATTCTTTCTATTTCACCCACGTCCCTCTACGACGCTTTTGAGCTAGCCCAAATTCTACCATTCTGTCCCCGTTCTGTTGCGGTGTTCGGCGCAAACGGTTTCTTTACTTACTTTTACTGTTTTCTTTTGTGTTTGCGCGGAATACCGTAACACTTTACTTACAGTATTTGGCATCAAAAATGTCCTTTTTCGCAAAGAATGTTTCGAATGTTCAATTGTTGAGAGCATTACTTCAAACTCCACCTCATTATTAGAAACCAGTTTTTGACGTTTGTTGCTATATCTATTTTTTACATCTCCAAAACTCTTAAATTCATTAATAGTTTTCTTACTGCTTCAATGTGAACCCTTTTTTCTGGATGTCGGTTATTGAAAATGTCGGCAGTTTCTCGAAATGTTTAATAATTTTCACCCACAATTAACACAATTTCAATATTTCTTTGCAAACTCAATGTTGCTGGCATTTCTTATAAATATATTTACAAACTGAAGCCTCGACGTTTACTGTCAAACAATTTTAGTCAGTGCATCCTAGATTAAATGTATTAGAGAAAAGTTTGAAAAAAGTAAGAAAAAAGGGGGCCCCACTCGAGCGAAAGAAATTCTTCAAGGATTTTATATGATTTGAATGATTTAAAATAGTGTATTCGGTTCAATAATATATAAATTAAGAAAAACATTTTTATTATTATTACACATATAACAACCACTATCCATTATACAACATTTAAACTTGTTTAATATAGTCAATATGAGAATAATATTCTGAATCATCAATTACTTGCAATAAAGGCATCCTTTTACTTTTGCAACACCAATAACTCATGTTCCATATGAAATCCTATACTATACAATCATCTTCAAATACCATAAATTCTGTGCGTTTAAGTACACCCTTAGCATTTTTCATACATTCCTTGTAAAACGAATACCACTCGGTAGAAGCTGTGAAAGTATTTTATTTTTACCAACAATGTACAACTACATGATTGTATCGCTCTGCAAATTGAGGCATACGATTTGTTGGAATATACATTAAGCACGTGTATTACTCTTCGGACAAAGGATTTACAAAATCCCACTCGTTTAGAATTTCCTATTCAGCCCTTGTTAAAACAGTATCCAAAAGATGATCCTATCCAATTCCTCAAATATGTATAGGTAACCTGCTAGAAAACTGGAATACCTTATGGACGGATGTTTTCTTTTATATACATCAGATTCATTTTAGTTGGATCGTTGTAGTAGTTAACCAACTTTTCCAAGTACTTCGGATAAGACTTAAGAAATTGGAGATCAACTTCATAAATATCTGCGCTATTAAACATTTCAATCTTTTTATGTTTTTGTATGCTGTTTTTGGAAGCACTGATTTTTACATACCAATCTGACTTTCGTTGGTTAACCCAATTTAGTTCAGTATTGATTTTATGCTAATTGTCAGTATACGTGGCACTTCAATTTTTTTTCGTTTAATGTTTTGATTTTCTATTAATTGTTCAACATCCATAATGTTAACTATAATGGGAAGCGGTTATCTGTAAAAAAAAAATATTTAGTAAGTTTTTCTCAATTAATGCTTATTTTAACAATCCAAAAAGATGTTTATTTGATCATGATACTATAATCTCCCCACGGTAATTTAACATATGATCGTGGTATTAGGCAACGATTATCACCATATGGATTTAATGCAATTTTTTCCTGAATTAAATATATTATGAGCGTAAGAACGCAACGTAGCTTGTTTAAGTTTCTTTTCTTTTAAATCTTTTACACATGAACCATAATCTTCAAAATTTATTTCATTTTTTACTACATTATATTTTGTACGTTTAGATTTTTCTATAACACCCTGATTACGTATTCTATTTTCCTGCTCGTTTGGATTGCATTCTAACTTGTAACTATACATTTTCGATCGCAACCCTGCAAAATGTGTTATTATTGCACCGTTTGTTTCATCCTTCATGAGCCCCAAAGCTTTGTTCTTAACCTGAGGTATACCATAGCGGTTATTTACATCATATCTCGAAGTGTCAAACTTTGAAGGTTTGACTTAATGAGATCGTTATATATCGTTACAAATTAACTCATCGATAAACGAATCGGTATCGCTGTACATGAGCTTAATCTTATTTAGGATTGATGAATTTTGAAGTGAGATTTAATTTGAAACACGTTTATTGTTCGCGTTTATACCCAATGTGTAATTTTAATATTTACCTACCGCATGAGGGTATCCAATTAACAATAAATAATAAATAACAGGACCTCTAACACCATCGTACCCTCACGTTTCGGGACGTTGCCTCGCAAGCTGCAGCAGTCGGTGAAGGGGGGTTCATTAAACAAACACACTGAGACAAAAATTCGATTGTTTTATTGAACGAGCTACTAACTAAAACTTCAACTAATTACATATGCATAACAAAATATAAAGTAAATAACCTTATGTACAAAAGGGCGCCACCATGGGAATTAAACGGCCCATGGACCAATCGCGGTAATAGCTCTCGTCGCACTTTGTTCGTGGGCGATGAACCAAAATGGCAGAACAGAAAATAAGTCACTTATAGTCTCCGGCTAGCACAAACACAACTTAACTAAACTTAACTAACAAACATATTTTGAATAGATACAGTTCTAGGTGTACACACCCCAATAACAAAAATTTATTAATGCTACCCTAGTCTAATTAACTTGCATAGTGCGACGACCCTTTTAACCACGGGGTCATCTACACCATGAAAATACGACCTTCTCAAGGGTCAAATAGTACCGTAACTTGACTTCGGGCCTGAGCTTTGCATTCTCAGGTAGTCTCGTGGATTAGTGATTAACGACCTCTGACACCGTCGAAACACAATATAATAGAAGACCCTTCTAAAACGATGCGGTCTCCAAAGCAATAATAAAACGGATCAATTTACTTGAACTGGGCATTCACCCGGAATTGTATTTTATGGAAGTCGACAAATACTGTTTTTAAACAAATAACTGACTTATGCTGCATAACACAGCCTTGAGTTCATAGTAATATCACATATACTAATTACTTACTCAGAGAAATAAATAACTTAAAACATAACGGCCCGCACTTGACTGCAGAGAAATAAACACATCACTAGTAACCGTTAGCTTTAACCTCTAACGCGTCTGGAAATAAACAACCCGATTCCCACCGGCTGGCCTCCTTATATACATTTTGGTTAATTGAAAAATAACCCTTTCTTGACGCTCTTACTCGGCTTAGGATGCGCCGGTCGTAAATCTTTAATTTTAATTAAAACTGTCAATGCCTAAGATAACCACAACCGTAGCTCTCAGAATTGATTTTAGTTGAGTGCTCAGCTAATTGAAAAATTGCTTCAGACCACCCTGACATAAATAGGATCCTAAAGCATGATTGACATCTAATCATAGATATGGACTAATTTGACATGTTTAGTGCCTTTAAAGTAAGTGCCTTTAGAAAAATTGATTAACTCTTGGATTAGATCTTTCTGGGAACTTCGCTGAGAAGCTACTTGGGTGATCCTGCAGCCGCTACAATTCTAATAATTAGCATGCTAAAATTAAACTAGAAACTAACTATTTTAGGAATACTAGAACTATTAGAGCTTATTAAAACAGTATGTTACACAGCCCCTCGAAAATTGAAATTGCTCTTAGGAATTTCAAGAAAATTGAAAAAAAAATAAAATAAATGTAGAAATTAACACATCCAACCGCAATTATGTTTAAGACAACTGAGTCTTTTCAGAAAATTGGCGGAAGGAAAAATAAAAATTGGAAAAATAAAATATTAGTGAGGTTTTAGGTCTTGGACGTGGAACACCCTAGCGGTTTTCCGTCCATGGAAGATAGTCTATAAGTGGTAGAACCTAAAACTTCCATCACCTTTGCTTCTAGGAACTTCGGGGCTAATTTTTATTGAAATGTTTAGAAGCATCTGATAATATAAAATTGCGCTTCCACACTAAATCCCTACTTTGAAATTTAATGGTCTGCGCCTTAAATTGTACGAGTGCGTATTACGTTCATACGCCAAATGTATGTTCTTCTGAACTTCTTTAAAGATGGGCGATAATTCATTAAGGTCTTGAACCAATTGTTCTCGAGTATCAATTGCTAGATCCTCTGGATTTAAATCCTTTAATTTATTATAGAATTCCCCGGACAGAGGAACCGTGCGTCCAAAAGCTAAAAATGTTGGGGAATATTTTGTGGATTCATGAACAGCATTACGAAGCGCATGGGCAATTTTGTGAATATTATCGTCCCAATTCTTATGAGAATCTTGAATGTAACTGCGAATGGCAGCTCCAATTACCTTGTTAACGCGTTCTACATAATTAACTTGAGGATGGTAGCTGGCGTTAAACCAAACCGAAGGTATTTTATAATTTGTCATGAGATTGGAAAATAAATTACTTTTAAATTGGGGCCATTATCTATCATACAAATTTGAGGTACCCCATATACCAAAAATACAAAATTTTCCAGGTAATTACAAATTTGTTTTGTTGAAGCGCTGCGCATGGGATGCAATAAAGTGAATTTTGTAAACCAGTCAGTAACAACTAAAAGGTAAGTATTCCCCAATTTCGAGCGCGGAAAGGGCCCCATTAAATCAATCGACAAACATTGAAACGGAAATGAAACTTTTTTCTCTTTGCCCATAAAACCATAATGGTTGAACGTGCTGGATTTGCTTTGGCAGCACGTAACACATTTACTAATGTATTTAGAAATATATGACCGCATTTTAGGCCAGTAATAGAGCTCTTTGATTTTTGTATATGTTTTAAATACACCCAAATGGGCCGAAACTGGATCATCATGGCATTCTTTTAAAATTTGTGCACGGCATGATTTCGGCACTACTAACTTCCACTCAATTAAATTGGCTTTGATATTCAAATTATTCGGAATAAACTTATACATTTTATCATCTTCTACTCTCCAATCGGGATATAGATCTGGCTTTTCCTTAATATTATTTAACATGTTTTTGTACCAATCCTCGACCTCGTGTAAAGAAAAATTTAAAGAATTAATAGCATAGGCTCCACTAGGAGCTCGGGATAATGTATCTGGTACCACATTAAATTTACCCTTCCTGTGGATAACTTCGAAATCAAATTGTTGGAGTTTCACACTCCATCTAGCTAAACGTCCCGCAGGATCTTTTAAGTTGTGGAGCCAAATTAAAGAATGATGGTCCGTAATGACCTTAAAATGAGTTCCTTCAATATATGGTCGGAATTTTGAATAGCAAAACACACCGCCAAAAGTTCCCGTTCTGTGACTGAATAATTTTCTCTGCTGAATTTAAACTGCGAGAAGCATAAGCAATTACATGTTCTTCGTCTCCTTCTCCCTGAGTTAAAACACAACCTACGCCGTAATTTGAGGCGTCACATTGTAAAGAAAAAACTTTCGAAAAGTCAGGACTCCTTAAAATAGGAGCCTTTGTAAGAACATCTTTAATTTTTTCAAACGAAATAAGAGCCTCGTCCGTCCATTTAATCGCTTGCGATTTTCTCTTTCCCTTTAGTAAATCATTAATAGGTGCTATAATTGTGGCAAAATCCAAAACAAAACGCCTATACCAAGAACACATACCGGTGAAACGTTTTATTTCAGTGGCTGTCTTGGGTTGAGGAAAATTTACAATTGCGTCAATTTTTGCTGGGTCAGTTCGGAGACCATCTTTATTCACAATATATCCCAGATATTGTAACTCTGGTTTACAAAACTCACATTTTGAACTGTTAATTGTTAAATTAGCGCCTTTCAACTTCTCATACACTTCGTTCAAAATTCTAATATGCTCCTTAAATGTGCTTGAAATAATAATTATATCATCTAAATAAACAAATACTGATTGGGATAATGAAAATCAAAAATAGAGTCCATGAGCCTCTGTAATGTGCCTGGAGCATTGGCCAAACCCATCGGCATTACATTATATTGAAATAATCCGCGCCTTGGGACAGTAAAGGCTGTTTTTTCCTTGCTTTCGTCACTCAAGGGCAATTGCCAAAAGGCTTTTTAAATCGATTGAACTGAGAAATTTCGCATTGCGTAATCTATCAAGAATGTCATTTACAAACGGAATGGGATACGCGTCTTTTTGTAATTGAATTTAATCGTTTAGCGTCAAAACATACACGAAATTCACCTTTTGCTTTTTCTTTACTAATAGCATTGGGGAGTTCCACGGCTATTGCTTGGGCTAATAATGCCTTGTTCAAGCATTGCATCAATTTCTTTATTAGCATGTTCCAGCATCGCCGGTGATAATGGGTAATACCTTTGTTTAATTGGTTCAACGTCTTCCGTTGTAATATGATGTGAAATTTTAGTGGTTCGGCCTAAGGTAGGACGATCCAGGGATTGAAATAAAGAAATAACCTTGTTTAATTCAAATTTCTGGTCTTCATTTAAATCGGCCATGACTTTAATGAAATTTAATTTATTCGTTTCCGCAGAATGAGCATAAAATTCATTTTTGAAAATCTACTTTCAATTCAAATAATTGACAAAATCAATCCCTAACGTTAGGGTACACTCTATTGAGTCGGAAACTAAAACATTTAAAGACCGAGTAACCCCGTTTATAGTCAAGGGCAAATTAATTGAACCTAAAATTGATTGTGCAGTGCCATCCGCGGTTGTTAATATAGACGTTTTACATTTTTAATTAATTCTAACTTATATTTATCCAATAAACACAAACCATGTCTGCCTAAAATAGAGGTATTCGCGCCGGAATCCAACAGTGCAGTATAAGTTTCCTTAAATATCTCGATATTAATATAAGGTCTTGTATCATCTTTTACTTTATAAAAATTTGAAAAACCTTAGATGATTTACAAAATTCTTAACTTTTACTAACCAATCCGACCACGTCTTTTGTCAGCAGCAATATTATTAAACGAAGAAAAGCAACGGCTGACTACGCGCTTTCCTGTCCTTAGTTTTTTGAATTATTTGAGCAGTTTGGACAATTTGTGGACGTAACTTCCAACTGCCCACAAGAATAACAAAATATTCCGCGTTTCTCCGGACAAGTATGAAATGAGTGACCTCGTCTTTTACAGTTGAAACAAATAGTCGAAAATTTTGCTGTGTTTTTAAAATAATTCGAAACGCCGGACCGTGGTAAATTATTATTAGAAAATGAACTCTGTCGAACTTGACGTTCTAAGATAACTGGTACGTTGGCAGAATTCGAATGTTCCTGTTTAATAAAATGTGTAGGCTTAATGTCTTCTAAAAGCTTACAACGAGAAATCAAATGGGAAATGTCAGTCACTTCAATTAACGCCAGTTGCGTGGCATAAAAAGTCTGTAAATTTCTTTTAATAATTTTTATTTGTTCCCTGATTGAAATGGACTCTTCTAATTGAGAAAATAAATTTACCATCTTTGAAATATAAATGGTAGGTGATTCATCGGCGCCTTGCCGTCTGGATTTAATTAACATTAAAAGATTCTCTGCATAATCGGCTGAAAGAAAATCTTGTTTCAATTTAAAAATTAATTGTTCCCATGAATTTACTGTACACCGCGTTGCTCTATACCAATCCAGTGCTGAACTGGTGAAAAGATCAATAGCCCCTTCGAAAAGGTCATCTGACGAAACTTTTCTTGCAACTTGCAGTTCTTTGACGCGTTGAATAAAATCTAAAACCGATATAGAATCAGATTCACCGAAAATTGTAATCCCCACTTGTGGATCGGGACTGATGTCGTTGTTTTATTCAAGGACTTAATTAGCGTACCTAAATCATTACTAGAAATCGAGACCGATGGGGTATTAATGGAAGAAACCGCTGATGCTCCAGGGCATGAACCCTCTGCTGTTGGTGTTATTGTAGGATTTTATTACCGCTAGCCGAACAATAAAGAGGGTTATCGTTAATCTCATTTTCCCCGTTTACCTGTTCTAAAATCTCAAAAGCTCTAATGCATTTGGAATGCAGTTCTTTGTGTACTTCTAAAAATTCAATATCGAAATTGACATAATTTAGTCTCTGTGTTACATGCATTAATCTCGTGTTAAGTTTAATATATTCTGTCCTTTTAGGAAGAATGGTAAAAGAATTTAAACAGTTTTCTAATTCAAAAATCTTAAGTTTTAATAATTCAATTTCGTCCTTTTGAACGATTTCAATTTTCTCATACTTAGAAAAACATTACTGTCGACTTTCTCAACAATGAGTTTTCTACGCAATAATTTTCGCTTTTCTAACACACTTAACTTTGTTGGTTCAACGTTCCTAATTAAAAGTTCATAACTAAGCTCATCGCTTCTTAAAGCTTCTACCACATACATGACTAACTAAAAGGTAAAAGCCAACAATAACGAAACTTGTTCCTAAATCACTAATATTAAACTGTAATTCTGCCTAACACTAAATAAAAACAAAACAATCTAAAAATTCGTCCGTGTGTTGTTTACCATAATTACAATTTTAACCACGTTAATGCGCCAGTGTAATTTTAATATTTACCTACCGCATGAGGGTATCCAATTAACAATAAATAATAAATAACAGGACCTCTAACACCATCGTACCCTCACGTTTCGGGACGTTGCCTCGCAAGCTGCAGCAGTCGGTGAAGGGGTTCATTAAACAAACACACTGAGACGAAAATTCGATTGTTTTATTGAACGAGCTACTAACTAAAACTTCAACTAATTACATATGCATAACAAAATATAAAGTAAATAACCTTATGTACAAAAGGGCGCCACCATGGGAATTAAACGGCCCATGGACCAATCGCGGTAATAGCTCTCGTCGCACTTTGTTCGTGGGCGATGAACCAAAATGGCAGAACAGAAAATAAGTCACTTATAGTCTCCGGCTAGCACAAACACAACTTAACTAAACTTAACTAACAAACATATTTTGAATAGATACAGTTCTAGGTGTACACACCCCAATAACAAAAATTTATTAATGCTACCCTAGTCTAATTAACTTGCATAGTGCGACGACCCTTTTAACCACGGGGTCATCTACACCATGAAAATACGACCTTCTCAAGGGTCAAATAGTACCGTAACTTGACTTCGGGCCTGAGCTTTGCATTCTCAGGTAGTCTCGTGGATTAGTGATTAACGACCTCTGACACCGTCGAAACACAATATAATAGAAGACCCTTCTAAAACGATGCGGTCTCCAAAGCAATAATAAAACGGATCAATTTACTTGAACTGGGCATTCACCCGGAATTGTATTTTATGGAAGTCGACAAATACTGTTTTAAACAAATAACTGACTTATGCTGCATAACACAGCCTTGAGTTCATAGTAATATCACATATACTAATTACTTACTCAGAGAAATAAATAACTTAAAACATAACGGCCCGCACTTGACTGCAGAGAAATAAACACATCACTAGTAACCGTTAGCTTTAACCTCTAACGCGTCTGGAAATAAACAACCCCGATTCCCACCGGCTGGCCTCCTTATATACATTTTGGTTAATTGAAAATAACCCTTTCTTGACGCTCTTACTCGGCTTAGGATGCGCCGGTCGTAAATCTTTAATTTTAATTAAAACTGTCAATGCCTAAGATAACCACAACCGTAGCTCTCAGAATTGATTTTAGTTGAGTGCTCAGCTAATTGAAAAATTTCTTCAGACCACCCTGACATAAATAGGATCCTAAAGCATGATTGACATCTAATCATAGATATGGACTAATTTGACATGTTTAGTGCCTTTAAAGTAAGTGCCTTTAGAAAAATTGATTAACTCTTGGATTAGATCTTTCTGGGAACTTCGCTGAGAAGCTACTTGGGTGATCCTGCAGCCGCTACAATTCTAATAATTAGCATGCTAAAATTAAACTAGAAACTAACTATTTTTAGGAATACTAGAACTATTAGAGCTTATTAAAACAGTATGTTACAAATGTAGTACCTTCGGGTGGAGCATTGGGGACGTGGCCGCAAGTATAGCGGCCCTTATTCACATTATAATGTATATGAGCTTACAATTTTCCATCTTCATGGTCGGGAGCATAAAATTGTAGTGAAAATCGTACATGCAAATTTAGATATATCCAATATGAACATGCCCGGCTTATAATGATTGATTAAAGATTAATTCGGTTTTGTTTAGCTCAATAGCCATTAACTCATCATTGAAAATGTGTAACTATGAAACACGGGGCTGGCTATCAAATTTTTCGCTCCATAACGGCCTTCCCAACGTTTAACAAGCTTTACAATACGGTGCTTTTGATTTCCATTGTTTTTCAAAATACGGCATTGTTCATGAATTTAAATTTGAATAAATTTTTCTCAAACTGATTCTTTGCACGTTACCGAAGCTCAGTATTCAAATTAATATAGGACTTTAACCAGCCGCTTTGTTTAAATTTTAGAATTTGATGGATTCCTGTTAATTTAACCCTTTTAACAAAGCCTGCTTAAGATTCCTGCAATGTAGCATATACTCAGTTTTATTGTATAAAGTGGTCATTAATTTAGGTAATTTTGGTCCTGGACGGATCTGCTGTTTTGCACAAAATGGCATATCGCGGTGTAAATCGTGTAAATATTCTGGATACTCCAAATTAACCTTCAAAATATCACCATCTGGAACATCATCTGGAATTGAAGTAACATCGAGATTAATGTCGGTCCATTCAAAGCCACCGCAAGGTAAAGCTTGTGACATTGCCCACCCATAAAGATTGTTGGCATCCAAATATAGAAGATATGGTAGTAATGGTAGTAATAAATGAACAACCAGGGTTACTCGCTAGATAGAGCATGAGAAAATCGAAGGGGAGATATTTTGGGCGAGATTAAGATTACTGCAAGAAATAAACCATGAAACATGCATATATTAAGTTTATCTATATCGAACTATACATACAAAATAAATTAATAATGATCAGTGTGCATGGCGCTAGAACATAGAACGTAAATACATGGTAGTGCTGTTGGTTTGCCGTAATTCAGTAAATGGTAACAGAAAGTATAATGCTGCTTGCACACATGTAAATATAGGTAGTAACTTATCCATCTAAACAATAATACAACATGTATATGTAGATACGTAGGAATTCATTAACAGTAGTACAACATGTCGGTGGCAAAGCAGAATAGCAACCAGGCGAACTTCTTTTCGTCCAGTTGCAACATAATAGTTAAGTTTGGAGAGTAGAAATGCTAGTACACAAATGCTAGAGCGACAATCCTGAAGGCGAAAATGCCGTGGATGAGGATATCCAGAGCCAAGGTATCCTACCTCTACGAAGGGATACAGCTCCAAAGAGGAACTCCAGAAATTGAATTAATTCTGTCGTGAACGGAACGTTGTCTCTAAGGAACCAAATCCAAAAAGGCAGGTATGAATTTTAATACTAGTAAGTATCTTTTCGATGCCAAATTCCCACATCCAACTCGGAATTACAATACCTTTATTGCAGGTAAAAGTGGAATAATCCCATAAGGTAAAGCCAAATTTAAAATATACGTCTAAAATGTTCCACCAAGAACATGTTGTTTCTCGACATCAAGACTAACCAAATCACACTCTTCTCAAGACAAAAGCAACAATTTGGTCGATAATACAATCAACTACGTTTTAAGAGACACCAGGTCAACAACCATAGGCGTCCTCTAAATTAGTTTTTAGTTACATACTTGTCCAATGAACGACTGCGAATAAAAAATTACTATTGTATAATTTAAATCTTAAGTTGAAACTACAAATGCCTTCTTATACTTGATAGAGATACACCTCTATGCTACATTCTTAAGTTACCGCTACAGAAAAGAATGATGATGCTGCTAAACTCTCAAATAATAGCCATTATAATAATTCACAAACAGATGAAAAAAATATTCTATTATAATAAACGATAACGATATTATTCAGCAATAACGTTCAAACTATTAATACTTAAATTAATTCAAAAGTAGACAATCTACATTACTACAATCAACAATATATATGTCCCATACCTCCTACAAAAATAAACACGTAACAAACGTGTTCGAGGTCGATGTTGGTCGAATAGGAAAGACCGTTCATTTACATTTCCAATGCTCCACCCGTAGATACTACATTGGTCAGGAGACGAGTTTTTTGTTGCCTGGAAATTTAGAATTTTGCCGAACCATTGTCGTTCCAGGCAAGGTAGGGATCTTTAACGTGCATGACAACACTCACACACGGGACCTCCATTTAACCTCTTATCCGAACGAGGGCGTAATTTTTGTGAAAAATGCTCACCTGCCATTTTTCAAGCAGTCGGCCGTGTCGGGATTTGAATAGGAAAGACCGCAGTAGTCAAGCACAGAATCGATACAGGAAATGCCCGACCAATAAGACAGCACTCGAGAAGGGTACCATGGACAAAACGCCAGGAGGCCGAGAGAATGATGGGAGATATGGAGGTACAACGAGAGATTGAGCACTCTGATAACCCTTGAACATCGCCTGTTGTGCTTTGTTAAGGACCGGTCAACAATATTTTGTGTGGGCTGCAGGCGATTAAATAACGTAACCAAAAAAGTCAGCTAACCACTTCCAAGGATTGACGACACCCTAGATCACTTTCAAGGTAGCGATGGTTTTCAACCTTGCATTTGGAAGAGTGGCTACTGGCAAGTGGATATCGAACCCAAAGATCGTGCTTGGTAAGGGCCTACTGCAATTTACAGTTATGTCATTTGGGCTCCGCAATGCTGCTGTAACCTTTGAACGTTTAATTGATAAGATCTTGCTTGGGCTATTGTGGAAAACATGCCTGGTATATTTGGATGAAATCGTGATTGAGAAGTTATATGGGGAACATTGGGGAATTTAGACAAAGTGTTTCGAATACTCAGATAAGTCCAAAGAAGTGTCATTTACTAGACGAAGAATCGACCCCAAATTTAACAAGCATGTAGTCAACATCAGTAAATGTGATATTTCAAATTCCGTTGTTTTAATACAAATGCAGTTCATGTTCATGCATATAATGAAAAAGTGATTTTATAACTAATTGTGGAAGCAATAAAAATAATAGTTTCTTTGAATACATTACGGAAAAACTTAAATGTAGTAATTGCATAAGAATGTGGTTCCGGTATAATTGCTTGTTTACGAATTTTGAGTAAATAGTGATTATTAATGTTCTCTAGGGATACATTAAGAATATAAATTCAAGAAATACATTTAAAAACACAACGAACGGGCATTGATGGAAAACCATAGTCCAATAGTTGCTTGAGAATAAGGAAGTATTTACAACCGATTTTGGGAACACAATAATAATATTAATGTCTTGGAATACACTTATGACAATTTATGGGTTGCAGAAAAATGTATTTGAGCGCGCAATAAATGCACAACTATTAAGCGTTGTTTATGGATTGTAATAGGAAATAAACGTATTGAAATTATGTCGACGATTTTATTTAAAAGACGCCATGTCGCGCGGCGTATTAAATAAGATAATTTAAGGCCGTTAGCTTGCGCGTCGAGGATTCGCAAGAAACTTCCGCATTGTTCTGTTATTTTTACGATTAAATCGCATCTCTAAATTTCACCACAAGATGACACTAACGTACCGCGAATTATTTTTATGAGTTTTGTAATAAAAAGGTGATGTAATTACAATAAATAGCTTACCCCCTTTTAGTGCAGATTTGCAATTTACGTTTGATGATGATCTCAGGGTGGATCCTTGTTAAATAAACACCCTTTTGGATCAAACTGCTGCGGCAGTAGTACTGCTTCTTACTGAAAAGATTATCAGGAATAGGTTTTGCAATTTAACTACGTGAAGTATCAAAATTCAAAGGCCTACATTTCACATCTGAAATAATTTTTAATTTAGGATCACCCCTTCAACCCCTAAAACTAAAGCCCACCCCAAGCATGATTTATGCACGTGAGGTGGCAGTTCTTAAAATTCAACAGTCTAAATTTCATTTCTGGAATAATTTTTCATTTAGGATTACCCCTTCAGCCCCTCAAACTAAAACTCACCCACAAAAATGACTTATGCACCTGAGGCGGCAATTCCTAAAATTCAACAGCCTAAATTTCATTTCTGGAATAATTTTTCATTTAGGATTACCCCTTCGACCCCTAAAATTAAATACCCATCCCCAAAATGGTCGAGCTATACAAATCTAGCTGTCTAGCTAGCGGCGAAGCGTTTTGTGCTATTAGAACTTAAAAAGTAATCGAGACCTCTTATTTTATATTTGTATTTTATTTTAACAATATGTAAAATATCTTAATAAAGTGAATGTCAGCTAACATATTAACCCCGTACGAGGTGTCCTGCGGCATCTAGAAATTTTAATCTGCTAATTTCCCTATTGTCCAACAAATTCGTTAAGCATTCTAAACGACTATTCACATGGACATATTTCCTTTTCGCAACCATTGGATTGAATCCGGCATTTTCGTGCATCACTTTGAGTTCAAATGTAGACTGCTCCTTTTTTAGAGCAGCAATAAACTCGTAGATGTTTGGATGGGCTTTTCCTATGGAGTTTTTGAAGCCACTATGCCATCCTTCAAGGTGATTGGTGCTTCTGGTGGTAAAATTTCTATGGTGGTTCCACATTTCGGGCATGAACATTGCGCCCTCACCATCAATCCATGTAGTAACTACATAATTCAAAAATACTTGAATTCTTGGGACAAGAGGTGGCGCATTTGCTATCACATCTATCCAGCTATCGTCAAGAAGGTGTAAGGGTAAAAAGGGAAGCGCTGAAATTCTCTGAACTAAGAATTTGAAGTCTTCGTTGATGTTGTACTCATCTGTTAAGCCTACTTATTGTACTTTCCTCCAAATACACTGACCAAAGTGAAAGAGGCAACCCTGAATTTTAGTTGCTGGGAAAGTTGTCCTAATTGCTCTAATCGCCGCATTCAAAATCAATGCAAACGGTAGTGGGATTAAATATAAAACCATGCTGCTAAGCAACGTCTTGAAGTATACGCAAAAGTAGCCTGTACGTGGTGTATGTCTTACTTTGCAAGATAGCATATACGCACACAATCATGCCATATTTACAGTGTGTGCTGTACAACTGATAGAATATAGCAGGTGAGGTAAAAGGTTCCATCCATATATATCTTATCAGCCGCACACATTCTTTGAAAAAGTCCACAGTTCCAAGCACTATAATTCTGCCTTCATCTCCAACATTTTCCAGTATGAATGGGTCATTATTGGCAGATCTAATCCATTCCCCTTCTAAATACACTTGCTGCCTGTTTGCAGGAGGATTTGAAATATTCTTCCGTTTCTGTCGAAGCATTGAACTGCGAATACTTGCAAACGTTGAGATTGCATTAGCTATAGTTGTACGATCAACGTTGTAATCATTCAAATCTCGTACCTGTCGGCGAATTGCACGACGGCGAAATGAGCTGTGTCGGCGCACAGCGGCGAATTTCCCGCCGGCGAATAGCACCTGAACCGTTTAGGAGAGGTGAAGGTAGGATGAGATAAAGATACAACAGTTCCAAGGTACTGCTACCCAGACCATAATCGCTAGATCAGGGGTTCTCAAACATTTTGCCACTGCGACCCCCTTTTTAGACCTAGTATTTCGGCGATCCCCCTATTTTTAAATATAAACAAAAATGAAAAAAAAACACTATTGGCTAAGTTTTATCCATGAAAATACTATTAACTAGTAAAAATAAATACAAATTGTTGTCACTTGAATTGTTTATAATAAGAGAAAGTGGGATAACTCACTTCGTGGCACGAACAAGGACAAAGCAATGATGACTCATGGGGCCTGTTTGCGCGCGCACTCTCTGCTAGCCGGTGCCCGGCAGACGACACGACAGTCTGGCTTCTTGAATCGATCACTGAACACTGTGTGTGTACTTTGTGAGTAGTATTGCGAGCAAATACAGTTAGAAAAAGTAGCAATGGATAAGTTTTTGAAAAGACCGTCGTCAAGTAGTGATGCTAGTGCTAGTGAGTGCGGAAAGACAAAATTCCGCAAATATGACCAGTCGTACATACAATTCGGTTTCACTGAACTGGCAAACAAACCTCAATGTGTGGTGTGTAGTGAAGTGTTGTCAGCTGAAAGCATGAAGCCTTCGAAAATGAAACGCCATCTTGAAACTAAACATTTTGCTTTGAAAGACAAACCAGTGGAATTTTTCCAAAGGAAACTGTTATCCCTTCGAAGTCAACAGGTAAACATTACGGATCTTGCTAATGTTAATAAGAATGCTCTTAAGGCTTCATACGAGGTAGCACTGAAGATTGCTAAAAAAGGGAAACCCCATACAATTGCTGAAGAATTAATTCTTCCTGCTGCAATTGATATGGTTTCAACTATAATCAGTCCTCAAGATGCTGAAAAATTGAAAAAAATCCCGTTATCAAATGATACTATTTCAAGAAGAATATGTGACATGGCTGAAGATGTTCAGAACCAGCTAAAGAAGCAAATAAAAGACAGTACTTTTTTTGCAATTCAGTTGGATGAGTCAACAGATGTTGCCAACTGTGCTCAGTTTTTATGCTTCATCCGGTACGATTACGGTGATGCTATTCATGAAAATATTTTGTTTTGTAAGCCCTGCCGAATAATACAACAGGTGAAAGTCTTTATAAGGTGTTTGTTCAAGCAACTGAACCTTTTGAATTTGATTGGAAGAAATGTGTTTCAATTTGTAGTGATGGAGCAATGGCCCTTACGGGAAAGAAGAGTGGCTTGATTGCCAGGTTGAAATCATTTATACCGAATGCAAGCTGGGTCCACTGCTTTTACATAGGCAAGCTTTGGCAGCTAAGAAAATGCCAGATGAATTACGGCAAGTTTTAAATGAAGCTGTCAAGATAGTGAACTACATCAAAAGTCGCCCGCTGCAAAGTAGGATGTTTAATATTTTGTGTGAAGAGGTAGGAGCCTTGCATAAACATCTTTTATTTCACACTGAAGTACGGTGGCTATCCAGTGGTAATGTATTAAGCAGACTGTTTGGATTAAAGTCAGAAATGTTGTTATTTTTGGTTGATAGTAAACCCGAACTTTCCACTTTTTTCAGTGATGAAAAGTGGTTGGTTAAGCTTGCTTATTTGACTGACATCTTCTCTCACCTTAATATTTTGAACTTATCCCTACAAGGACCAGACAAAAATATGCTATATGCTCAAGACAGAGTAAATGCATTTGTAAAAAAACTCAGTGTTTGGAACGCAAGAGTTAAGAAAGAAGATTTTGAAAATTTTACACTAACTCAAGAGTTTATAGAGTTTCTGTCTACATCCTACTGTACATCCCCTGACACTTCATCTCTCTCCTTACTAGTATCTTCTCATCTCGAAGGTTTGATTGAACAGTTAACAGATTACATTCCAAATAAGGATACGAGTGGGGTTTTGTGGGTAGTCAATCCGTTCAGTGATCAAGTAACAAAAGCTGAGCTAACTGCTCGTCAACATGATCAACTGATCGAAATTTCAAGTGATCAGTCAGCAAAACTCACTTTTAACAGTGCTTGTATCGACAAATTTTGGATAGGTATTAAAAATGAATACCCAGAACTGTCCACAAAAGCATTACAGACTTTGATGCCATTTTCTACGTCTTATAACTGTGAACAAGGTTTCTCCATAATGGTGAATATCAAAACAAAATCAAGAAATCGTTTGACCCTGGAAAATGACATTCTTTTGTGTATTATAAAACTCATTCCGGACATAAAAAATTGGTTAATTCCAAACAAGCTCATGTGTCCCATTAAATAGTATTAGGCCTTTTTCAACTTGTATGTGTATTACAAATTTGTGTAGCCTATAAATTTTGTTATTAATAAAAACTACAGCTATGACTGATTTGTTTTTTTGATTTTCCTCCTTATCTCGCGACCCCCCTGGACACACCACGCGACCCCCCTGGGAGTCGCGACCCACAGTTTGAGAACCACTACGCTAGATGACCGCGAACGTAAACGCCCTTTCTGACATGCGTCGTAGTTTGTTAGAAAATGTCACACGACCCCACAAACATAGTGAAAAGTACTGCCACCGCAAATCTCATGAAATAACAAACTTGCCATGAAATATCACAGGGAATCACCGGAACCCATTTTACAAAAATATATTGCGCAGTGTGTACATACCCTAAATTATTAATTATTTATAAAAGCAAATTGAGGTACGATGTAGAGCGTAATAGTTAGTACTCCATGCGATTTTTCCAATGCTCCACCCGAAGGTACTACATTGGTCAGGAAACAAGTTTTTTTACCTCAAAAATTTTGAATTTTGCCGAATCCTTGCTGTTCCAATCAAGGCAGGGATCTTTAACATGCATGACAACACCCACACACTGAACCTACATTGCATCTCTCATCCAATTGAGGGCGTATTTTTGTGAAAAATGCTAGCCTAACATTGTTCAAGCGGACCGTGTTAGGATTCAAACCCGGGACCTTAGTTATGTTAGCAACTACGTGTTGATCACACTTGGACAAAAATGATATCATCAAGGGAGGATAAGGTCAGCATAAAAGCCATGCGGAAAGGAAGCGAGAGTGAGTGAACTAGACAGGGGGTCAGTGAACCGAAGAGTAATGTAAGAACTATCTAAGACGACAAAATAGATTACAAGAGGAGACGTGATTGTTGAACGTTGACTACGGCAGTGTGAAGATAGTGTCAATCGCGAAATGAATCTTGGAATTATATTTGTGTCGACCTAAACTCCTGAAATATAGTTTCCACGTAAATATCGAAGGGTGATAAAATTGGTTGTATATCTGACATGCATTTTTGGATTCTTCTTCAGAAAGTGAGATGGAGTAACCTAGAGGTCGTAGCAGTCAAGAGTGAAATTTTTGAATAATCACTTTGTGGATTTTTCCGCTAGGGATGTCCATGTGAAATTCGGCAATTGTTAGTAGAATATTATCGATTGATTATTATAGACTTGCATGCAATGCTAATGTATTTGTGCCTTACCAATTATGGCGTTAGTTAGAGCTTAAAGTAGAACAATGCCTACTCAAGGAGTAGTCGGTTGAAATAGAATCTACATTATGTATATAGTTGGATCAAACAAACTTGCGTGTGACTCATCGCAATGCATAGAAAGAAAAGCACAACCATGATATATGTTATTATTGTACTACAACATTCACCGTTATAAAATCAAATAGCTATAAAACACGCGCCTTCTCAATGCTGTAATGAAGAAATGGCAAATAAACGTCTAATTTTAGTTCATACAGCTTGTAAATTCATTTGTAGTTTTGAACTTTTGAAGGTTAAGTCAAACTACTGCAATTTTATAGTGACACTAACAATGCTTCGCGATAAAATTTTATAATACTTTTGTGATATAATACCGTTCAGGATGGACCTGCACCTTGCAGTTCTAGTATTACTAAAACGGGTGGAATGGATTGCGTGTTCCAGTGATCTAAAGAGTCGAACTACAGGTTCAACCAAATTAATAGAGTCTTTAGTGAGGAACCAGAACTAAGATAGGTCCTCGAAAGAGGGCAGCAGCTCTTTCGGTACTTAGAATGACAGAGACCATAAGGATTGGTATGGCATTCTAAGACACGCTACTGCGATGTGGAAGGCAACGGGAAACCACCACATAACCTCCCAAACACACTGCCTAAAGACGATGGCATCTTGTGGAGTAAAAAATTCCGGACTTAAAATAGTTCCCCATTCGGATCTCCGGGAGACTACTTTGGAGGATGTGATCGGAAAGTTTAGAAAAAGTGTCGGAAACATTTTACGAGTCGCAGCGTGGAATGTCAGAAGTATGAAGCAAGTCTGTAAGCTAGAGCACTTGAAAATTGAAATGGATAGGTTAGCATTAGACATAGTACGGTTCAGCAAAGTTCGGCGGCCAAAGGAGGGGGATTTTTGGAACGGAGACTTTAGGGTAATTCATTCAGGATCAGGGATGGAAATTTGGTAAATTCGAAAAAAGATAGGATACTGTGTAGAAAGCTACTTACAAAAGAACGAAACAGTACCCATGGTCAAATTAGAATCTAAACCGATAAATACAGTAATAATACGAGTATACATGTCCACCTCTAGCTACAGTGAGGAAGAGGTAGAAGCGATCTATAAAAATATCAAAGACATACTAAGATACGTATAAGGATATGAAAGTTTAATAATTACAGGGGATTTTAATGCAGTAGTAGGTGAGGGCAGGGAAGGAGCAGTGGTAGGTTTATTTGATTTAGGCTAAATTATGGGTATGATTTTATATGTATGATGATTACCTGTATTGTTTTATCTTCATGTTTGGATCTCAAAGCACGTTATTTGAGAAAATTTAATTATTTAATGTCACATGTCATCGTATAAATTTTGGAACTTATTAGTAAAAACTTTGAACTATTTATCTTACGTGTTTCGTTTTGCTAGCACGGTCGTTTCAGCTACGAAGAGTACGTAAGTACCGGTCACTGCATTATTATACGATTATAGTTTTAAGGTAGTTAGTAATAGGAACTTATGTATTAAATTATTTACCGTTATTTGTTCCATTAAAGTAAATTTAATTTCTCAGTTTCTTCCTACAATTCTGAAGAGGTTCTTACAAACAAGTAGTGCACGCTCCTCAAGCCCGCTTACGCCTGAGCTAGATTGTATTTGTTATATTTCTCTATCTGCGGGATACTAATTATCTCCATTTTAGGGTACGTTATAACGTGATGAAGAAATAATTTGTGCATCAGTAGAGTTAATGTAGAAGCCCTTAAATTACAGATTGTGAGTACTATTCTGAGCTTTTTGTATTGTATTTTGTTTGACGTTTGAAAATTATGTAAATACGAACTTGTAAATATAATTATAATTGGTTCGTATAGCGACAGAATGAGTTATTTACATTTAAGGATAAGATTATTAGAAAGGAAGTTTGAAACTTTTGAAATGGTAAAAGTGCGTATAAAATGGACCTCAGAATGGTGGAAGCAGAAGTTGAGAATATGCTACGTATTTCAAAGTCAGTTGTTAAGTGCATTTCCAAGTAATTGGGATTTACAGAAAGTGATATAAGGCAATTTAGGAATCTAGTGCAATGGAATGGTTATATTACTTTTACATTAAAGTTTCTTTAGGAGTTATGTTAATAATACCTGACCTGAGGAGGTTAAATTATGTTTTGTTTTCTTTTAAGGTTAATGGACGCGTAATGAGATGTTTTCAGGTTACTGTTAATAGTCTATATTTCGTAGGAATTTTATTTATAATTAGTTATAATATAGTTAAGATGATCATTGTGAGAGGATATCCAGCTACCGTCAATGATGAAGTCATACTTGGGAGAGGCCGCTATTTTGAGAATTTTTGTCATTGGATAGAAAGTCAAGAAGTATTTTTAAGTAGGGTTAGAAGCGATAACTGCTGAGGTGATGAGGGTTTGGAATCGAAAGCAAGGAGAGCTATTTGGAATATCCATCTTTCGAGTAGCAAATATATCAACGGTTTTGTTAGAATATGACGGTTTGGCGCTTTTAACTTTTACAGTTAGGAAAGTCTCTCAAGGTAAGTAGCACTTGTAAAGTTTTTTATTTGGGCCATTTTATATTTTCGCGTGTATTATTTTTTATTATCACTTTTTTCTTAGGAACTTACTCCCGCATTACTGAAAGTTTTCAATGTACCCTCAATTTGGTACGGGATTCCTGCCCCTTCTGGGCAATTCAAAATTAACAACGTAACGCCATTTCTACCCATAGCATATTTTCAATGGTATTCTAAATGTAGCATCGCAGGTACAAGTCATTTGAGTTCGGTCGAATTGGCAAACCAGTAAGATCTCCCACACATTTTGACAAAATATATATTAGATTGAAAGCTATAAATACGATTAACAAATCTTTCAAATAATTATAAGATTTGTATTCAAAATTGTAGGAAGTTAAAATTAATATGTATGCGGAATTAGTATTATGAGAATATAAATCACTTAATGAACATTGTATGGTTATAATTTACATAATTTATCGATATTTATTCAGCACCAAACATACTTAATGCAATTCGTAGTTAAGGTTTCAATCGATATGTCGCCATTTTGAATTAATAAAATTATATTTGAAACTTCTTAATGTCTTTGATTCTAAGTATACATTAGGGAGATATGAATCAAGCAACCTTCACATTCCATTTCAGTAAAACTTGTAAAGTTCAATACCATCCCCCTCGGACTGCTTAACATCCGACGGTTTACGTGACCAGTTTTATAAGAAGTTAAAGCAGTAACAACTGTGTAACTTCTCCCGCTTGCTAAGTTTGACGTCCTTTTTTATGTTTGTAGATGCATTCCTTTTACATTCTTCACAACCAGTTTCTCCTCGCCGTGCAAACGTGGGAATACAGTTTTTTTCTATAGGAAGTTGAAATATACCAGTTCTATGAGTGTTATTTGTTCAAGCATGTGTCAGAATTATAACAATTTGAACATATATTTATTGCTTAAAAATTAGTCTTACGAAGATTATAACTAATTAATAAAATAATTTTAAGAAAAAGATAATGTTTATAGCAACCATATTATTAGTTTTAATAATGGACAAATTAAAATAACAAACAGCGGACTGATGGAAAGTAGAATATGGTTGTGTCATCCCCAATATCGTAATAACTAAAAATTACAAATATATTTTGTAGCATCAACGGTATGAGGGTATAAAGAGTTATCTATCATTTTCAATATTTTATTTTTAAACTAAGTATTCTACGGAGTATTATACTATAAGAAAGTAAGTTAAAACTTAAAATAAAGATTACAATTAAGATTCTTTAATTGCTGTACATACAACACTTTTCGTTATAAATTTTTATGCTAGATAGCGCTATCCAAATTATATATATATATATATATATATATATATATATATATATATATATTGCTATGATTATAGGGGTATATGGGATCATAAGGGTAGTATAATTCATGTAAACAACACCAAAGTCAAGGAAACTAAACATTTGAATCATAAAAAGTACACAATATTCGCCAATTATGCAAAAAGCAAATATCAAACACACTGTATAAAATTCACAACTAACTTTAGTCAATGAAAAGAGGCTTATTCTTTAATAATTCAATCACATATAGTAAGATAAATAACTTTGTACGCAATCCAATTTATTTTTGAAACAGCAATACACTCATAAACTTTAAATAAATACAAATCAGGAGCATCTGAAGTAAGACAAACATGAAACGAATCTTATTCAAAACTGACACAGTAGTGTCAGTAATTAATCATGCATGCCCACAATACACAGACCTTTCAAAACAAACATGTCTCATAACGTAGAAAGTAAATAAACGCACCTAATTTACGTCATTATAAAAGTAAAATTGACACAAATTCGATTAAAACCCAGGATATTGGATAAACAAGATATGGAACAAAAAATTTGTATACGTGCGGAATTAAAAGGAAAATTTGAACAATTTCCTATACAAAATACAAAAACACGATATTGGACATTACAAAGTATCATAGGCAACGAACTCTACAATATAAAATTTTTATGTCTACGTGATCACGATGAGCATTTCAACAAACTATAGAATAAGTAACTTCGTGTAAAACCCAATAGATGGACGATAAGCTAAGAACAACGTCTTCATTATGACGGAATAACAAGATAAGCGCGGTAAACCAAAAATAGCAGATAGGTTGGTGTGCCTTTATATAGTGCACGAGCTGATAATAGTTAGTCTTTCCACAACTGATGCACGATCTGTTCAGGTCTGAATTAATACACCACGCAAAGTTTAATCGCGAAATTAAATAATACAATTTAAGTGAAAGTCAGTTATTAAAAATTTAAAGTGCAAGTGCAAATATACAATAGAAATTCGCTGTTGACATTAAAACGTAAGTCCAAATTTTAATTAAAAATAAACATGATCTTTAATATTTATTAACTTAGGGTCCTAACCAACCAATCAACTAAGTAAACTAACTATCTAACTAAGTAAATCAGCGACCTACTAATCGTTCGACTGGACGCTTAACCAAGCAAGCTCACTAAGCAAGAGACTAAGCGATTCAATAAATAATTACCAAACCAACTGAATAAGAAATCTAACGAAGTACGGACGACGTCAAGCTGGAAACAACTCAAGGCGGCTCCGTGGCGTAGTTGGTATGTGTGTGACTACTACGCCCAAGGTCCCGGGTTCGAATCCCGACACGGTCCGCTTGAAAAATGTTAGGCGTGCATTTTTCATAAAAATACACCCTCGTTCGGATGAGGTAAAATGGAGTTCCCATGTGTGAGTGTTGTCACGCACGTTAAAGATCCATACCTTGCTTGAAACAGCAAGGGTTTGACAAAACTCCAAATTTTACAGGTAAAAAAACTCCCTTCCTGGCCATTGTTAGTACCGTCGGGTCGAGCATTGGAAAATCACGTGTAAGGAAACAATTCAAGGGTACTGGTTAGCAGCACGTAGTGGAAGATCAAACGGATTGGGATGTTCTCAGAGCCACACATTCGAACCAGGGAATCAACCCAGGAAAATACCAGGTTAGTGATAATTAATTTATAGCATAAGACTTGTTTATTATACAAAATTTTGGTTATTTCGTTTACCTTATTTAGGTATGAAGTGTTAGAAAGAAAAAAGGCGGTAAGAATTCTTCTGTTATCGTATCGTCGTGCACTCTGTGTGGGGTTGAACTGAGCCAGTCGAGGCATAAACTTAATTGTGTGAAATTTAAATTTTATTCTAGATTATTTAGGCAACTGTGCGTTAAACACATCGAAGCACGGCAATATCGCAGCTATATATATATATATATATATATATATATATATATATATATATAATATTACAATGAATACCATTTGATATGAAAGATTCGGAATGACTGTGTCTAACAATAGGTCCATTACAATATGAGCTAGAATTGGTGATAAGGGAGAACCCATTGTAAACTATCAAAAACAATGTTTCTTAGCACCGTGAATCTTATTTTTAACAACACTTACTTCGTTTTTCAAAAGAAATTTTATTTACAACTTTTTGGTACTCCAATGGGTTCTCCCTTATCACCAATTCTAGCTCAGATTGTAATGGACCTATTGTTAGACACAGTCATTCCGAATCTTTCATATCAAATGGTATTCATAGTTAAATATGTAGATGACATTCTGTTCAGTACCATACAATCAAGTAGAAGTTACCCTGCAACACTTCAACAACTTCAACGAATACCTAAAATTTAATATAGAAAAAGAAAAAAATAAACAAATCCCCTTCCTCGATACTAAAGTTATTAGATCTACCAACAACCGTTTAATTTTCGATTACTACAAAAAAACAACTAATTCAGGCAGATATATCAACTACCATTCTAATCATTCATTTATGCATAAAATTAACACTCTATTAGCACTAAAAAGACGCATAACCAAAATCGGTAATCCAATATTTATTAAAAAAAACATTCAAGAATTAAAAAAAGATTTTATTAACAATGGTTATCCAATTCAGCTAATTAATCAATTATTAAACACTAATACAATTACAGAAACTAAAAACAAAACAAACAATCTACAAAAAATTACCGTATATACAAAAACTAACACCACTGCTTGTTCCAATATTAAAAAAACAAAATATAACATTTACATATTATTATGAAGGATCAATCAAAAATTTTTTTTTCACAACTTAAAGACAAGACAGATGATGCAATGTGCAACAACACAGTATATAAGATCCAATGTAGTTGTAATCATTCTTACATTGGCCAATCAAATCAATGGCTCCATAAGAGGATAACTCAACATCGCAGTGACACTAAGTTAGGTAAAAACTACTGTGCTCTTGCTATACATGCCTATGCTGCTCAACATACATCTGTATTTAATGATACCAACATTTTAGTAAAGGAACCCAACTATTATAAACGTCTATTCTTGGAATCGTTTTATATACAAAAAGAGAAAAATTGTATCAATAGTAAACAAGATCTCAATAATCTAAGTGTAGCTTACTCTGAACTTTATAGACACTAAAAACATATTAAATTATTATTATTATTATACATTAAAAAAAAAGAGATTTTTCAATCAATATTTACTAAGCTTGTTTTGCAATTTTTTATTTTAAAAATCTTTCACATAATTATTCTTAGTTAAGTGATTTTGTTGTCCTAAAAATATGCAATTTATAACATCTAAATTTTACATATACGTAATAATACGTTTCCTATATTGTTATGGTTACAAAATTGTTATGGTTACAAAAGATGTCATTGACATCTGTCACCTATATGTAAGACAGAAGAAAAATAATTTATACATTTTTATTTGTATTTATTACAGAATCCAGTTTAATGTATGTATTTAAACCTCATTGTAAATTTGTATTAGAACCATACCTTTTAGGCTTATGATTAAGGTCAGAAACTAGACCGAAACGTCAAGCAATTAAACGAATTTAAAAAGCAACCGTTTTTAATTTTGACCAAAAGTATCCCAAGATAAATATACCAACTCGAATTCAATATATATATATATATATATATATATATATATATATATATATATATAATATATATATATATATATATATCAGGTTATCATAAAGTAAGGGATATATTTTAAATTATGATAACTGTTTAACAAATTAAGTTAATAACAAGAAATAAATGAAATCTAATTGCTTATGAAATGGGATTTAGTATGCCCAAAACAGGTTACGGCAATTGCTCAATATGACCTCCATTTTGTTGTTGTAAGATCACCATCCTTACCTCCAACTTATACACAGCATTTCGTAACATTTCTGGTTGAATTGTACCAATTTGCTCCGTAATACTGTCTTTTAATTCTTGTAGCGTAGTTGGTCGTCTTCTAAACACGAAACTTTTTAAATAACCCCACAGCCAGTAATCCGCTGGGTTTAGATCAGGTGATCTTGGTGGCCATGAATTTACGAAATGTCTGCTTAACACGCGATCTTGAAAAACGTTGGTTAACAATTCTTTGACTGGTCGAAAAATGTGCGGGGGTGCTCCATCCTGCATAAAAATGATGTTTTCAATTCCGTAGTGCTCGTTTTGCAGTTGTGGAATAACATAATTTTGTAACATTTGCAAGTATCGTTCACCATTTACAGTTACAGATACGGCTTGTCCATTCTGCATTTCCTCGTAGAAATACGGACCAATAATAAAATCAGCTGTAAAACCGCACCAAACGGTGACTTTCTTGTCATGAAGACCTTCTTGAACAATTTGTTGCAGATTTTCTGCAGACCAGATTCTACAGTTTTGAGTATTGACTCCACCATTCAGAGTAAGATGTGCCTCATCTGTCCATAAAATACGGGATAACCATTCGGGTTCAATTTCCATCTGACCCATTACTCGCAAAGAAAAATCGTACCTAGTAGCCAAATCTGCGTTCTTTAATTCAAACAGCATTTTCAGTTTATATGGATACATGTTTAGAATTTTGCGTAAAATTTTCGAAACCGTCGTATACGGCATTTGCAATCGCTTGGATATCGCATTTGTACTGCTGATTGCGAGTGAATTGCTTCTGGCTATGTCTTGATTTTCATGAAGAACCTCTGCAACTTGGACATCACTAATTATTGGTCTTCCTGATCTTGGTAAGTTAGTTACAGACCCTGTTCTTTCAAATTTTTGTATCAAATTGCGGTACGCTTTCATTTGACGCTCTCAAACCCATTCTCGTGCGAAATCTTCGTAATCCAGCGGTGTAATTTCTGCCGGATTCATAATAGCACTGAACTAAACCAATTCTTGTTTGTAAATCCATGTTATTACAGTTGAGTCGTTTGAACTCAACGTTTACTTGAGTTTTAATTTCAAAATAAAACTTCAAATTGAATAATTTCGTTTTGACACTAGTGTCAACAATTGTTATGACAACGCTTTTGTTTCTCATAGATACGGTAAAATCCCATTCATTAAGCAACTAGATTTCGTTTATTTTATGTTACTAACTTAATTTATTAAAAAGTTGTAATGATTTAAAATATATCCCTTACTTTATGATAACCTGGTATATATATATATATATATATATATATATATATATATATATATGTATACCCTATTGACGTTAAATATGGGATGACGTCATAATTCAAATAAATGCTCAGTTGTCATGGTTAAGTTATTTTATGTGTATTTCCTGATCAGAGTAACCATTTCTTGTGCGCGCGAATCCAAATATTTAGGCATTCTAAATGTCAAATACTCGAAATTTGCAATGTATAAAGTGTTTTAGTACTGAAAAAAACTGTTTTATTTAGCAAATATGAAGCACAAACATTTTACTACAAAACTAAACAATGACAATAAAATAAGAAATGTCAAAGTAATAGAAGTAAAAAATGTTGCAACACCGAACAGAACTGCAAACTGCTACGCACTAAATTCTAACATCATTAAACCTACGTTCTTAGTTACGTTCACATTTTACAATCGCTAGCACTTTATTACTGTTTATGACGTCATCCCATATTTAACGTGAATAGAGTATATATATATATATATATATATATATCGTCGTGGAAATTATATGTTAAATGGGTCTAGATAATACAATTTTAACAACTGTGTATATCGGAAATAACAACAATTTATTTACGCGCCAAATTAATCAGTTTAGAGAGTGAAAACGGACGGTTATTAAGATATTTTTCTATTGTAAAATTGTATAAAGGGGGGGAAGCTTTAGAGTACATGAAAACTAAGGACACGCATAATTAGTTGTAATAGTTTAAATCAAGCGCAGGGGATAAGAAACGGAGCTTTTGAGTAAAGAAAATCAATAATTTAAACGCATATTTCCATTTAAATAAACGAAACAAATCCTAAGAAGTGGTAAAACTCGGAATTATTTTAAACGGACAAGTTGCTTTGAAGAAACACCTGTTAGTTAAATGTCGAGTTCAAAGAACGGAAATGTACGTTGAGACAGAATTCTATGGAATTGTTTGTAACGGTCGGTCCGACAAGCTGCTAAAATAACAAGTGCTTTGAAGACCAAGTGAAATGAAAGATCTTTAATGTAAAACAGACAGAAAACACGTATAAGAAAACGTTGGTTACAACACATGTCTAAAATACACGGGAGATTTGAAGGCCAACAACAATATCGATTTTCCGTAGCTTGAGAGGGGTTCTAAAAGAGGCAATAAATATGGGTGAAACGAAGAACGGTAGCCAGAAGGTGGAACCTTATAACGCGGGAAAGCAATATCATTGGTCGAAGAGTAGCAGTTTTGAGAAGCTCGCGTCCGTTGATGTTATTGAACGAATTTCATAGCAACAGCACGATAAACCTGGAATTTTTCAGACGTTGGAGTTCGTTACAATCAAAATTTTGAGAATTTGTTTTAGAAAATGAGCTTTTCGATGAAAAAGGTTCCGTGAGGGGTATTGAAAAGCGTATAAATACGCTGGAAGAAATATTAAAGCTTTCTCTTGCTCTTAGATCTTATATCGATTAAATCTCTAACGTAATTGCTATTACGTGCTCTTACGTTGTACTGATTGTTGTTTATTCGTTGAAGTAGCATACAACATCCTATTTTAAGTGTGTAAAGCGGTTAGTAACGTACCGGAGATGTATTAAAAGTGATTTGCACAAGTGGGTGCTAGCGTTACAAAAGGTGCTGTTACTACACGATACAATCTAATGATAGGATGGTACTTGGGAAAGCGAATCGAAAAGCTTAACTAGTATGCGTGAAGTGTAGTGGTATGGAAGGTTAAATTTGGTCAAGATTATTATCCGGGTAGAAATACTAGAGAGGGTGGCAGAAATTTGGATAGTGAGTGGGAATCAGTTGGATCCAGGCATAATCACGAAGTATATGGACACAACGACGAGGGTTTTTGGTACACATCTCCAGAGGTAACGATGGACGAAGCTTACTGCAGGTAAAGAACATTAATTTATTGCTTTTGCTTGAACATTTGTGATGATATTTTGGTGCTTGAGTGTTTTGACTTATTGGGGGTGTATTTTATGACCATAAAACTCATTTAAAGGGTATATGTACAGGACAATTAATATTGATTATTTAAAAATGTTTATTGATGATATAAAAATCTTTATTTTAAATAAAAATGCAATGTGTAAATGCATTTAGAGTAACTGGGTTATACTGAGCTCAAAATAGACCAGAATAAAAATCAATTTAGGGTGGCACGACGGGCCCATCTACTCGTCTAAAATAAAATTGTTGAAATATATTAAAATCATGAAGCTTTAAGAGATTTAAAGATTGAGATGGTAACAGTTTTTATCAAACTGTATATACCAATGTGTAAATATTTTCTTACTAAGGGAAACTTGTTAATATGTGTAAATAAAAAGATTGTTGCATTATTTGAGTGGTAATTTCATTTGACTGTGCTTGTGAGAAAGGAATGTACTTAGGATGATAGGTATTCAAGAAGAAGCCGATTTCTGAGCTAGCCAGGGTGTGCAGAAATAAGGAGGCGTTCTAGAGGTATATATTGGTTTTTATTAAATTTTCAGAAAATTTTTATGGCGGCCCAATCCGTGAGACGAGAAACGATTTTTTGTGTTATCCACTGCACCTTTATGGCACCCAATCCGTGGGGCGAGAATTACTGAAAGAAATCCACTGCAATTTTATGGCGTACAATCCGTGGGGCGAGAAACGATTTTATGTAAAATCCACTGCAATTTTTTGGCACCCAATCCCAAAAAAACTAAGAAAGATATCCTATTTTAAAGAAAAGGCTTAATTTTACCTAAGGTTAGCCTGTTAAGTATAAAGTTCAAAACATATGGCACGTACACTTCTCTGTCGTTTTCCCAGATGAACGTGTTCACGTATGTCTTTCTTAAAAACACGTACAAATCGTATTTACTATCTTTATCATATACATTAGTTAAGCTTTTAAATAATCTTAAACGTATGTTTGAATTGAGTTAGACATCTATGACGTAAAGGACTTCTTTCGTGGTTCCTACTATAAGAAACATATCTGTATGTATTTAAAATATTGTAAAAGTAAAATATACTCACAACATGATTTTGTATGATCGTAGGAAGTAAAACCTTCGGGTCCTCGAACCATAAGAAGGTTCGCTGTTTCCTCAGGAACAAAAATCAGCCACTGTCCAATGTAATATAAAGTGGATAGTTGCAGATAAATTTCAGAGGTAACAAACTGTAATGTCGTCGTTGCGTTTCCAAAAAGCGCTATGTGCACGATTGGGTCAAAATAACTTGTTGGACTTTTATGGCCCAAAAAATCGAGAAATCGTTCTGTAAAGACAGCTATGCGTATTTAAAATAATGTAAAGCAACAACTTGTTCTAAACCTATAGCGCTTTATGAAGTCTTGCAATTTTACGTCTGCAAAAACCGCTTTGTGTGGTTACAGCTGATTTGTACACATAGCGGTTTCTTCAACACACCTAATATTCTATTATTAACCAAATAAACAACAACCGCGTTACATAGCGCCTTGTATATGTTGCTTTCTTATACAATTCAGTGCCTAGTTGGTAAATAATCGATGATTTTAATATTAAAAGTTATTACTATTATCTAAAGGTAAGTAGATATTTTTAAAATACATATTTTTAAAAGTAAAATTAAATGATCTTAAGGATTGACTCTTTGATTTTATAGTTAAAAGATACAACGTAACCTCTATATCAATTAGTATAAAATTGTTGGTGGTTGTTCATGGTGTTGGAAGTATGGGAAATTATTTTGCATTTTATAGCATAACTCGTATCACTTAAAAAACGTAATTTTTGGGGGTACAAGGTAAATATTTAATTAACAAGAATAAACACGCTTCTTTCAGGTTTCATAATATTGCTACATCGCAGCAGGAAATTTAACGTGTTAAAACGGTTAAGACTATTTTGTTCAGGTATTGCGTTTCAATTTATTATAGTGCTCTCCTCTGTTCCTGTCTTAATGCTATTATAAAAACTGCATGCGTTCGTAATCAATTCTAAACTTGATGTTTTTAATCGTCAGCATTTAGTTAATGTGGATGTTGTGAAATAGAAAACATACCTTGTGCTTGTATGTGGTAACTGATAAACAATAGAAATAATGATCGCGCAAAATGAAACGCTTGAAACTGAAACGTTGCGTCTTTTACACATGGTATTATTTTACTTAAATTTATTAGACGTTATTATTCAATTTTCGTTTATATTTCCAAATATTTACGAACAGATTTTAATATTTCCCACCATTTTTCATCGCTAGTTGTTTAGGTATACTTTTGTGATATCGAACTTTTGCGCAAAACATTAATACCGGATCTTTTTTGCAGTTTTAATTTACCATGATTAGTTCGAGCAGGGCCGGAAAAATTATAGCGCTGGCTTTTTAGGTCAAAGTAGTAAAACCAATGACAATGAACCCTTGTCAGGGAATGCTGTTAAAGGAGGAAATTCATCTAAAATTATTACTTATAATAACGGTGAGTCGCAAAATGTTGTGGAAGAATTGACTGTCATTACATCACCTAGTTTGTTAAGAGAAGTAGATACCTCCTATACCCTTCTACTGCTTTTAAAAGATGATGGTCCCTCAACACAATATTTTGATCAGTTTAGAGTACTGGAGTGATTGATTTGCAAGTAGTAGAGGAAATTGATTTAGACGAGGTGGCAGAATTAAATTACAAGGAGACAACACAAAACACATGATAGTGATCCAGACTGGAACGGCGACAGCAATATCGAAACGAGTTTTGACACCGAAGATAGTGCTTCAAATGAACATCAGTTAAGCGAATCCAACACTGTACAGAAAGATGATGAACCACACATTACCAAGAAAATTTGAAGGGAAACACACAAGAAACTTAGATTGATGGGGCAGCAGTACCAAGGTATAAGACGTACCGACATCAATGATTATGTTGTTTTTGAAAGGAATTAGAGTGTTAAAACCAAAACCATGCAAGCATGCCAAAAGCACACGTTCTTCATCACGCAGTTTTCTGTATGGAAAGTTTTTAGAAGACACCAGAAAAGAACTTTTTGATAGTTTTTGGAATTTACAAAGTTGGGATGCGAAAAATGCCTATCTGGTAGGCCTTGTTAACTACAGACGCCCCAAAAGAAGAAGGAATTCCTAAAAAAACTGAAACCACTCAAAAAGCACGGTTACGACTGCTATCTTCCTAACGGTGGCATTAAAAACCGAGTATGTCAAAATTTTTTTTCTACTTTGAATCTCAGAAAGGATTTTTTTAATAGATGTATTGCATTCTTTCATATAGATCGTGATACTTCAGAGGACGAGAGAACTCGTGAGGATGATGGAGATGGAGACGACGAGAAAATCGAAGAAACTATAGCACAATCTAGAACAGTTCATTTTAAAAAGTCAAATTCAACTTAAAATTGTCCAGAAATACAAAAAATCAAAATCTGTTGAAACGTGGTTGAAGTTACTCCCAAAAGTTTCAAACCACTACTGTCGCTTGTCTACCACATGAGTTTACGTTGAGTCCTCGTTTAAATCGCTTTCCTACATGCATCAAGTTTATAAGGAATGGTGTGCGGAAACGGGAAACAGTAGAGTAAAATCAAGAATACTGGCGCCACATTTCCACCAGCATCCACATTTCCACACACATCTGGACCAAATTTACATATAAATTCCCATAAGGAGGAAATGAGGAGATTCATCTCCGCATTTCCACAAGCATCCACATTTCCACACACACGAGATAAACCTATTTTTAAGATTATTTTTTTTTTACCGCTAACATTCTGGACCAAATAGTTTTCTTCGTCTAACCAATGCATCTTTCGAGATAAACCTATCTTGTTTGGTATCAAGTAATATTAGAATTTTCTAAGCTACCCGAATCTTTAGGAATTTTTTAGATAGCATCACCCCCCAGGGAGCTACCCCCATTTTAAGATTTCTTACCTGTAGTGACTTTTGAGCGTTCTTATAAATTTTTTTATACATGCGATACATTAAATTAGCTTAGAATTTTACGCAGAATTCGAATCTGCAAACAGATTTAAAATCGGACCACGCCCTGCAAAGTTACCCCTTTAAAGCTCTCAAACCTCTAAATTTCGCTCTTTGCTTTATAAGCAAAGCTAACAAATAGTTTTCTTCGCCTAGCCAATGCATCTTTGGAGATAAACCTACCTTGTTTGGTATTAATTAATATTAGAATTTTCTCAGCTACCCGAATCTCTAAGAATTTCTTAGATAGCTCCATCCCCCAGGGAGCTACCCCAATTTTAAGATTTCTTACCTGTAGCGACTTTTGAGCGTTCTTATAAATTTTTTTTAGTCATGCGATACATTAAATTAGTCTACAATTTTATGCACAACCCGAATCTGCAAACAGATTTAAAATCGGACTACTCCTTACAAAGTTACCCCTTTAAAGCTCCCAAACCTCTTTAAATTGTTTTGCTCATCAATAACATATGCTTTAACCAACTATTTCCCTAGAAATCTAAAACCGCAAGGATTTTAGAAACGAGTTCTTTATAAGCCATAAGTGTTTAATATTTAAACAGTAATGTGCTTTTTTCAGAATATCGCAAAAACTTTTAAAATTTTTCTGGTTTTAACATAATTACATGCACAATGCTAAATAGTTGGAAAATACATAGACAAGGACAAACTAATTGCTTTACAATTATGTGACGTATAGTGAAAGTAGCATAGAGGACAAACTAATTGCTTTACAATTATGTGACGTAAAGTGAAAGTAGCCTTTCTTTTTTATTAATTAGCGGGTATATGATTTGAGAAATACAATAGATATGCTCAATACAACCCATTAGAAAATTCACCTATAATTGCTGGTGATTTACACAATGTACTTTCTATTACGAGCTCGACTAGGAAAATGCAAACTTCATCTTGTAATACAGATCAATTAACCGTTTTCAAACCGCATAAAAACGCGATCTGATTAGTAAAAACCTATTCCTTCCGTACGTTTCTTTGGCGTGTAAAAGTACATCGATATTTTAAACAATCGTTTTTGTGCAGTGACTTTTGTGGAGATTTAAGGTAAGTTTACATTTTTTTATTAACATAGAACAGAATTTATTTGCAAACACCAATTATTGTTTTTGGATGTATTTTAAAACATCTAAGACTCGTATAGATCTACATTAACCGGTATTAATTCTCCAAAGTAATGCGCTGTTTTACATATATATTTTTTTCAAATTTTAAAGATAGGCTTGATGCTGCGAATGCAGTTAGTAGAAACACCGGAAAACGTTTTCCATGTTATACAGGTCGACAATCGCATCGCGTGCATATTAAAAATCCAAAAGGGTTATAGCACACGCACACAAATTGGCTGCAAGCCGTGCAGTAGAAGATGCAGTGCTACTATAAACAATAACAATAAAACATTTTAAACCTTTACTAAGGAATACCAAACTTGTTGTCTACAGAATACTTACTAATAAAGCAATTTAATTTTAAATCACTTCTACGTTATATTTTCGGAGATGCCAGGCGTGAATATTTTCTTTGGAAACAATCGAAGATTGCCGAAGACACTCGAAGAGTGCACAAACGAGGTCACTAAACCAATTAGCATTAATACCAAGTATTCCGTACTTTCGTAGGTTGCTCATTTCCTAGAACCAAATCTTCCACATAGCGGTCGGTCGCACGTAATAATTTCTAGAACCGGTAAGTACTCGATATCGTCCAAATAGAGAATTAGATGCTCGATGTCTGTCAACTTCCGATTCCCTCGTAAAAAGTAGAAAAAACTCGGTCAATCATCCATTATACTTCGACTCACCCCCGTTCTGATAATTTACAAACATTTTCAAACGACAATGGGCTGAGAATTTTTAAACCTCCGAGGGATCTTTAAGTCGTGATCAATTACACATCCGAGCTACCCGTAAACTAACATACTTTGTAGCAACTGTGCACTGTATAATACATGCATACCCCTCCTCTGCGCTACTGCTATTCTTGTAGTTGCTTAAAAAAGTCAGTCGCCCTTTTTACTGCTAGGGCCGCTAAAAAGCACCATTCCATACTTTCTTTATAAGTGTAGCACATCGCGCACTTTTTTGTCGAATAATTAAATTTTGTTTATGTAGGCTTTTACACTTTCGCTTATTTAAACATTTAATACGATCGATTAACCACTTTCGATTATTCTAACGGAGGCCACCATACATCCCGCCGCACCGTTCTTTTGAATCCAACGATCCTATGGGCTTCCGCATACTAACACCTGACGTATCTTTCCTACTATTTGTTAAACAAAAACTACCGGCATCGCCATTGTGGACGTAAACAGATGTTTGTAGATGTGTACGAGAATATGTAACCATATACATTAATCACTTTAAGCTATTTTATTTAGTCCACGAAAACTACTATTTTTCTAAACCACAATTAATAATCGCCTTTATAGGTTTAACATTTCTACCATTACCCAATGACTGGTGCTACGTACATGGAAACTTTAATTTCTTATTGGAGAATTCTTATTCTCCACGCACTGCAGCGTAGTTGCATGCCCACCCTTTTGAGGTATATGCTCGTTATAGGTTGTAGCACCCCGGTTTTACTTAACTACAATTCGTGAGACCCCTTTAATCTTTTTAATCGTATCTTTCTCGCTTACAATACACTCGGACTTAGCCCTACTACCAACAAATTCTAATACTGGACCCCCATTAAATTCGTCTTTAAATTTCCCTACAAGTTTTTATCGACAAGTGTTATATTGTATTTATTATACGCGGGGTAGTCACTCTTTTAAGATAAATATATTTTGCTAGGTATCAACTAATATTAAATTTTTCTAGGGACCCCAAATCTGTAAATAGATTTTAAATAGGACCACCCCATACAAAGTTATGCCTTTTAAAGACTAATTTTTACCCATCTTTATTTAACTCCATCTTTAAAACCCTTTATTTCGCTAACCAAGACATATGCTTTAACTAACCATTCCCCTAGAAATCTAAAACCGATGTGCCCCGCGAATACCGCGTGGAGATAACACGTATACTCTGTCAACCAGGATAGAAGCTTAGGAAGGATTTGGAAGGTGGGCGAGGAACTTAAAAATTATGGAATTTAAAAACTAATATATACAATAGATTTACAAAATCTATACAACTATCTTAGATTTATATCTTTATGCCTCCATGCGTAGATTGTTGTACTATTAGGAATGATATACCTTTTGTCATCTTCGCTCGATAAACTAATTTTATTAATTATCTGCGTGTACAAATCGTGTTTTTACTCCGGATACATACACCGGCAAGTACTCCACACCAAATAAAGAATTAGATACTTGGTAACTGTTAACTTCCGCATCCCTCGTGTACGCCAAAATACATCCCAGCCCGTGTGCACCCTGCCCATGCGCACCCTGCGCATGCACACCTCTGCCCATGCGCACCCTGCGCGTACGCACCCTGCCCATGCGCGCTGCCCATGCGCACCCTCTCTGTGCGACTGCTGTTTCGTGGTAACGTCACAGCCTTTTATAAATAAAGAACAATGTTATATACTATTATAAAATGTTTATTCTGACATTATACATAACAAATTTAAAACAACTAATGCCAAGCATGGACCCATTTAAACTTAATTTTAATACAAAGTTATACACAGAAGACAGTCCTTTCTTTATGTTTGTTTGCAGTGGTTTTAATTTTATCTAATTTTATTCGCAGCTTAAAATTTAAATCGACACCCAAGTCTTCTATCTCCTTTTCTAGCCAATAGTTTGATACATAAAGACCGTCTAGGTTTTCGAATTGTAAAATGTACCGAAGTTTGCCTCTATATTTAAAGTCTTTGATTCCACCGACAACCAGATCCATTCCTTCGTGTAATTCTTGCAGCTTGTGACAATCTTTTAATCGCAGCTTTCCCATTATATCCTGCATACGTATCTTGTTAGCTTGATCGACTTCTTCTTGTCGGTATTGGAGAAATCCTTTTCTCCACACACTGTTGCGTAGTTGCATGTCCACCACTTTTGGGAATATATGGTTGTTATAGGTTGTAAGACCCTCGGTTTTAAATGATCCGAAAGGTTCTTTACTGGGCAAATATACAATGTTTAGCGGAACCCCTTTACGTGTGGTGTACGCCAAGGTTACGAAACCCGCATTCCTTAGTTCTTCTTTGTTATCTGCCATTTTGGTAAATACGTTTTTAGAATAACCTTTTAAAAGTATACGGATTTAGTACCATCCTTTTCCGCAAGAACGCCTACATAACTAAAGAGTCTTTCTTACTAACCGCAAATGCAAACAGCTTGTAGAACCCGGATGTATTTAAGTCACTCCATCGGCACATAAAATAATCTTTAATTCTTCCTCATTTTCTCTAATAAGATGTTCTTTGTATAACACATCTTTGTATTGTTCGCGTATTGTCGCAGTGTTTTCCATGTACTCAATTTTCGTCTTTTGCATCCATTTCCTCTAATTCCAGTTGTCTTTTCCTTCCACTTACAGCGTATGGTATGCATAATGGAGCAATTTCCTTTAGCGTAAACGGATAAAGTTTACTACCAATATTTACGCGTTGTCGTACAACCTCTGGACGAATGTTATGCGTATCTATCAACCCCAATTCCGAAATGATTATTTCTTTTGGAATTGTAGAATATGGTGTTGCAGATTGTGTAAAATATGTACTGCCTGCTTTAATGTAGCACTTGTGTAAGATTTTTATTTTATCTGAGCTGTCTTCCTCCTCTACTATCTCCAAATAATTTACAGGTAAATAGTTAAAACTAAAAGCCGAAAGCACATACTTTATCAATTTTCCCTTTCCTTTGGTTTTCAGACAACTTAATCTGCAAGCCGTCAATTTCTTTGTATTACCATTCCCCAATACACGTACTGTAGCAGGTTATTAAACACTAAACAGCAGCTATTTTGTAGCTTGTCCGATAGCTTACTCCACATTTTGGCAAGTGGTACCGAGTACATTGGCGCCTTTAGGAAGTATAACACTATCTTCCAATAACGTTAAACAGTCTTTTAAGGGATTATACACCCGTTCCGCACTGACATTGCTTCCAATTGCACAATTGTATATTGTCGCTTCCAATCGCGTAATACCATGTTCTTTAGCCAAAGTAGACGCAAATGTTTCCCTTAAACGTACATCTGGACAACGTAAAAAATCTAGTATATGATTACCAAGTTGTTTATTAACACCAGGACTTGTTATCTGACAGACAAATTTGTTGTATATCTTAATTCTTGCATTGGTTGTTAGCCATGTTAAACAATCAATTCCCACAGTTTTATCGTTGTCAACTATAATATTACACTTTTCCTCGTATTCGCCCTTATAACAAAAGTTATGGTTTGTAGTTAAATAATTACACATCTCCATCTTGCTAAATATACCCGCAAAATCTTGGGTTACATCCATGTCAAAAAGATAGAAATAATCTTTTTCGACTTCGTCTAATATATCTGGTAGTTCCTCCAATAAAGTTTCCAACTTAACATCTGCTAGTTCCACTTTGTACGGAACACATATAGGATTTTGGAATTTATTATTAATACATTCGAGGTCTTCTTTTCCGATAATTTCTTTTACTCTCTGGCCCATCTTGTTAGTGCTTTCCAGGGAAAACGGAAGCTTAGCTTTAACACCATGCCTAGCGGAAACAAATCGGTTGAACTTTCTTCGTAGATAACTGTTAAATGCACCACAAATTTCTTTTTTTAGGATAAACATTCTTTTGTTCGCAGATGTTTGCTCGGCGGCAGAATGATCGCAAATTTTAACCAACATTATATTTTCACAAAATGGTTCTGTAATTGGTGTGTGTAGTCCGCCAGTCAGCATCTGTTCGCCTTCGACATAACAAATATTACCAATATCTGTTACCAGATTATTGTTGCACATATTTTCTACCAAAAGCCACAATCCAAATCGCTCATTTGTTGGTTTCACTTTATTACCAAGAAGTTGAGGAACGTTAATCACCTTGGAGACGCTCATGTTTACTGTTCTAGCTACCGCCGAATACTAAATTGGATACGAAAAATTGTCCCTTATATATCCTACAGAGTGGGGGCGCATATTGCCGAAGGTAGCCGAATATGTCGGACACAACCATATCGCCTACATTCTCTTGATTAGGAACAGTTTTGCTATCCGATCTAAGTCGGATTAAATCCGACCTAGGTTGGATTAAATCCGACCTAGGTTGGATTAAAATCCGATCTAGGTCGGATTTAATCCGACCTAGGTCGGAGGGAGACACTCTCACCCTATGGGGGGCAATTTCACCCTATGGGGGCAATTTCACCCTATTCTGATGGAGGTAAATTCAAGGAACTTTGCCATTAATACACCCCCACAACCAGACCTAGATCCGATTATGCACATAAAGAAATAGTTTAATATTATTGCAATATCACAAAGGTTATACGCAACAACCAATTTTATTAGTTTAATGAATACGAGGAAAAGTGTAATATTATAGTTGACAACGATAAAACTGTGGGAATTGATTGTTTAACATGGCTAACAACCAATGCAAGAATTAAGATATACAACAAATTTGTCTGTCAGATAACAAGTCCTGGTGTTAATAAACAACTTGGTAATCATATACTAGATTTTTTACGTTGTCCAGATGTACGTTTAAGGGAAACATTTGCGTCTACTTTGGCTAAAGAACATGGTATTACGCGATTGGAAGCGACAATATACAATTGTGCAATTGGAAGCAATGTCAGTGCGGAACGGGTGTATAATCCCTTAAAAGACTGTTTAACGTTATTGGAAGATAGTAAGTTATACTTCCTAAAGGCGCCAATGTACTCGGTACCACTTGCCAAAATGTGGAGTAAGCTATCGGACAAGCTACAAAATAGCTGCTGTTTAGTGTTTAATAACCTACTACAGTACGTGTATTGGGGAATGGTAATACAAAGAAATTGACGGGCTTGCAGATTAAGTTGTCCGAAAACCAAAGGAAAGGGAAAAATTGATAAAGTATGTGCTTTCGGCTTTAGTTTTAACTATTTACCTGTAAATTATTTGGAGATAGTAGAGGAGGAAGACAGCTCAGATAAAATAAAATCTTACACAAGTGCTACATTAAAGCAGGCAGTACATATTTTACACAATCTGCAACACCATATTCTACAATTCCAAAAGAAATAATCATTTCGGAATTGGGGTTGATAGATACGCATAACATTCGTCCAGAGGTTGTACGACAACGCGTAAATATTGGTAGTAAACTTTATCCGTTTACGCTAAAGGAAATTGCTCCATTATGCATACCATACGCTGTAAGTGGAAGGAAAAGACAACTGGAATTAGAGGAAATGGATGCAAAAGACGAAAATTGGAGTACATGGAAAACACTGCGACAATACGCGAACAATACAAAGATGTGTTATACAAAGAACATCTTATTAGAGAAAATGAGGAAGAATTAAAAGATTATTTTATGTGCCGATGGAGTGACTTAAATACATCCGGGTTCTACAAGCTGTTTGCATTTGCGGTTAGTAAGAAAGACTCTTTAGTTATGTAGGCGTTCTTGCGGAAAAGGATGGTACTAAATCCGTATACTTTTTAAAAGGTTATTCTAAAACGTATTTACCAAAATGGCAGATAACAAAGAAGAACTAAGGAATGCGGGTTTCGTAACCTTGGCGTACACCACACGTAAAGGGGTTCCGCTAAACATTGTATATTTGCCCAGTAAAGAACCTTTCGGATCATTTAAAACCGAGGGTCTTACAACCTATAACAACCATATATTCCCAAAAGTGGTGGACATGCAACTACGCAACAGTGTGTGGGAGAAAAGGATTTCCTCCAATACCGACAAGAAGAAGTCGATCAAGCTAACAAGATACGTATGCAGGATATAATGGGAAAGCTGCGATTAAAAGATTGTCACAAGCTGCAAGAATTACACGAAGGAATGGATCTGGTTGTCGGTGGAATCAAAGACTTTAAATATAGAGGCAAACTTCGGTACATTTTACAATTCGAAAACCTAGACGGTCTTTATGTATCAAACTATTGGCTAGAAAAGGAGATAGAAGACTTGGGTGTCGATTTAAATTTTAAGCTGCGAATAAAATTAGATAAAATTAAAACCACTGCAAACAAACATAAAGAAAGGACTGTCTTCTGTGTATAACTTTGTATTAAAATTAAGTTTAAATGGGTCCATGCTTGGCATTAGTTGTTTTTAAATTTGTTATGTATAATGTCAGAATAAACATTTTATAATAGTATATAACATTGTTCTTTATTTATAAAAGGCTGTGACGTTACCACGAAATAGCAGTCGCACAGAGAGGGGTGCGCATGGGCAGCGCGCATGGGCAGGGGTGCGTACGCGCAGGGGTGCGCATGGGCAGGGGTGTGCATGCGCAGGGGTGCGTATGGGCAGGGGTGCACACGGGCTGGGATGTATTTTGGCGTACACGAGGGATGCGGAAGTTAACAGTTACCAAGTATCTAATTCTTTATTTGGTGTGGAGTACTTGCCGGTGTATGTATCCAGAGTAAAAACACGATTTGTACACGCAGATAATTAATAAAATTAGTTTATCGAGCGAAGATGACAAAAGGTATATCATTCCTAATAGTACAACAATCTACGCATGGAGGCATAAAGATATAAATCTAAGATAGTTGTATAGATTTTGTAAATCTATTGTATATATTAGTTTTTAAATTCCATAATTTTTAAGTTCCTCGCCCACCTTCCAAATCCTTCCTAAGCTTCTATCCTGGTTGACAGAGTATACGTGTTATCTCCACGCGGTATTCGCGGGGCACATCGGTTTTAGATTTCTAGGGGAATGGTTAGTTAAAGCATATGTCTTGGTTAGCGAAATAAAGGGTTTTAAAGATGGAGTTAAATAAAGATGGGTAAAAATTAGTCTTTAAAAGGCATAACTTTGTATGGGGTGGTCCTATTTAAAATCTATTTACAGATTTGGGGTCCCTAGAAAAATTTAATATTAGTTGATACCTAGCAAAATATATTTATCTTAAAAGAGTGACTACCCCGCGTATAATAAATACAATATAACACTTGTCGATAAAAACTTGTAGGAAATTTAAAGACGAATTTAATGGGGTCCAGTATTAGAATTTGTTGGTAGTAGGGCTAAGTCCGAGTGTATTGTAAGCGAGAAAGATACGATTAAAAGATTAAAGGGTCTCACGAATTGTAGTTAAGTAAAACCGCGGGTGCTACAACCTATAACGAGCATATACCTCCAAAAGGGGTGGGCATGCAACTACGCTGCAGTGCGTGGGAGAATAAGAATTCTCTCCAATAAGAAATTAAAGTTTCCATGTACGTAGCACCAGTCATTGGGTAATGGTAGAAATGTTAAACCTATAAAGGCGATTATTAATTGTGGTTTAGAAAAATAGTAGTTTTCGTGGACTAAATAAAATAGCTTAAAGTGATTAATGTATATGGTTACATATTCTCGTACACATCTACAAACATCTGTTTACGTCCACAATGGCGATGCCGGTAGTTTTTGTTTAACAAATAGTAGGAAAGATACGTCAGGTGTTAGTGTGCGGAAGCCCATAGGATCGTTGGATTCAAAAAGAACGGTGCGGCGGGATGTATGGTGGCCTCCGTTAGAATAATCGAAAGTGGTTAATCGATCGTATTAAATGTTTAAATAAGCGAAAGTGTAAAAGCCTACATAAACAAAATTTAATTATTCGACAAAAAAGTGCGCGATGTGCTACACTTATAAAGAAAGTATGGAATGGTGCTTTTTAGCGGCCCTAGCAGTAAAAAGGGCGACTGACTTTTTTAAGCAACTACAAGAATAGCAGTAGCGCAGAGGAGGGGTATGCATGTATTATACAGTGCACAGTTGCTACAAAATATGTTAGTTTACGGGTAGCTCGGATGTGTAATTGATCACGACTTAAAGATCCCTCGGAGGTTTAAAAATTCTCAGCCCATTGTCGTTTGAAAATGTTTGTAAATTATCAGAACGGGGTGAGTCGAAGTATAATGGATGATTGACCGAGTTTTTTCTACTTTTTACGAGGGACTCGGAAGTTGACAGACATCGAGCATCTAATTCTCTATTTGGACGATATCGAGTACTTACCGGTTCTAGAAATTATTACGTGCGACCGACCGCTATGTGGAAGATTTGGTTCTAGGAAATGAGCAACCTACGAAAGTACGGAATACTTGGTATTAATGCTAATTGGTTTAGTGACCTCGTTTGTGCACTCTTCGAGTGTCTTCGGCAATCTTCGATTGTTTCCAAAGAAAATATTCACGCCTGGCATCTCCGAAAATATAACGTAGAAGTGATTTAAAATTAAATTGCTTTATTAGTAAGTATTCTGTAGACAACAAGTTTGGTATTCCCTTAGTAAAGGTTTAAAATGTTTTATTAAGTTATTGTTTATAGTAGCACTGCATCTTCTACTGCACGGCTTGCAGCCAATTTGTGTGCGTGTGCTATAACCCTTTTGGATTTTTAATATGCACGCGATGCGATTGTCGACCTGTATAACATGGAAAACGTTTTCCGGTGTTTCTACTAACTGCATTCGCAGCATCAAGCCTATCTTTAAAATTTGAAAAAAATATATATGTAAAACAGCGCATTACTTTGGAGAATTAATACCGGTTAATGTAGATCTATACGAGTCTTAGATGTTTTAAAATACATCCAGAAACAATAATTGGTGTTTGCAAATAAATTCAGTTCTATGTTAATAAAAAAATGTAAACTTACCTTAAATCTCCACAAAAGTCACTGCACAAAAACGATTGTTTAAAATATCGATGTACTTTTACACGCCAAAGAAACGTACGGAAGGAATAGGTTTTTACTAATCAGATCGCGTTTTTATGCGGTTTGAAAACGGTTAATTGATCTGTATTACAAGATGAAGTTTGCATTTTCCTAGTCGAGCTCGTAATAGAAAGTACATTGTGTAAATCACCAGCAATTATAGGTGAATTTTCTAATGGGTTGTATTGAGCATATCTATTGTATTTCTCAAATCATATACCCGCTAATTAATAAAAAAGAAAGGCTACTTTCACTTTACGTCACATAATTGTAAAGCAATTAGTTTGTCCTTGTCTATGTATTTTCCAACTATTTAGCATTGTGCATGTAATTATGCTAAAACCAGAAAAATTTTAAAAGTTTTTGCGATATTCTGAAAAAAGCACATTACTGTTTGAAAAAATGGTTTTAAATATTAAACACTTATGGCTTATAAAGAACTCGTTTCTAAAATCCTTGCGGTTTTAGATTTCTAGGGAAATAGTTGGTTAAAGCATATGTTATTGATGAGCAAAACAATTTAAAGAGGTTTGGGAGTTTTAAAGGGGTAACTTTGTAAGGAGTAGTCCGATTTTAAATCTGTTTGCAGATTCGGTTGTGCATAAAATTGTAGACTAATTTAATGTATCGCATGACTAAAAAAAATTTATAAGAACGCTCAAAAGTCGCTACAGGTAAGAAATCTTAAAATTGAGGTAGCTCCCTGGGGGATGGAGCTATCTAAGAAATTCTTAGAGATTCGGGTAGCTGAGAAAATTCTAATATTAATTAATACCAAACAAGGTAGGTTTATCTCCAAAGATGCATTGGCTAGACGAAGAAAACTATTTGTTAGTTTTGCTTATAAAGCAAAGAGCGAAATTTAGAGGTTTGAGAGCTTTAGAGGGGTAACTTTGCAGGGCGTGGCCCGATTTCAAATCTGTTTGCAGATTCGGGTTGTGCGTAAAATTCTAAGCCAATTTAATGTATCGCATGTATAAAAAAATTTATAAGAACGCTCAAAAGTCGCTACAGGTAAGAAATCTTAAAATTGGGGTAGCTCCCTTGGGGGTGATGATATCTGAAAAATTCCTAGAGATTCGGGTAGCTGAGAAAATTCTAATATTAATTGATACCAAACAAGATAGGTTTATCTCGAAAGATGCATTGGTTAGACGAAGAAAACTATTTGGTCCAGAATGTTAGCGGTAAAAAAAAAAATCTTAAAAATAGGTTTATCTCGTGTGTGGAAATGTGGATGCTTGTGGAAATGCGGAGATGAATCTCCTCATTTCCTCCTTATGGGAATTTATATGTAAATTTGGTCCAGATGTGTGTGGAAATGTGGATGCTGGTGGAAATGTGGCGCCAGTATTCTTGATTTTACTCTACTGGAAACTTATCAGTCGAAAGAAAAAAGTTTTGTGAAGTGTTGGAAGTAAACAAAGTTTACATTCACAAGCCGCGTAAGGACCAATGTGACACCTGTGTCGCATATAAGTAAGGTAATTTTAGTCATGAGGAGTATAATTTGCATATATTGAAAAAAGATGAAGCGCGGAAAGCTAAAGAAAATGCGATTTCAATATTAACAAACGATGCCTCGACACGGTCATTACAATGGACGTGCAATGTGTATTAGGTCCAAAACTGATGTTCAGTAGTCAATATTATAAGCAAAAATTTCAGATCCACAATTTCAGTATTTATATTTCAATAATAAAAATGTACATCTTTATATTTGGCACGAGGAGGATTGGTGCCCTTTCGTTTAACGAATTTACATCAAGCGTCGTTAACTTTATTAAAGGTCACCTGAATTATACCAAAATTATCATCATTTCAAATGGTTGTGCATACCAGAACAAAAATCGAGTCCTGGAAAGTGTCCTGGCTAATTTGTCAAAATCACATAATATTGAAATTGAGCAAATCAAATTAGAAAAAGGCAACACTATGATAGAGGTTGACAGTGTGCATTCTACACTCGAGAAACTTTTCTAACCTCCCCTTCATACACCTGTGGATTATGTGAGCAGGATTAGGCAAGCTAGAAGAAAACAACCGTACCTCATTAATCAACTTGATTACACGTTCTTTAAACATTACTAGGCATTGCCAAACAATTATGCATCTATGAGACCGGGCAAGAACACTGGAGATCTTACTGTCGTTGACATTAGTGGATTAAGGTATTCCAATGAGGAAGTATTTTATAAACTAAGGCAATCCGATGATGAATGGCACCCACTACCTCACCGCAGACCTAAGGGCAACAATGAACAACCCTACATGTGATTTTCCAATACTCCACCTGAAGGTTACTTAAAACACATTGTGCGCATTGGAAGTGCAACGACGATGTACAAAACATCCATATGCGTTACGCAAAATAAGCACTATGCACAAGGTATATTAGTTCCATGCAGATTTGATATAAAGTTTCCACATGTTGAACAATTTTGATGAATAGGAATTTTGAAGATAAAATTTATGTAATGTAGCGTCCATAAAATTTTTCCATACTTCTACATAATTTATTCTGACGTCACCTTAACCTGTCTAGACGTCTCATCATTATGTACATTGATGGGAAAATAATGTTGAAGATGTAACAGACGTGTTTGATAACAATTCATTCGAGGAACAGGCATCTTTAAGGAACAGGAAACAAATGGCCTGATTAGTTCAAAACCAAATTCGAAACAGAATCTACTAAGCGTGGTAATAAAGGAAGAAAACTAATGTCAAAGTTAATCTTTCACCAAGTGTAGATTCAAAACTACACCACCGGTGTCAATGGAAAATAACTATCAATGAAATAGGGACTACAATTTAGTAAGTTTTATATTTTATGAAAATCTAAATAACTTGTCATTTAATAAAATTATATTTATACCAACAGAAAATAAATTCTAAAGTGAATTGAAAAGTACTCTATAAATTTGTGTTAATGCAAAACACAAGATAAAAATAACTCGTACGTAAACTACAAAATTATCTTTTTTGAAAGTTACAGTTTGTAAAAATAAACTGCATAAGAATAACTTAAAGAGAATCTTTCTTTAGATATGTAAAGAAAAAGGGGGGAAGGCATAGAGTGGGAATTTAAAAGCTGGAACATGATAAATAGGAAAACTGACATGTTACAACTAGAAATTATCAAAATTTCAATTCAAATATTCTAAATAATTATAAAAAGGATGTAAAAATTTAGTAGATAGAGCCTTGAAATTCACTCACCTTAATTACCTACCAAATACATTTATTAAAATTAAAGATACGCTTAGAGAAAACGAATATCCCCAAAGTTTTTATTCCCCTATAATAAAAGAAAGAATAAATGCAATATATAATACATCAGTAAACAAACAAAAATCAACAAAGAATAAACCGGAAAACTATGTTAGTATTAAATAACATCCCACAGTTTCACAAAAAGATTCAACTATTTAAAAAATACAATATTCAAGTAGTTCATAAACCAAACAATAGTAATACAAAGCTTTTCTCACATTTAAAACCATAAGCTCATTCAAAAATAAAACCCATAGCGTTCATAAAATAGATTGCACTACCTGCAACAGTTCGTATATTGGAAATACCAAACAATACCTTCACTGTAGACTATATGAACACCTATATTCCGTAAAACACATATGAGATGCACAACTCCAGCAAACCATGCGATTTATAATTTTCATGAATTTGATTTCGAAAATACAAGTATTTTAGGTACTAAATCTAATGATAATAAACGTAGCATACTAGAAATCATTGAAATTCAACGCCATACGATTTGTATAAATAATAAAACAGATCGCCAACATTTTGCTAATGTCTATCATAATATTATTAATTCATAAGTTTTGACCAACTTTTACAATCACCTTATATATTTATATTACAATCATTTAATTTTATTACATTGTATAATAGGATAGTTAGTGTAGTTAGTTACAATAACATTCTACTAAATATGTTTAATTAATTATCCCCCAAACATGTTTTGAATATATTACTGTCAACATCAATGTCAATACCTACAGTTAGAAATGTGTTACGTATTGCACCACTAATGCCTTAATTTTTAAAATGTAAGCCAATCATTTATTTTATAACATAATCATAGAGTAACCTTCAGAGAGTTAACTTAATGCTAATTTTTTATCCGCTGCGAGAGAGACAGAAATAGCAATTTTTATATATTTTCATCTTTCTTACAGTTTCAAAGTGTACTGAGGGGACGCCACAAATGTCGCTGGGAGGAAATGGCGGGAAACGCTTTAATTCAAATTATTAGGCGCGGAATTTGGTGGGAATTTCAAATACTGTAATTTATTTGAAACTTCAAATACAACTCAAGATCAAATCACCATGCAATGTAAAATTTTAATTTCCCTTTTATATTAATTATTAAAATTTTACATACGGTGATTTGGTCTCGAGTTGTATCTAATGTTTCAACAATTTGTTTTTTCAATCAATTTTATCACTACAAATGATAAACTCTAGCATTGAATAAACTTAATGAAAAATAATTCTAAGTGCTCTTCATTATATATTTTAATGCAAAACTATTTTTTAAAAGACACAATTTGCAAAACGTATAGTGAATGATATAATATAATTCTACATTTTATAATATAGATTACATGCTTATAAACAGTTGGTCACTCTCTTACGTTTCTTAATGTATTTTAGCTTTAGCATTATAGATAACTAATAAAAGGGCACTGTTTCTACACAGAAATGAATCAATGTTTAAATCACAAATTCTGAAATTTTTTAAATTTATGTTCTAGCGCTGTGCAATTTTTCTTTGCATGTTCATGTGAACGATTGCGTCAAGTACAGAACCAAGGGATACCAATACGACAGACAGATTTTGTTATTGCAGATATAATAAAGGATTTATGAAATGTTGGTTACAAATAAAAGAGGTGTGTAATGAGTCTCCATTATAGTGTATGCCTACTGCTTCCAGCCACAATTTCGATCTACAAAAGAATTCAATTATTTATATATAGCGATTTAAATACAAAGACACTCACTTTTCGAGATGTTGAGGGAAATTATACATGCGCTCGACTTCTGTGTCAGCATTTCCACACACCAAACAGAAAACCATTATATAAAATTAATCTGTAAAAACATATACATATTTTAAAAATTATAGCATATTTCACAAATTTGTATTTAAAAACAAGCAATAGTTAGAATGAATAACATTATATGGTTTAGTAACCGTTCACCAAAAATTTCAAATTTAGTAAAGGGTTACAAACTTTTTAATAGTTATATAAAATCGATGATAATATATACTTACCAATTCAACTATAATGATAATACGTTATTAGTTCATATAAAATTCTTAATGGTCAAAAATATAACAACTTGCAGTTAAATTTAAACGCACTTTTCTAGCGAAAATATTAAGGTGCTGTTATTTAGTTCAATACAATAAACTACACTAAAGAATAACACATACATAAACGAAACAATAACATAAACATAAACGGAAAAATTAACATAAACATTAAATATAAACACAGAAACGTAATAAACAGCAGGAACCATTTTGTTTATAAACTGGTTTTACTTTCTAAACACCGATAGCTGTCAACCTGACAGTTGCGTGCCGGAAATTATCTAGAAATCTGTAAAATTTATGATTGCATTTTGCGCCCTCTCAGTACACTTTACATATTGATGGATAAAGATAGTATCATCCTTCAATCTATATAATGAAGTGAGATAGATTTTTATAGCGTCTAGACAAATTAAATTAACACTCTGAAGGTTACTCTATGAACATAACCTTAATTTTAATTTGTCAATTAATTTTAACATGTGATCAAGGTTGTTATTAAACCGAAACACGTCACGTTTTACATATTTTGAAAAAGAAAGTTTTAATATTGACCTACTTCCCAAGGATGATTTAAAAAATACGTACACATATCTAAATCCAGAGACATTATTCTTTTATGACAATAAAATAATGCTATTAAAAATAAGGTACATCCGAGAGTAAGCTAGTAATGTTGGAAGAACAATATAAGAAAAAAAACGCAATGTTCGTATTAAAACAAGAGTTGATCAAAAGCTAGTGCACAATCAGTTATAACATATCCAGCATCTTTCGACTAGCATAGTCTTGGGCATAAAGTATAGCTTTCAAATCGAACGTCTAGAGTCTAGACTTCATTCTTTGGTTTCATCAAGTATACTAAAAGAAAAACATCGTTCATAAACGTTAAAATAATTTGCAAGCTAATATCCATTTCGAATGGACCTGCACCTTGCCGAGGTTTTAGATTACTAGAACAGGCGAAATGGCTTGAGTGTTCTAATGAGCTAAAGAGCCAATCTACAGGTCCAACCAAAGTAGTACGTTAGTGAGGAACCACACTAAGACAGGTCCCCAAAAGAGAGCAGCGGCTTTTTCGGTACTTAGATTGGCAGAGATCATAGGGGTCGGTATGGCAGTCTAAGACACGCTACCGCGATGTGGAAGGCTACGGAAAACCACCACATTACCTCCCAAATACACAGCGTACCTGAATTATAATAAAATGATGGCATTCTCTGGGGTAAAAGATTCCGCAGTTACAATAGTCTCCCATTCGGATCTCCGAGAGGGAACTACTTCGCAGAATGCGATCGGAAAGTTAAAAATAAGAGTCAGGAACATTTTGCAAGTCGGAAATTGGAATGTTAGAAGTATGAAGCAAGTAGGTAAGCTAGAGAACCTAAAAATCAAAATGAATAGGTTATCACTAGACATAGTAGGGTTCAACGAAGTTCGGTGGCCAGAGGCGGGGAAGTTTTGGATTGGAGACTTCAGCGTAATTCATACAGGAGCAGAGGAAGGAAATTTGGGTGTGGAGAGAGTTATACGGAAAAAGATAGGATACTGTGTAGAAAATTACTTACAAAAGAACGAAAGAGTACTCATGGTTAGATTAGAATCTAAACCGGTAAACACAGTAATGATACAAGTATACATGAGTAGTGGGGTAGGGCCGGTCCTAATTCAAAACGTGTTCAGACGTATTTTCCATATGTAAAATACACGTGCACCGTTTTTAATCAGGATCGGCCCTCTATAATTTCAATGTAAAATAGTTGTGAAAACATGAATTCTTATATACTTTCAATGTAAAATACTTGTGGGCACGTTTTGAATTAGGATCGGCTTTATATTACTTTCAATGAAACATATTTCAAAACACACTTATGTTGAAAAATGTAAGTGAAGAGAAAAAAATGTGTGTAGCTGTTTTGAATTCGGTTTTCTAGCGAGAAGTTACACGTGCACCGTTTTGAATTAGGATCGGCGTTATATACTTTTAATGTAAAATGTGAAAACATGAATTCTTATATACTTTCAAATGTAAAATACTTGTGGGCACGTTTTGAATTAGGATCGGCTTTATATTACTTTCAATGGAACATACATACTTCAAAACACACGTATGTTGAAAAATGTAAGTGCAGAGAAAATGTGTGTAGATGTTTTGAATTTGGTTTTCTAGCGAGAAGTTATAAAGTATGACAGATGCAAAATATCGCATTCAAGTCAATTGTGTTTAATTAAAGTGGATTCTGATTTATGTTTAGAGGCTGCAAATACACATCGGCCGGTTTCAATTCAAAATGTGTTCACTCTTGTGATAGGTTGAAAAGTGGGTTGGCAAAGTACGCAGATGGTGGTAATCTGCTATATAAGGAGATTGCTCCTAATATTAATTTAATTAGTCGAAGTTTACTGCATATATTTACATACAAACATGTATATGATTGATATTCAGGGATTTAAATACAAGAAAAACGAGTTTGTGTGTAAAGAAATTGCGGTTTTGGACTTGTTGAAAGGTGTTGTTTGGCATCAAATTTTTAAACTGCCAATGCAGTCCAGTTGTTTGAGCCAAGATCATATAAAACATAACGACTGGGTGACAAAGAATATTCATGGTCTTTCTTGGGATGAATCTTCAACGGCTGGAATGGTGTTATCATATATAGCGCTTTATTTAAAGCAAATTATTCTACTCAGTGAAGAAGTATTTGTGAAGGGTCTAGAAAAGAAGAAATTGATTGAAACCTATCTAATGCAAAACGTTGTAACTGATATGCTTGCACTAGGTTGTCCTAAGATATCGGAGTTAAAAATCAACAACCGTTTAAAATATAACATCCATTGTTGTAGACACAGCAATAATAATCTGCAATGTGCAAAACAAAATACCTTGTTATTAAAAGAATGGTTTGATAATAATAAAAAACAATAGAAAGAATGTGTCTGTATTATTTATTTTAATATAATTTTACGATGTTAGCCGAAGCAAATTATCCGACTCGGTGAAGAAGTATGTGTGAAGGTTCTAGAAAAGAATAAGAAATAGATGGAAACCTATCTATTGCAAAACAAAATACTTTGTTATTAAAAGAATGGTTTGATAATAATAAAAAACAATAGAAAAGATTGTGTCTGTATTATTATTGTAGTCAGTAAGAAATCTTTAATGCTGATGTCTGCAGAAAAAAATAATTAAACTCAGTCAGCAGGAATGGGACTCTCAACCCTGAAAGCAATTATAATTGATCAACGCAATAGCTCTTTACTGGTTTTACACCATTTAAGAAATTGTACAGATATCTCGAAAATTTTGCCAAAGACAGACAGACAAATAGACAAACAGACAGACTGACTGCACCAATTTTCTCATTCTCGCTTTTAAAGAATAACAAGTCGTAGTTATTAAATCGCGAACTCAGTTTATCTGCAAGAAATATATAAACGAGGAAATTTATGAAATGCTCCAAATGAAATTAAATAAAAACCCTTAACCACAAAAAATATTTAAATTACTAGATACGTATTTCGACCACTATGTGGTCATCATCAGTAGAAAAAAAAAATTAGCTGTATAATTTACTATATTATTGCTTTAAACACTATCGAGGATATTCTCCTCACCCGCAGGCTGGTGTTCTCAACAACAAACAAGTGAATTGTGACATTATAACTTAAATCTACCTAATTTATACTAATTCTAAATCTACTGAAGCGGAACCAGTTTAATCTTGCTTTCTCATTGGTTGTTGACCAATAGGGAAAGCAAAGCAGATGACTCTATTGGCCCTTTATCGGTGTTTAAGAGGGTCCTTTATGTTTAACAATTTTAATTGATTCATAGGCATTTAAGGAGGAAAACGTTGGTACCGCTTTTAACAATTTAACATTTTCTAGTTTAACGGGGTGGCTGGTTTCAAATATATGTTTGGCGACCTGAGACCTTTCATATTTACCATATTTGAAGTGAGCAATGTGTTCTTTAAATCTTGTTGTTATATTCCTCTTGGTCTGACCAATATATTTTTGAAAACACCCTGGCCCTGCACAACTAATTTCATAAATCCCCGACTTTTGCAATTTTTCCACCTTGTCTTTTGGATTACCTAGCAAATCTTTAATTTTATTAGTATTAGTGAAAGCAATTTTGAAATTACACTGTTTGAATATTTTATCAAGACCCTTTGTGGTTTTGTGAAACGGAAGTTTAACATATTTAACATTTTCGTTAGAGGTGGTTGATTGCAAAGTCGTTGATTTACGGATGTTGATCCTATTTTACACTTTCTAAAAATATTATCTATAATATCAGAAGAGAAACCATTGTAATTCGCTATTTGTTTAATAAGAGCAAATTCCTTATTAAATCTGTTTTTATTTAAAGGAAATCCAATAATCTATTAATTAAAAGTTAAATGAAGCCAACTTATGTTGTATGCTATGATTAGAGGAAGACAAAATAAAGCGATTTACATTGGTTTCTTTTATATAAATGTCAAATTCTAATTTATTACCATTTCTAATTACTAATGTATCTAAAAAGGGTAATTGTCCATTATTCTCTAGTTCATACGTAAATTTTATGCTTTGAAATTTTGAATTCATTTCTTTAAGAAAATCATCAACATTTGATTTAGAAGTGTCAAAAACTGCAAAAATATCATCCACGTACCTTAACCATATTCTTGGGAAGTATTTGGAGTTTTCTTTTAACTCGGTTTCAAAACGAGACATAAATAAATTTGCTATGAAAGGTGATAAGCTATTTCCCATTGCTGTGCCTTCATGTTGTTCGTACAACTTGTTGTTGAATTGAAAACAGATCTGGGACATGCAATGCGAAACAAGCTTGATATAGTCCTCAACTTTATCATCATCAATATCACTATCTATAAGAACATCCTTTAAATATGTTAAAGTACGTGGTATTGGAACACTAGGGAATAATGAACTGACATCAAATGAAATTAAGATTTCGTTCTCTTCTAATGTGATATTTTTAATTTTATTAATGAACTCTAAAGAGTTTTGTACAGACAAACTATTAAACTTTAAATTCTTAAATTCATTTGACAGCCATCGTGATAAATAGTAAGTCGGTGAGTTGATACCTGAAACTATTGGTCTCATCTCCAACTTCAAAAACTAGAAATAAATCTATTGAAATATATGCTAACGTTGCAATTGGTGGATCTGCTCACGAAGTAAACAATTTTTTCAAGCACTTCATTTGGATTGACTATAAACTACTCAATAATTTTTAACCTAACCACTATCATTAGTCTTTCCTGACAAGGGAAATTTAAAAAAAAGTTTTAATTTTTGATTTGTTCTATAGAACACAACTACAACTTGACAATAAAGATTGAGCGATTATCACACACATCTTGAGTATATATAAAGATATTAAACAACAAGAACGGCAGAAAATTTAACCCATGTCAGACAGCTTTTTTCTTGTCAACGATAGTCTGGTCTAATGCTTCTTCAGCATTTGCATTTCCATAGTTACGTACTGAAGGCAACTCTGCAATTTTAGATCACATGCATTTCTAATTTCAATTGCAAAAAACATAAAAGCATCTATTTGAAATGCATTTCTAACTTTAATCGCAAAAAAAAGAGAGCTCTATTCGAAATATGCATTCAGATTAAAAGTCAAAAAATGTTTTACACCGTTCTGTAAACTGAGATTACGTAGTTATTAAATCGAGAGTAATGTGAAATGAAACACACAATGTATTTTTTTTTATTGTAATTTATAAAATACATACATACATACATATATTATATATATATATATATATATATATATATATATATATATATATATATATAGTTAGACTTAACGACCTCTGGTTTAATACTATTCAGTTTTTTTATGGGTTATAGGTCCTGTTTAAAAAAAAATAAAAGGCGTACTCTTTTTATTCCATCTGAATTTTCGAGTAATTTTTACTCTTGGTCACAGATAACTAAAAATAACACGTTGTACAAATAAAGTTTTTGCAAATGAATATATACTTACAATAGTTGAGATTGTGTAATTACTGGCATGTGTAACAGAAAACATTTTTAAAAAGCTATTTTGAATAATTACAAGATTGACAGTTTTTGACAAATGACATATAAAATAAAACATTTGTATATAAACATGCAAACTAAACTAGAGTGGAACAACTAAATTTAAATTATGAATATGCTTTATGGTAAATGATTATGAGTGGGGTGTACTAGTAAATGATATCTGGTTTGTAGGTGAATGTGCTTGTCTATGTGCAGTGTCTGTATATTGTATATTTGTGTAAGTTATGTATGTGTGTGTCTGGTAAGTTTTGTTTTGTTGTGTAAAGTTGTGTATGTGCATGTGTGTGTGTGTGTGTGTGTGTGTGTGTGTGTGCGTGTGCGTGTGGGTATGTGTACGTATGTGTACGTGTGTATATTAAGTGTAACTATATTATTTGTCAATAGACCCTAAGTTTCTTTTTTTTTATAATAATATATATTTTATTATTTTATGTATTTTACTATTTGAGTGACTTGAAATTGAGCAAGTAAGTGTATATCGAACTTAGATTGGAGATATCTGTTTTTTTATTTATACTATTTGGACAGTTATATATGTGACACATTTCTTTGAAAATGCGTTTAGATGTCACTTTTCGGTTTCTAATATTTTAGCGTCATTGAAATTCATATTATGACCTTTCGTTAAGACATGTGTAGACAAAGCACATGCCTGAGGTTTTATTTTAATATCGCTTTTGTGTTGCGTTATTCGCTGTTTTAAATTTTGAGCAGTTTGACCTATATAGGATGCATCACAATCTGAGCAGTTAATTTTATATAAATAATACAGACAAAATCTTTCTATTGTTTTTTATTATTATCAAGCCATTCCTTTAATAAAAAAAAAGGTATTTTGTTTTGCGCATTGCAGATTATTATTGCTGTGTCTATTACAATGGATGTTATATTTTAAACGATTGTTGATTTTAACTCCGATAGCTTAGGACAACCTAGTGCAAGCATATCAATTACAATGTTTTGCATTATATATGTTTCAATCAATTTCTTCTTTTCTAGACCCTTCACAAATACTTCTTCACCGGGTCGGATAATTTGCTTCAAATAAAGCGCTATATATGATAACACCATTCCAGCCGTTGTTTCTACAATCGTTAGGACTGCATTTATTTAATTAAAATGTAAAATGAATAGTGAAATACTGAACGTGCGTGAAAAAGTTTACTTCGACAATGAAATTGTTAATATTGAAAAAAAAAATACTCATCAACCTTATGCTAACACATCTTTAAGCAATAACAAACTGGATTTTTTTTAAACAGAACGGTTACTACTACTATTTTTTCTCTACAATACATTTATGCTAATATAGTTCAACTCGGGTAGATTGAAAGGTATCCTATTTTTAGTAAAAGTTGATAAATCAAATGAAAAAACTATTCTTAAATCATCATTTACCCACATCAAACTTGCAACCAAAATACCAAAATATTCAATTAAAGACAGTATGAGGATTAGTAAACACAGGGAAGCTTTTACGAAAGGTTACACGCCAAACTGGTCAAATGAAAATTTTAAGATTAAAAAGGTAAACGTAACCAATCCGACAACATCTATATTAGAAGATCAAGACGAAAAAGAAATCAAAGGTGCATTTTATGAAATGGAGTTGCAAAAGGTTAAACATCCAGGAATTTACCTGGTAGAAAAAGTCCTAAGAAAGATATAACCTTCTCGAATAATTTTAAACTTAGTTTAAAGAGAATTTCCGATAATTAAAAAGGAGCCCACGGCAAGTTCGGATGGAAGGTGGCTCTATGTTGAGGAAATCTCGAAGGTATAGCGGCTAGTCGAACTATATGCTCTGGGTAGAGAATGAGCTGTGGGTCGGGGTGTAATTGCGACCACTAGTAATAAGAATAAGGCGCCACCGTATTTTTTTATACTGGGGAGACCTAATACAAGTCCCTTGTACAAGGCTAATGCGGAAACCTTTCTCCTATAACCGCTATATAATTTTTAAAGACCACCTAATCTTTGAAGTATCTTACCTTATGGCTCGACTTTGACCTTAGCAATCCTCCATTGCACCTGTGAACAAATTAAACAAAGAAAAGCACTGTTTGTGCATTCAAACTCAAAATAATTAAATACAATCAGAATCGACTCTCATTCCTCTTAAATAAAAGATAGTCTTTAGTCCGAAAATAAGAATCTATTCTTTTGGTATCCAATAAAGTAATTTTCTACAAAAATATGTCTTCCTTTATAAGTTAATTTAAATTAGAAAGAGTTAATTACAATGGTACTGAATATATCCGTACCAATTACTATTTAATGAGGTTTATATAACAAATTGACAAAGCATAAAATTGCTTATTTATAGAAAGAGTTAATTATGGTAGATCTACCTTAATTTTACAGTAGATAATTACAGATAATTGTTCATAAAATATCAAATGTAGAAATTTAATTTCTAAAGGTTCAAAGTTATAAGAATTTACTTTATCTAATTAGTAGTGACATCTTCTGATGTTTCATTGAGTTAATAAAAGAATTATGTAGGAACAAATTACAGATTCATATCGTATAACAACGAAAAATATAATTGAGGTCTGTCCTTGACCTGTTCAAAGTTAACACAAGTCGGTTAAAGTAAAATTTATCTCGTTTCTACGTCGACAGTTCAAACAACATACGAACATAATTTTTTGTACATACCAGAACTCCAAATTGCACCTAAATACCTGCTTGAAAGCTGACGTATGTATTGACAACGGAACACTCCATTCCAAACAAATAGTTGTGCTGCATTCTGAAAAACACGTCACTTGGCCTCCATTATCTGCGTTTCAATTTACAGATGTTCCAGGAGTAATTCACACCACAAGAAAGCAAATGTTGTTTGTAATTAACTTGAATAAATTATATATGTGATTCCATATTATACAAGAATAGAATTGTTTTCATCAATTTCGCATGAATACCATTCAGAAAAGTTGCTTATTTATAATTTACGTTGCAATATATTTTAAATTAAATTATTCCCAAAGTTACACTGAAAATTTTAATTAATATTGTTATAGAAACAAATTCACTTACTGTTCCTAACGGTCCCTTAACAAAAACTTCATCGTTCTCCACGACTGGTTTCAACAAAAAAATGGACCATCCAAAACAATTTTTGAAGATGGCTTACACTTACAATCTTCCATCGTGCATGCTTCCAACACCAAAAATCTATGAAGGACATCGCTCCTAAGAACAATTTTCGACCTGCTTTAACCCCAGCTGTGTTAGAAGTGCGGGCCGAGCTTGTCGCTGCCCGGTAACAGCGTTACCTTGCGGTTCCTGAGTAGAGGGGGGCTTTAGGAAGGATACCAAACAAGAGCTTATATATTGTCACCGTAGAATTTAATTTTTAACATGAACTAAATACTAGTTCTTTATTGGACAATAGATTATATTAAATTAAGTGGATTAGATAACATTATAATGTATTATATTATTTAATATTTAATAAAAGGATTGATTATACGGATATATATTAGGTGGAAAATAAAATTGCTACAAAGAATGGAAATAAAGTCTTTGTAAAATGGTTAGGCTTCTCTAACGTACACAATAGCTGAATCGATAAAAAATAATGTTTGCTAGAAGTTGTTATAATAGTTAATAAGGCTAACATTGTAAAATTATATTAAAATAAATAATACAGACAAAATCTTTCTATTGTTTTTTTATTATTATCAAGCCATTCTTTTATTAAAAAAAAAGGTATTTTGTTTTGCGCATTGCAGATTATTATTGCTGTGTCTACAACAATGGATGTTATATTTTAAACGATTGTTGATTTTTAACTCCGATAGCTTAGGACAACCTAGTGCAAGCATATCAGTTACAATGTTTTGCATTAGGTAGGTTTTCAATCAATTTCTTCTTTTTCTAAACCCTTCACAAATACTTCTTCACCGGGTCGGATAATTTGCTTCAAATAAAGCGCTATATATGATAACACTATTCCAGCCGTTGTTTCTACAATCGTTAGGACTGCATTTATTTAATTAAAATGTAAAATGAATAGTGAAATACTGAACGTGCGTGAAAAAGTTTACTTCGACAATGCAATTGTTAATATTGAAAACATACTCATCAACCTTATGCTAACACATCTTTAAACAATAACAAACTGGATTTTTTTTAAACAGAACGGTTACTACTACTATTTTTTCTATACAATACATTTATGCTAATATAGTTCAACTCGGGTAGATTGAAAGGTATCCTATTTTTAGATAAATCCAAAACGAAAAACGGCGTACTTGTGCAGGTATAAATATAACACTGAAGTTTTATAACTAAAAAATATTATATGTTAATCGAGATAAAATAAATTGCATTCTTTATTTGAGCCAGTGGTTGAAGCTTTACAAGTCATTTCTGAGTGTATAGTTATACCCCCAAGGTTTTAGTATCAATGGTTGAGGTACTAAGAATTCTTTTATCATCACTTTGATTAAGAACAATTTTGTTTTTGTTTAATAGTAAAGACATCATGTTTTGACTGATCTAATTAAACATTGCTGTTTCTGTATAGTCTGTTTATAAAACAAAGCATTATTATAATCATGTAAGTGTACATTTTAGATCTAAGCCCTACAAACTCTAGCATGGTGTCATTAAAAAAATTCTAATTCTCCATATGGAAGATATTTAGACATTGCAGCCCCATATAAATTATTAACATCAAAATACATTATATATTTAGAATTAATATTCTGTCTTTTAATGCAATTGGAATTGTATCGTGATACTGAATCAAAATGTGAATAGCTATAAAGTCCGAAACGGGAACAAACGTTGAACACACTCTTTAAGCAGATCATGATTGTTAATATTTACCTTCGAGTGTAACACTTCACTGTTTAATTTAAAATACCACTACTAACTTCAGCCACTAGCTAAATTACTTTATACATAAATATGTTATGATGTAAGCAAAATAGCTATAAAATTAGACATTTGCAATTTTGCAGAAAAATAAAGCAAATTCGAAATCTTGGCTTAACAAAGTACGTGCATCAGCAGAAAAATTAATACTGAATTTTAATTTCCAATAACAACAATCTCACATCATTTTTCATTCAGCTGCGTTAAGGAAAAAATTTGCTTGCTCGCGCCAAAGCAATTCGCATGCAAGCATTTTTCCATATTTACATACTGAAGGCAACTCTGAAAACATTCTGCAGTTTTATCATAATATAATTACGTAGTGCAATTTTTAATTTATTGGAAGAGATGGATTTAATCTCAGTAAATTTTTAATAATGATACAATTTTCCCAAAATGTTGCTTCAGTTAAAAAATTCCTAAAGATTTGAGTATCCCAGAAAAAATCTGCATCAAACTCATGTGTTTTGTTTGTTTAACTAAAAATTTAGGGAAAAAATAACTTTAATTTATACAAAAATATCAATGTGAAATATTTCCTTTTCAGTAAAACTGAATGTGATTTTGTATTAAGGTTTATTTTATTATAAAAAATATTGCCAAGCGTTTTTCTTGTTTCATGTCGTCCTGCAAATAGAATATGCAATGTGCAACGTATGACATTTTCCATAAAACTTTGTTAAAGCAATTCATTTCTTCATTATTTAGCATAATTATAGCACGTAGTAAATCTAGCTCATGTGGAGGATAAAATAATTTTTTAAAATTCAACGAATGCTACGTAATGAAATTTAAATTACACAACGTTATTTATATGATAAAACTTTTGGTCTTTTATATGACCTTAATAAATACTTGTTTGAAATGAATGTCAATCGCTTTAAGTGAAAAAATCAGTTAGACAAACCGCTCATTTGGCGCTTTGTGAGTTTATTCACACATATATATAAAAATATTATAACATCGTTTAGTTAGCAATCTCCTCCGATTTACTTTTCAGTAAAACTGAATGTGATTTTGTATCAAGGTTTATTTTATTATAAAAAAATGTTGCCAATTCAAACTTCTTCGCTGCATTGCCCTAAGCGAATAAAAAGAAACGTTGTAAAAAAAATTAACTCATGCCTTAATCGACTAATACAGTAATATTGACGGGTATTGATGTTACTTTCTGCAACGAAAACAATTTTTAACACAGTACTCGCTGTCGTATGTAATTTTTGTAATCAATACTACAAAAATAGGCAATAGTTAGTATCAGTCGTTGAGGTACTGAGAATTCTTTTATCATCACTTGGATTAAGAACAATTTTGTTTTTGTTTAATAGTAAACACATCATGTTCGACTGATCTAATTAAACATTGCTGTTTCTGTACAGTCTGATATCGATTTAAAAAAATGTATAAAAGTCAAGTTCTTTCAGTTGTACTGAAAAAAAGTAAATATTTCAAATGATTTCTAGGTAAAATTTATTTTTTTTTGTTTTGCAATTGACAACTTTAATTTTAAAATATGGTATATACGCATGCACCGTTTCGAAGCCAGACCGGTCTTCCATTAATGCTGACTAAGTGGATTTATTTATTATTCTGCTGATGTTAGCATTAAATTTCTTGCTTTTGATTTTTCTGTAGATGTCAGCATTAAAAAAATTTATACATGACTGGCTTTATTAAATTTTCTATAGATTTCATATTTCTACAATTGCTATCTAGACAATACCTTAACATTAAATTCTTGCTTACATAAGTTGAATTTTCTGCTGTTCTTGTTGTTTAATATCCTTATATTCTCAAGATATGTGTGTGTGTGTGTGATAATCGTTCAATCTTTATTGCCAAGTTGTAGTTGTGTGTTCTATAGAACAAATCAAAAAATGAAAACCTTTTTTTTTTTAATTATCCTTGTCAGGAAAGAATAATGATAGTGATTGGGTTAACATTAGTGAGTAGTTTATAGTCAATCCAAATTAAGTACTGGAGAAAAAAATCGTTGACGCCGTGAGCAGATCCACCAATTGCAACGTACGACCTGATGACACCAATACAGAGTATGTATTCGTTAGCTTAATATATAGATATAATTTTCTTAATGCATTTACTTGGTCTAATATTCATTTGAATCTTTTTTAGTGAACACGAAGAAGAAGAACAACCAGAAACGCGCGTCAAAGATGAAGAAGACAGCCCTCATAGAACTGATAATGCAATATTTTTTTACCGTTCAGAGTTGGAGTGAGTTAGAACTGTTCTTTATATTTGGGAACTTAAGTGAATAATAGTATGTTTATTCTAGAGTACATAACATATTATATATATATATATATATATATATATATATGTGTGTGTGTGTGTGTGTATTTTATAAATTACAATAAAGAAAAATACATTGTGTGTTTCATTTCACATTACTCCCGATTTAATAATTACGTAATCTCAGTTTACAGAACGGTGTAAAACAATTTTTGACTTTTAATTTGAGTGCATATTTCGAATAGATGCTCTCATTTTTTTGCGATTAAAGTTAGAAATGCATTTCAAATAGATGCTTTTATATTTTTTGCAATTGAAATTAGAAATGCATGTGATCTAAAATTGCAGAGTTGCCTTCAGTACGTAACTATGGAAATGCAAATGCTGAAGAAGCATTAGACTAGACTATCGTTGACAAGAAAAAAGCTGTCTGACATGGGTTGAATTTTCTGCCGTTCTTGTTGTTTAATATCTTTATATATACTCAAGATATGTGTGTGATAATCGTTCAATCTTTATTGTCAAGTTGTAGTTGTGTTCTATAGAACAAATCAAAAATGAAAACTTTTTTTAAAATTTCACTTGTCAGGAAAGAATAATGATAGTGGTTAGGTTAAAAATTATTGAGTAGTTTATAGTCAATCCAAATGAAGTGCTTGAAAAAATTGTTTACTCCGTGAGCAGATCCACCAATTGCAACGTTAGCATATATTTCAATAGATTTATTTCTAGTTTTTTTGAAGTTGGAGCATTTCATAAATTTCCTCGTTTATATATTTTTTGCAGATAAACTGAGTTCGCGATTTAATAACTACGACTTGTTATTCTTTAAAAGCGAGAATGAGAAAATTGGTGCAGTCAGTCTGTCTGTTTGTCTATTTGTCTGTCTGTCTTTGGCAAAATTTTCGAGATATCTGTACAATTTGTTAAATGGTGTAAAACCAGTAAAGAGCTATTGCGTTGATCAATTATAATTGCTTTCAGGGTTGAGAGTCCCATTCGTGCTGACTGAGTTTAATTGTTTTTTTTCTGTCGACATCAGCATTATTGTCGTGCCTATAACATTTTGCAATAGATAGGTTTCTATCCATTTCTTCTTTTCTAGACCCTTCACACATACTTCTTCACCGAGTCAGTTAATTTGCTTCGGCTAACATTGTAAAATTATATTAAAATAAATAATACAGACACAATCTTTCTATTGTTTTTTATTATTATCAAGCCATTCTTTTAATAACAAGGTATTTTGTTTTGCACATTGCAGATTATTATTTTATAATTTTTTTATTATTTTTTCTCTGCACTTACATTTTTCAACATACGTGTGTTTTGAAATATGTTTCATTGAAAGTAATATAAAGCCGATCCTAATTCAAAACGTGCCCACAAGTATTTTACATTGAAAGTATATAAGAATTCATGTTTTCACAACTATTTTACATTGAAATGTTTTCACAACTATTTTACATTGAAATTATAGAGGGTCGATCCTAATTCAAAACGGTGCACGTGTATTTTACATATGGAAAATACGTCTGAATACGTTTTGAATTAGGACCGGCCCTACCCCACTACTTACATGCCCACCTCTAGCCACAGTGACGAAGAGGTAGAAGAGATCTACAAAAATAGCGAAGACATATTAAGATACGTAAAAGGACACGAAAATTTAATAATTACGGGGGATTTTAATGCAGTGGTAGTTGAAGGTAGGGAAGGAGCGGCAGTAGGTTTATTTGGTTTAGGCACGAGAAACGACAGGGGAAATAGGCTGGTAGAATTTTGCTACAAGAACAATTTAATCATCATAAACACATTATTTCAAGATGCCAGGAGATATAGGAAGATATCAAATAGGTTACATTCTTGTTAGACAACGGTTTAGGAATCAAGCAAAAGACTGAAGAAGCTACCCAGAAGCAGTTATAGACACTGACCACAACATCGTAATTATGAAGGCCGCACTTAAATTTAAAAATTTGAAAAAAAACGGAAAAAGGCACTTAAACTTAGAGAAACTAAAAGATAAAGATATTCAAGAAAGATTCGAAAAAAAGTCAAATGAATTGCTCAAAGATATCGGGAAAATATCTGATACTAAGGAAGTAGAAACAGAATGGAATAACATTAAATCCAGTTTAGACATGGCGGCCAGAGATATTCTGGGGTATACACAAAAAGAAAATAAGAAACCATGGATAACAAAAGATATCCTGAATTTAATAGAAGAAAGACGAAAATACAAAAATAAATCAGACAAAACAGGAAAACAGATACAACGCCATAAAATGGGAAATTATTCGCAATTGCAGGAAAGCTAAAGAACACTGGATTGATGAAAAGTGCAAAGAGGTACAAACTAAGATGAAAGTCGGAAAGACAGATGAAGCATACAAACTAATTAGGGTCAATTTTAGGGATATAAAACCGTATAGTAAAAATATAAGGGACGTGGGAGGAAACGTCATTATAGAAAATGTAGAGAAAATGGATAGATGGCAAGAATATATAGGGATTTTATATGCAGGAGAGGAACTAATTGCTTTAGAACAGCAATCAGACATTGAAAATGATGACTTGGGATATCCTATACTTAGAGATGAATTTGAATTAGCATTAAAGGGTCAGAAAATGGTAAGGCGCCGGGTACAGATAAGGTGCAAGCAGAAACTCTAAAACCCGCTGAACAAGCAGTAACAGAACGTCTCTTCCAACTTGTAAGCTATATGTATGAGACAGGCGAGATACCCAAAGATTTCAAACGTAACATCATATCATTTTAATGTAATCAGCGTTGACTTGGTGAATATCCATAATAATAATAAATAAATAAATAAAGAAGAATATCTTAGTACTTTTATCTTCACAATAATAAAGTTATTATAATGTCAATTTAATTAAAATACGACGAGCGCTTTCGACTGTTAAGTCATTATCAAGTCTAACAGAAAACTAAAATTGAGCTAAAATATGTATACATATATATAAGCTAATGACATGTAGAGAGGGATAAACAGGTTACAATCTTGAAGCAAAGTCAATTATTGGAGACGCATTTATAAATGTAATATCGTTAACAATATTTTGCCCAAGTGCCAACGCCTTCTTAATTTCTATATTTTCTAAACTGTCCAGCTTTTTACCTTTATTTAAAATGTGAAGGATTTCAAAATTTGAATTAACATCACAATTGTGATCATTGTCATTTAAGTGTCTAGCGAATGCTTCTAGTGCATTAATGATATTACATTTATAAATGCGTCTCCAATAATTGACTTTGCTTCAAGATTGTAACCTGTTTATTCCTCTCTACATGTCATTAGCTTATATATGTATATATATATATATATATATATATATATATATATATTGCTGTGAAACCACCAAAATCCGGGTACTCCGCTTTTCGAATCGAGCCTCACGAATTGGGCATCAAGAATGCTGTGATCCATGTATTAGAATCGAACCTCACGAATTGGGCGCCAAGAATGCTGTGATCCATGTATTAGAATCGAACCTCACGAATTGGGCGCCAAGAATGCTGTGATTCCTCCATTAATCCGGGAACTACGGATTTCGAATCGTGGCCCACAGATTGGGCGTCAAGAATGCTGTGAAACCTACAAAAAGCTATTCATTAACTCAACTGTTCCGTTGACTTTCTTCTGTTCATCGCCTCGGCTGCTCCCCTAGATAAACCTTCATCCTCATTCATAAAAAAAACAAACACATTCCTACCACAAACATCAACGTTAACTCTATTTACATCAATATTCACAATACATTAAAATTTCAAAATTAAAAATTCAGCATAAATTTCAGTATCAGAAAATTTCAAGATTAAATTTATTATCATTTTAATGTGCATCCAGAATTAAAGTCCTTGTAGGATGCCTACTAATTAATGTAACAATATATGCAGACCTGAGTCTGAGTACAAAGGGAGCATCTTCCACCCCTTTACGTTAATTAACCAGGTTCGTCTAATTGAGCTCAAAGACATACCCAAATTTTCATCATAATCCAGAACATCAATACTAAATACCCCTTTCTACTTAAACAAGCAAATTTCCCCTTAAAATTAAAATTTTATTGTTAGTACAATTTCACTACTGTCCATTTTAAGTAAATCAATTATAAAGTTATTCAACACACACGAAAACATCAAAGTTCAAACAAAATAGTATAATTTACCTGAAGGTCACTGCACTCGTAGCTTCAATGTACATCGTCCCTTTTGTTAATCACACTAATCCAACTGGGTTATATTTACGGCTTCTGATTCTCAACGCTTTTAAAATTTTCTCCACCGCCATTCATCTAAAGTTGTTTCAGGGCTTTTCCGGAACTCATTTGTGTATATCAGAACCTTGTTTTGTGGATCCAGACACGTTTATGAACCATTTAATTATTAACACCCCCGAAAAATAACAAAGAAATTCATACTTCTTTCACCAATATACGCCAAAACTGACTACTTTTGTGTATTCATTTGTCGTTGTAAATTTTACTAATTGGTACAGTGTTACTAACTTTATTACCTTGTATCTTCTTTTCTAAATGCACTAAAGTACATTCATTGTAGCACGTAAAGAACAAGCTGTTTTAAATCACCAAAATATACGAGCAAACTTTAAATTATTCTATCAAACTCGTAAAACTAAAAAGCACTGTTTAACGCATTGAATCAAGTCGCAGATGTCAGAGAGCTTGTTCATATTCACCTGGGTATATATAGAGGTTAGCCTGTCTGTCGGTCTAGTCCCCAAAACGGACAATTCTCAAGAATTTCGCATGCTAGGTTCCCATTCCGCAGCCCGGCATGCGATTTTTACGAAATTTGCACTCGTACCCGTTAAATCTCAGAAATTTCGACACGGCTCGCAACGTCTGGAAATAACTAATTGAATTTTCTACAGAAATGTTATTTTTACCTCTCAATTTTGCCTTTTATTTTCAACCAATCGCAACCCAATGACGTTGCTCCACTCACGCCTTTACTATATGTGTCTCGGTCTCGCGCATATTATCTGTCTCTATCTAACCTGTTCTTAGTGGTGCAAATTGATATTCCTTACTATCGATTATTTCAGTCCACATGGACTGTTATCTGGGTTAAATAACCCCGTATCCAACCTTCCCGTTAATATAAGCGACGGTTTCTCCAACATTTTCTGAAACCATTTGTTATCTGCAAAATTTTCGCCGTACGTGACTTTTAAACTACGCAGGTGTTCAATCGTACTATTAATTCTCAGAGCTTTATTTCATGGTATTTTAATCTTGGATTTTCACAGGCTTTTATGCTTATTATTAAAAATGGTTTAATTAACTCCAACTAAAATTGACTTCTACCCTTTCATTTTTAGCGAATACAAATTAAATATTAATTATTATGTGTACACTTTGTTTAATACCGGTTACTTAAAATTGAGTTAATTAATATAAATTTTGCACGTAATTTCTATTTGTTTCTTTACTAGGAATAATTAAATTACAGGTAGAGCATTTTAATACTGCTTCTTTTGATATAAAGCGTCTTGTACATAATTTAACTCCCTTATTTTTAATGAAACGAATGAATTTTTATGCTTCACGCTTTTATTTAATAACACGTACCTTTTCCCAAAGCTTCTACACGGTGATTAAAATTATTTGATGTGATTATTTAATTTTCTACCCTAGTCTAAATATGAGTAATATATATATATATATATATATATATATATATATATATATATATTAGCTCAATTTTAGTTTTCTGTTAGACTTGATAATGACTTAACAGTCGAAAGCGCTCGTCGTATTTTAATTAAATTGACATTATAATAACTTTATTATTGTGAAGATAAAAGTACTAAGATATTCTTCTTTATTTATTTATTTATTATTAGTAACATCATAGTAACTATACCGAAAAAGGAAGGCGCGGATAGATATGTAAATTTTCGAACAATAAGTTTGACATCACACGTGTCAAAAATATTAACTAGAATTGTACAAAGACGAATGGAAAAACGGGCTGAAGAATACTAGGAGAAGACCAATTTGGGTTTAGGCGAAACAGGGGAACACGGGAGGCTATTTTAGCTCCGAGAGTGATAATGGAGAAAACAAATGAAAAAGGGGAAAGCGTGTACATAGGGTTTGTAAATCAGGAAAAAGCATTCGACAATGTAAAATGGAAAAAAATGTTCGAAATAGTAAAAAAGATTGGAATGAGTTATAGGGATAGACGAATAGTACATAGCTTATACAAAGACCAAAGAGCAGTAATAGAATTAGAGCAGGAACGTAGAGAAGTAAACATTAGGAAAGGGGCGAGACAGGGATGTGCCCTATCCCCTTTAATTTTTAACTTGTACATAGAAAAGGCAATGAATACTGTCAAATGCAGGAAGACATTTGGAATTACTATGCAGGGACAAAAAAATTGATATGCTTAAATTTGCAGATGATATAGCGGTATAAGCGTTTAGCAAGGAAGAATTAGAAGCTGCTCTTAATGAAATGGAAACAGTTCAACAGCGAGATACCGTATGAAAATTAACAAAAATAAAACTAAAGTCCTAGAATGCAAAGGAGAGGAAAATAAATCAAAAACAAGAATACAAATATGTAACACGAACTTACAAGAGGTTAAGGATTTCTGCTATCTAGGAAACCAAATCACGCAAGATGGGAAAAGCACAAAAGATATAATACAAAGATTAGCACAAGTCCGTGCATTTAACAAGAAAAAGCAACTACTGTGTTCAAAGACAACAAACATAGAAACAAGGAAAAGATTGCTTAAAACATATGTGTGGAGCACAGCACTGTATGGCTGTGAAGCCTGGACAGTAGGAGAAGCGGACAAGAAAAAGGTAGAAGCCTTTGAAATGTGGTGCTACAGACGTATGATGAAGATATCATGGACAGACAATGTTAAGAACGAAGAGGTACTAAAAATGGTAGAGGAAGAAAGAAATATGTGGAAAACGGTTAAAAATAGGAGAGATAGGATGATAGGCCACATACTAAGGCATGAGGGAATAGTGCGGAATATATTAGAAGCAGATATAGGAAAAAAGAGAAGAAGATGTAGGCCTAGGCTAGACTACTGCACACAGATAGTGAAAGATGTAGGCTGTAGCAGTTTCAGGGGGATGTGTAGGCTAGCTCAGAATAGAAATCAATGGACGTATGCATCCAACCAGTCCCAAGATGAATAAATTAATGACGAAGAAAGCAACTGTACTTAAACGTGATGATTATTATAAGCAACTACAAGAATTGGTTGGGCAATATTCTCGAATAATGTTAATTGTGTGAAAGGATTTACTGGAAAACTATTATTTCGGCAAATGTCTAACTGTTGGGGGATCTTGGCCGCCGCAGGCTGCTTAACTCCCGTCACTGAATCTTGGTGAAATAGGGCATAAAATTAGAAAACAATAGAAGGGGAACCGAGCTGTATACATGCTGTGTGAGAATTTCATGGAACTGTGTAGGCTAGCTCAGAATATAAATAAGTGCAGGTACGTGTCCAACCAGTCTTGAGACGGAAAACCCACTGACGAAAAAATAAGCGCAGATTAATCTGATGATTATTATAAACACCTGGGTGTTGGTTGTGAAATATCTGTGACTAATATTGACCGTGCGAAAAGATATATTTGAAAATATTAAATCGGTAAATGTTTAAGTGCTGGGGGAACTTGGCAGCCACCGGCTGCTTACCCCCCTTCACAACCACTGAAGGTCGGAGAAATAGGGTTTATAATTGTAAAACAATAGAAGGTGACCAAACTGCATCTAAGAAGAAAGAACAGCGCCTATGAGGAAAGACAACAAACATGGAACAAGAAGAAAATTGTTGAAAGCATATGTGTGGAGCACAGCACAGTATGCCTATGAAATACGGACAGTCTGAAAAGCAGACAGAAAAACGGTAGCAGCTTTTTGAAATGCTGTGCTTCAGCTGTATGAGGATGATAGCATGGACAGACAAAGTTAATAACAATTAGGTTATAGAAATAGTAGGGAAAACAAGGATATATGGGACAAAAATAGGAGAAATAGAAGGGCAGAATACGTTCTAAGGCATTTTTGGGGAATAGTATGCGATATATTACAAGCAGAGATAGGAAAAAAGAGGTAGATGTAGACCTAGATCAGATAGTGATGGATGCAGACTGTGCAAATTTCAGGGAAATCTGTAGGTTAGTTCAGAATAGGAAACATTGATGGTACACATCTAATCAGTTCCAGGACTGAAGACCTAATGATGATGCAAGCTAATATAGTAAATTAGAATTTCGAAGAGGTCTGACTATTAATTCCCTTCGTATAAGATGTTCAAAATTTGACCGTGCGAGATAACAAGGAAAAGTAATAGCTGCCCATAACATTTTTATTGGCCTATAAAAAAATACCAACTAAATGAAGTACTTATGTATTATCTAACGGCGTTATCTGGAGTATCCTCTCATATTACTACCTGAAATCAAAATGTACGATAACTCCACATGATTAAATTTTTACATATAGAAAAACACATTTTATACGTATAAATGAAAGGATATAACATTGTTACGGGTTAAATAAGCGTTACATTAATAAATATTGATTTGCCCTGAAGGTGGGGTACCCCGTATACTATATAAGGGTGCGTCATCTAATCACGGCGGTGCGGGAGTGGGTTGCTATGAAAGAAATAATAAAAGGAAACAGAAAAGTTCAAAATAAAAATAATAAATAAAATGGTTAAAATACAAGAAACTACCTTACACTAATCACTTACACTGATAGGCTTTTCTTGCCATAATTAAAGGCACTAAACTGTCTGTCACAGTTATTCCGTACACGGAAGACTGTTATTCCGCATAGGTCTTCTTTGCTTTTGGTTCCTTAAATTCGATCACCTTATATGTTACCAGGAGCGCCGGCAGGAAGGTGCAAAGTAGTATTCCTGGCTTGAAAGAAAATACACAATTTAATTACTTAAATAGGAAATTGATATGTTTATAGTTATTTGCCGTACATAACTTATACGTAAATAAATGGTTTAATATTTTATACACTTTTGTGTAAGCTTTGGGAAACATTATTGCGTGAATAAAAATTTGAGGCGTCTAGATTGTTCAAAATTGTTCAACACCTTGTCAATGAAATCAATGTCCTCTACCCTTTTCTAGTTAACACTGAGCATGCACACGTCACATAACCTCGCATCTCCCATCGTAGACCGATTCCATGTGTTGGCAAGCCATACGTACTACATGAACGCTCAATACTGCATGTTGTTGCCTGTTACAGTCTAACGAACGGGCCAGAAACAAAGGATGAAAATCAGTCAAGAACGACTCACTCGAATTACTGTAGCAGAAGAAGAAACGGAAGGAAAGCAAAGACCGCGCTAACACATTCGAAGATTGGGAGTCAATCAAAACGAAACCTGCGAACGTACAACCCGTCAGTAAAGTATAGAAATACAAAAAAGGTAATAAAGAAGCAAACAATAATTAAAATATAAGTAACATACAAATAAAAAAAATATTATATTTATCCACATACATATAACTAGGATGGCTTTACTTAAACTATTTACTAACACTACAACACAGGTGACGAGCTGGCCTCACATGAAATCGTTTAACATAAGAGAGGATAAAAAGTTTTTATAATGGCACCACCACTAAATATCTACACAACTATTATATCGAAGGGATACTATTAGCTCAGTTATTCATCCTAGTAAATCAACAGTGTTCAAAACATACCCTCATATAATTATCCTAATAGTTACGTAATACAAGTACGCTAACCATAACGTATGCTATCATAGCAATCGTTTTATAAAAATTGGTACTCTTTTACTTTTAACATAATTTAAATAAATAAACCGTGGGGTAAGCTAGCAAAGCAGTCCTTTTATAAAGATTGGTACTTTTCTAATATTTATCTCAAGCACGTTGTTCAGGATGACTCGACCGACACATCACAATGGCCAGCCAATTCTGTTGAAAGAAGACGTGGAATTTATGACCAGTGACAGATAAGCATGGTCCAGAGGATTATACGGCATCTGATTTTTGTTCAATGCTCAACCCGAAGGTACTACGAGGGTTGGAATAAAACAGTTGATAGCTTTTAAAGACTTTATTGTTTATTTAAGTATTTTCGACGAAGATTAATGCACTTTTGCATGCGCTCAAACCAACTCTGGAAGCAGTTATTCCACTCGTTTGGTGATACAATCAAAATTGCATTAAGAAAGGCATCGACTACTTCTCCTGGCGACTGGAACTTTTGACCAATTAGTCCGTCGTTGATTTTCGGAAAGGTACAGAAATCGTTGGGACCTACGTCGAATGTGTACGGAGGATGGTCTAACAATTCGACGTTTTGTTGCGTTAACAATTCAATTATCTTGCAAGTTGTGTGCGAATTTGCATCTTCTTGGAGGAGGATGAATTGTCATTTGGGGTTGGTTTTTCGAAGCTTTGCGATGACTTGCGACAAACAAATGGTTGTACACCCATCGGCAGTAACAGTTTTTTGGTCTTGCAGAAGAATTGTTACTACATGATCTACTTTTGAGACAAATGTTGCAACTATCCTTTTGGAGACAATTCGACAACGGATGACTTTTGTCGGCTTTTCTTCACCTTGCAACACCCAAACAGACGACTGGCGGCTATTTTTTGGCTCGTATTAGTAAATCTAAGATTCATCACCACTTTCCATGATGCAAACGTTTTTAGAGTTTCCTGCGTTGAAGTGTTCTAGAGTTTTTTGATACCAATTTCCCTTAACTGCTTTCTGTTCTTTGATCAACATATGCAGGATCTAAAGGGAAACTAATTTCTTTACACACACTTCTTCATGCAACATTTTTTGTATTGAAGTCTTAGAAATCCCCAATAATGCCTCAAATTCGCGATATGTCACAAGTCGACTTTCGTTGATGGCCTTGCGCACAACATCGATATTTTCCGGAGTGACTGCTGTTTTTGGTGCATCTGCTCTTAAATCGTCGCTAAGACTAATTCGTCTACGTTTGAATTCTGTATAACAACGAGAAATTGTTGACTGATGCGGTGCCTTATTGCCGAAAACAGAAACCAACTCGACGAGACATTCTTGTTGAGATAATAGTCTTCAAAAATATAAAAAATGGTTGTGTTAAAATTTTCACGGTTTAATTCTAATTTTCGATTAACTTGTTAACTTTGACAGTTCGTTGTAGCTACAACAGTGCACGTATCACACTGAAACTTTGGATATCGGTACACTAAATGAAAGTTAATTTCTAGTACTGACATGTGATTAGTGACGCTTTCTATGTCCTAGTATGCAAAGCATAAAAGACATCCCTCGTACAATGGCCAGAAAGCAAGTTTTTTTATCTAGAAATTTTGAATTTTTTCTGAACGGTTGCTGTTCAAAGCAAGGTAGAGATCCTTAACGTTCGTTACAACATACATACTTACATTTACCTCTCATCCGGTCAAGGGTGTATTTTGTGAAAAATGCTCGCTTAACAGCTGCTCTCGGGAATCGAACCCAGGACCTTGGGATTAGTAGTCACTCGCAAACCAACTTAGCCAGGAAGGGCCGGATTATACGACAGATGGAACCCACGGCTCGGGCTTAGCATGGGTTACTGATATACGCAAAATACGAAATCCTCAAACCGGGAATCGGGCCAAAGACATTAAACATTTCCATTAACGATGCAATAAAAATATTAGTCACTTACCAGTCACCAAGAAAAGTATTTCATTCCACAAGAATTTTCATAACTGCTTCCTCGAAATTATGATACTCGTTATAAATGAATACAACAACCAAACAGGACAACCTGTAGTAAAAAAAAGAAACCGTTCAATCCAAGACGTACAAACTGGTTTCTTTTTTAAATATGGTTACAGAAAATTCCTTTCCACGCCGAAATCGTGAATGCAATTGGAACGATAACGTACGCAGATTCCATTATACCATGTACATACAATCTCACATTTGCAATACATAAATCAGGTGTTCAACGAAAGTATAATAAAATTCGTTTTATATCAGGATTTTCGGAAAACCTATTATAGTAAATTGAAATAAAATTCAAGCATAATTCGAGATAAAACGTGGCTTTATCTAATTACGATTTAACCGAAGTCAATTAACATACCTTTTACAGAAGCGTGTTCGCCCCGGTTTGCAAATTTTTCCGAACTTGCATAAGGACACCTTAAGAAAATTTAAAAATGTTTTTTAGGTTCTGTTAAACCTGAGCGCTTGAACCTTGTTACACAACTAGGGTAGGTGTACTAAGACAACACATACTTTTTGCAGAAATGTGGTCGCCCCCGTTGGAAAATTTTTTCAGACTTGCATAGGAACTCCTTAAAAAATTCAAAAATGTTTTTTTTAGGTTTTGTAAGACCTACGTTTTTAAAACTTGTTAGTCAGCTATAGTAGGTGTACTAAAAAACACATACCTTTTACAGAAACCTGTTCATCCCAGTTTGCAAAATTTTCCGAACTTGCGTAAGGACTCCTTAAGAAAATTAAAAAAAATATTTTTGGATTTTGTTAGACCTGTGCTCTTGAAACTTGTTAGGCGATTAGCGTTGTTGTAGTACAAGTTTCAAACGCGCAGGTCTTAAAGAAGCGAAGTAAAAATATTTTTAAATATTCGTTAGGTATCCTTATGCAAGTTCGGAAAATTTTACGAACCGTGACGATGACAAAAAAGAAAAGTAAAGTAAACAGAGAAAACAGCCCGCACCGAATCCGCAACAAAACACAGGTGCAAAATCTAAAAGAATTAACGTCGTACTTGCTGAAAACGTTGTAGAGTGGGGTGGGTCATACAGAAAGAAAAATTGGAAACCTCAGTAAGTAGATTTATTACAAATCCGTTAGTTAACAAACATGGTATCAAAAGGAATATTTACAAAAATCGAAACGAACATTTGCGTAACGTGCTATTAGAACATTATATAAACGAAAACGTCAACTCGCATCTATCACAACATAAAAATTTGAACAAATAACAATTTGGGATTATTTTCCAGTCGCATGTAATCGTAAAATCCAAATAATAAGTACAGTATACTTACACAATGTTTCCAGCCCTAAGTAAATACAAGATGAAAATTAGACATAATATATACAATAATACAGAGCTGTTTACGTGCTCCTTACCGAAATGCACTTCCTAAAAGAAATAGCGTATCCCTAAACTGAAGTGAACCAGGTGTTAAATTTAATCTAGATTATAATTAGTAAACAAATTGTTGGCGGTAGCATTTTCTAAATCTTAGGTTAAACTAAAATTGCTTCAAGTGAGCATGTGTGGCTTGAAAAACAATCGCGTAATTACGTGTGCACTAATACGTGAACGTGTATTTTACAATCACGGTCTGTAATATATTGCGCCATAACCACGACTAAGGAAAAACTAAAGCACTAGCGTGGTTATCAATTATAGACAAAAGAATTAACTCGGTTTCATAACAAGCATAAAAAGAAAGGGTGTCGAGAATTCGTACCTTAGGTCCGTATCATACATCACCAGCCTGCCTCTGGTATCATCGTAGCAGATCTGAAAGTGTGTACTTACGTTTGTCGATGGACCAGCTACTTCTAAGAAACAATTTCACAGAACTTGACTAAGTTTGACTTTTAAAACTGAAGTACAGCAATACCCCTTAAAAGAAAGCATCTTAAGTAACACCACGACTTTACAGAATCATTTCACGTGAAACGACGCCGTATAGAATAGGATCCTCTTCGACGCTCCGTCTGTATATATAGAGAGATAAGGCATTAGGTGGTAACGTGTTTTTCTTTAAAAACACTTCTCATTGATAAAATAGCACTTACAAAAGTTATTCCCACAACAACCGTCAAGTATTCTCAGAACAACACCTGCAAACCAGAACAATTAAGAAAGTAGATGAGCACTTCCACGAAGTTTTTTTGTGTAAAATTTATGTTTATTCAAATTGTTAGGTATGTCTGCAATTCACTTTGTAACATTATATTAGCCAAATGTACGATGGGTGGCTTACTTGTTATAGAAAATCATAGAGATTTAGTATTTCGATTTCTAATACGGTAGGAGATAGTAGGTGGGCATTTTATATCGCTCGTAAATTGAGTTCGTAAACACCTGTGCGATAACGAAACGCAACAACTGTATATTTCGTAGTAACAGTATTGAAAACCATCATGTGAAAGCAAACACTTAAACGTATTTATCGAAGCATTGCAGATGTAAAACTTATTTCAGAGAACATAAGGCGAGGATTTTTAATCAAAGCAAATTAACATAGAATATACATATATTTAACGTTGTAGCTAAATACTTAATGAGATGCTTGAATAAGGAATCATTTCAATTTAAAAAGGTAGTCGACTTTGTTAATTAAAATTTGCATCTTCGTGAATATAATAAGAAATACGTAACATGTTTTAGTACACCTAGCCTAGCTGCCTAACAAGTCTCAAGAGCGCAGATCGTACAAAAGCTAAGAACAAATAAGTATAAATATTTGTTAGGTGTTTTTATGCATGCGCGGAAAATTTTGCAAACCTGGGCGACACGTTTCTGTAAAAGGTATATGTTGTTTTAGTACACCTATCCTACCTGCCTAACAAGCTTCAAGAGCGCAGGTCTTACAGAAGCTAAGAAAAAATATTTTTAAATTTTCTTAAGGTGTTATGCAAGTTCGAGAAAATTTACGAACTGGGACGAACACGTTTCTGTAAAACATGTGTTGTTTTAGTACACCTACCTACCCTAGCTGTCCAAAAAGTCTCAAGAGCGTAGGTTTAAGAAATGTCATAAAAGCAATTTTCTAATTTTTTGTGTTTTCAAATTCACAAAAATGAGATTCGTGCAGTAAATTAGTTCTCACATACTTGCAAACGTAGTAAGCTTGAATGGAGATACTGAATAGAGAATGTTTAAAAATTGATATAATCTTTGCCAGCTGTATTATTGATAGGTGCGTCGCTGTGTCTAAATTGGTACAACTGGACAACTGCTTAAAAATAGACTTAAAAATAATATACGAATGTCTAAATTATTTAGTTTCAATCATCTTTAGGTTTGAAATGCGTAAACATAATTGGATTAATATTAAAAACATAATTGTACAATAGAAATGCTTATTCAGATCAGTAGGCGTGGTTTTGTAGCGATTGGTATTGGTAGGCGTATCCATATTTAGCAACCGGAAGATAGTGGATGCTACTTTTACCGACATAATATTTTGTGTAAGACAACGAAGAATAATAAGACCATTTATCAATAAAAGAGTATTTCCATTTCTCAAATAAAATATTTTGATTTTCAATTACAGGTCTCAACGAAATATATACAAATTTACAGATGGTTAATACAATTTTAACATATTTAATGTCAACCTAAATAAATTATTTGTGTTAACTATCCTTGTGGTATAAACCTGGTAACAAAGGTAGTCATTCTCAACATGTGCATGCCAAAATAATTTTACGTATTCTTAATTCAAATAAATATTCAATAAACGAACAATTTAGCTATTCAAAACCAGTTTTTTCAAGCAAGCTGCTGGTTCTATATTGTATGATACTCCTTTCAGATGGAAATTTTCCATGAATTAAAATTTAATTCATTAATCAATTAATAATCAATTTTATATGAAATTCCAAATATTAAAAATTTAGTTTTCTACCAATTCAGATCATAAACAAAATATTAAGCCAAACAAAAATTCGTTTACATTATTAGTTAGAGTAAATGATAAACGTAGAAACTAATTTACTAAACAATAATAATGAAAGATCAAACTCAAATTCTATGTGATTGGCAAGATCTACAACCAATATCTGTACGCTTTCATTTAATAATCAAACGAGTACTTGAAGTTCCGTATGTATCTGAAACCCCATTACAACCTACAGCTGGTCCTACTTTAACTAATTATCTTATTACTTTCCTAATTTAGCGCATCAACGAAGAAATCAATTATAGAACTAATTAAGACGCATTTTATTAAATTCAGTGGACAATTCTCAGATTGCATGCCCCCGAATAAGCTTGACCATCCTTACGAGGTCTTAGGAGAACCACACAATGCTCATTCTTATTCGTTTCCGGAAAACGTTCGCTACAGGTGCAGGCCTATAAAGACAGATATCATGTGTTTAAAACGACACGCAATACGTGTAAGTATAGCTTGGAAGTTTATTTATCTATTGCTAATAGTAGAACTTGGAAGATATAAAGTAATTGACTATGATAATTTAGATAAAAACACTGCGAATTAGAGAGTACGTCATTTTTACTTGCTACATCATTACTATTAAAATGGAATGAATACCAATTAAAATGCTGTTAAATTATTAATTTAATATTAAATTATTCATATGTAAGTACCTAACAAAATATTATAAGTGGTTATCGTATTTATGTATTAAGATATCCCAAAAATCGTTTAAAAAAAGTAGGAAGTATATTAAGGGTGGAGGGTGTTACGTTCAATTGTGCCCTGCTAAATATTTTCATTCGATTTATGATTCTCTTTCAATATTCCCACGCTTCCGCTTTGAATTCTGTCTAACTACATGTTATAGGAGACGTCCCTAATCACGCTTTATAATTTAATAAATTAATTTGTTCCTATAAAATTCCTCCTTATACAATTGAAACAAGTATTTGTTCGACACTCTGTGGAATGTTATTTATGTATTTAGTGTAAGTCAAAGTACCTCAATCTCGATTATCTAAAATCTTTGCTTTCTAAAAGAACATGCTCGCTTTATTTATAAGTAACAACACAAATTTGAATAGCATAGATTTTCTACATATGTGATTAACAAAGGTAATTGCATTAGAGTTTACCGGTTTTCTTTATCTATTTATGCATTAAAAAACTCTAGACGTGTTCTTTTGACATGTAGTACCCTAATATTTGAATCGATTATGATATCGTTTCCAAAATTGGGTTCACTTTGATCCTGCTTTCCCCCCTAGCATGTACTTTATGCGTGGCTGATTCTGTTACTCAAAGAGCGATGCACGTCTACTACCAGAAGAAGCTTATATTTTCTGTGCATCGGTAAGTTTCTTACATGCATATTAATACTAGTAGGGTTGCCCGCAGGAATCCGTTTGCGGACTTCCGTTCTGGGACATTACATGTGATTTTCCAATGCTCCACCCGAAGGTACTACATTGGCCAGAAAGCGAGTTTTTTTTACCTGGAGAATTTTGAATTTTGCCGAACCCTTGCTGTTCCAAGCAAGGTAGGGATCTTTAACGTGCGTGACAACACTCACACACGGGACCTCCATTTTACCTCTCATCCGAATGAGGGTGTATTTTTGTGAAAAATGCTCGCCTAACATTTTTCAAACGGACCGTGTCGGGATTCGAACCCGGGACCTTGGGCGTAGTTGTCACACACATACCACTACGCCACGGAGCCGCCTTCCGTTCTGGGACAATTTGTTGGATGGGCTCTTGGACGACTTTCAGGCCATGATAGATAACTGTCGTTGCTTACGCGGACGACATACTCGTCATGGAGGGAGGAAATACAAGGGTTTTGAAATCGAGCAAATAGCTACAACCACAATAGAACGAATAGAAAATTGGTGTAGAAGCAACAAAATGCTCATCTCTGCGTCCAAGTCCACATATATGTTGATGAAGGGGATTCTCGAGGAACTCCCAAATCATCTTACGACACGAGAGAGTAAAAGATCGCCCCAAACTAAGTACCTTGGGGTCGGGAACTGGAGGGGGAAGTAGTCCTATGACACCATTCTAATAATACCACTACATACTGACAAACACACACACACACACAGTTTGGCATTCGCACACAAATATCACCAGCACAAATACAAAAACACAAATACGCAGATACACTGGGATTGTACGTGACCCCCTGGTTTTCGGCTACCGATGGTCAGGATACGTGCAGGAACGCGAACTTCTCGGATTCTGATTTCCGGTTGCCGACGGTCAGGAACTGGAGGGGAAGCAGTCCCATGACACTATTCTAGTGATACCACTGCATACAGAAAAAAAACACACAGTTTGAAATTCGCACAAAAACATCACCAGCACAAATACAAATCCATGCAAATACACTGGGATTGTACGTGATCCCCTTGGTTTTGGGCTGCCGATGGCCAGGACACGTGCAGGAATGCGGTCTCCTCGGTTTCTGATTTTCGGCTGCCGACGGTCAGCAACTGGTAGGGTTATCTTTTTAGCTTCTTTTTTACGTAGAGCCAAATGCTCTTTTACATCGGTCCGCTGTTGCAAGTATGGTCGCAGCCTTAATGGTCTAAACCACCATGAAAACAAACCCCCAGTAAGCTAGATCACGCTGTTTTGCCGTTTCACCAATGTAGATGCAAGATAAAGCGAGTTAAGTATCACTGCGCATGGAGGTATGTTGCGATCTTTTCTTTGGTATCGTAATTCTCAACATTTGATGTTTGTGCGTAACAAAATTCGCTTTAAAATTAGTTACCCTAATGCTTCTTGTTGCTTTTGTTTAAACATTATTACTAGTATTTGTTCTGCCTTTCATATGTTTAACTAAACACACTTGTTATACGAAAGTATAAGCATTATTTTTTAATAACAGGTAACATACAAAATGCGCACTCCGTACCTCCAGTATTAAAATTGTCCGTATATTATAATTTTTTTCTTTGTTGGTTTAAATAGGAATTTTTATTTTTATTGTAAATATAAACTCGAATGGCGATGTTCTTTCTTTGTCTATATCTCAGTATTTGTAGTTAGCCCGGTATCTCTAAATCCCCTTGTTTTTTTGTACGTAATCGTGATTTGTGCTGGCCCTTACTTCGCTTTCCTTTCTGTTTCTATCTGACCCGTGCGTTTTACCGTTACAAGGGTGGCATTCGCATACGAGTGGCAAATAAGCACGTCGAGATTCTGTTGATTTATATATGAATTTCAATTCTGTTTTTAATTTTTGATATGCCAATCAATCACCATTCCGAATGGACGTCAACCTTGAAGAAGTTCTAGATTACTAGAACGGGTGAAATGGCTTGCGTGTTCTAATGAGCTAAAGAGCCAAACTACAGGTCCAACCAAAGTAGTAGGGTCTTTAGTGAGGAACCAGACTAAGACAGGTCTCCGAAAGAGGGCAGCAGCTCTTTCGGTACTTACAATGGCAGAGACCAAAGGGGTCGGTATGGCATTCTAAAACACACTACTTCAATGTGGAAAGCAACGGGAAACCACCACGTTACCTCTCAAGTACACAGTGTATTTAAATTGTTTTTAAAATGATGGCATCCACTGGGGTAAAAGATTCTGGAGTTAAAATAGTTCCCCATTCGGATTTCAGGGAAGGGGCTACTTAGGAAAATCTGATCAGAAAGTTTAACGGATAAGCAAGGAATATTTTGCGAGTCGGAGTAGGTAAGCTAGAGAGCTTGAAAATTGAAATGGATAGGTTCGGACTAGACATAGTAGGGATCAACGAAGTTCGCTGGCTAGATGCGTGGGATTTTTGGAGTGGAGACCTTAGGGTAATTTATACAGGATCATAGGAAAGAAATTCGGATGTGGGGATAGTTATGCGAAAAAATATAGGACAGTGTATAGAAAACTACTTACAAAAGAACGAAAGAGTACTCATGGTTAGATTAGAATCTACACCGGTAAATACAGTAATAATACAAGTATACATGCCCACCTCTAGCTACATTGAGGAAGAGGTAGAAGCAATCTACGGAGATATAGAAGACATACTAAGATCCGTAAAAGGACATGAAAATTTAATAATTACGGGTGATTTTAATGCAGTGGTAGGTGAGGGTAGGGAAGGAGCGGTAGTAGGTTTATTTAGTTTAGACACGAGAAATGACAGGGAAAAAAGGCTGGTAAAATTTTGCTACAAAAACAATTTAACCATCACAAACACATTATTTCAATATTATGCTAGAAGATATAGGAAGATACCAAGTAGATTACACTATTGTTAGACAACCGTTTGAGAATCAAGTAAAAGACCATAACATTATAATTATGAATACCGCTCTTAAATTAAAAATTTTGCGAAAAAGGAACAGAAAAATACACTTCGACTTTGAGAAACTAAAAGAGAAAGATATCCACGAAAGATGTGAAAAAAAGTCAAGTAAATTGTTGAAAGAAATCTGGAAAGTTACAGATACTAAGGAAGTAGAAACAAAATGAAATAACATTAAATCCAGCTTGGACATGGCGGCCAGAGATACACGCTGGAGGAAATGTCATTATAGAATATGTAGAGAAAGTGATAGATAGCAAGAGTATAAAGGAATTTATATGCAGGAGAGCAACTAACAGCATTAGAACAGGACTCAGACATTGAAAAGGATGACTTGGGATATCCTATACTTAGAGATGAGTTTGAATTAGAATTAAAGGGTCTGAAAAATGGTAAGGCGCCTGGTATTGATAAAGTGCAAGTAGAAACTCTAAATGCTGATGGACAAGCAGTAACAGAACGTCTTTTCCAACTTGTAAGCTATATGTATGAAACAGGCGAGATACACAAAGATTTCAAACGTAACATCATAGTCACTATACCAAAAAAGAGAGGTTCGGATAAATGTGAAAATTTTCGAACAATAAGTTTGACAGCACGCGTGTCAAAAATATTAACTAGAATTGTATAAAGACGAATGGAAAATCGAACTGAAAAAATACTGGAAGAAAATCAGTTTGGGTTTAAGCGAAACGGGGGAGCACGGGAGGCTATTTTGCTCTGAGGGTTATAATTGAAAAACAATAGAAAAGGGGGGAAAGTGTGTATGCAAAGAAGAGGAAAATAAATTAAAAACTAGAATACAAATAGGTAACGAGAACGTACAAAACGTTAAGGATTTCTGCCACCTAGGCAGCCAAATAACGTAAAATGGGAAGAGCGCAAACGATATAAAACAAAGATTAGCACAAGGTCGTGCTGCATTCAACAAACATAGAAACAAGGAAAAAATTGCTTAAAACATATGTGTGGAGCACAGCACTGTACGGCTGTGAAACTTAGACAGTAGGAGAAACGGAAACGGAGAAACCTTTGAAATTTGGTGCTACAGTCGTATGATGTAGATATCATGGACTGACATAGTCAAGAACAAAGAGGTACCAGAAAATGTAGATGAAGAAAGAAGTATGTGGAAAACAGTTAAAAAGTGGAAGAGATAGGATGATAGGCCACGTAGTAAGGCATGAGGAAATAGTGCGGAAAATATTAGAAGCAGAGATAGCAAAAAGAGAGGTAGATGTAGACCTAGGTTAGACTATTGCACACAGACGGTGAAAGATGTAGGCTGTGTGAATTTCAGAGAAATGTGCAGGTTAATTCAGAATAAATAGAAATCATTGGACGTACGCGTCCAACCAGCTCCAAGATGTAAAACCTAATGACGAAAAAAATAACTGTACTTAAAGCTGATTATTATTATAAGCAACTACAGGTATTGGTCTTGCAATATTCTCTACTAATGTTAATTGTGCGAAAGGATTAACTGGAAAACTATTAATTCGGCGGAATACCGTAACATATATTTTGGCGCCCAACGTGAGGTGCCAAAATTTATGTTACGGTATTCTGCGCAAACACGAAAGAAAACAGTATGAGTAAATAAAAAATCGTTCACGCCGAATACCGCAACAAAACGGGGACAGAATGGTTGAATTCGGGCTAGCTTAGAAACGTCGTAGAGTGGCGTGGACAAAAAGAAAGGTCACATTGGAAACCCCAGTAGACTATATTGTCAACATACAATCTCGAAAGACTATTTACAAAACAACAAAATCCAATAATTTGCCTAATCGTTTGTTACAGCGTGATGGTATCAAAGCGTCTTAACATAAAAACATAAAATTGGTAAGCAAAAATAACATCTTAGGATCTAGATACTTACTTAATCGTTCACCTTAAATACATATAAAAGAAAATTAAACATAAACTGTACAGTAATTCTAGGAAAAGAATTATACATAATTTATACATTCTGCGTTTGTGAAGTGCACCTCCTCAAGAAATAGTATAACATAAAGCTTATACACCCTAACTTTAATTAATCTAGTGTCAACTACTTTTAAAGTTAGAAGTAAGTTGTTTACGTTAAAAGACAAAAGAAACAGTTAAAAGCGGGCTCTTAACATAAACTTTGATTACCTAATTTTTAATTTATAGACTGATTACATAGTCGCTCGTGCATTGCGAATGTGGGTTCTGCAACGTGGTGTTGATAATTTTCTAGATAATCATAAGTAATAACACCAAATGAAAAGTCTATTCTTTACAGCAGCATAAAAAAATTACAAAAACAGAAAACTGTACCGTGAGCTATTGGCTTTGTGCTGGTGTCATCTTGTGGATGGAAAAATGCGGCTGCATTTCTTTATAGTGTGGATGCTGGAACCACCAACTTAACTCGTACTAGCACAGAAAGCATTGTAAAAGCGCGACTTCACAATATGACTCTTCGGTAAGAAGATGTTGTATTCAATTTTGTCTTTCAAAGCATGATCTCTATTTTATAAGGACAGAATTATGTATGTGGGTAGGTATTTGGCTTTTAAAGATATCGCCGAAGAAATGTGTGCAAAATTCCCAGACAACAGCTGCCGAAATACACACTGCAACAGCTTGCGAACAAGCAGATAACACAATTAACAATGGATTTTTAGACAAAGGAAAACAATCTCATTACTTTGAAACATCTTAACAGCTGCAGAATAACAGTATACTTATAGATAACAAACCCATTGTAAGCAGATGTAGGCAGGTGGTAAGTGGCCTTATGTTTTAGAAGAAAGCTGTGCATATACGAGCAGGTTTTAATTAAAATGTAATCACTGCAGGTGGTAGGTAATATTGCAACTACTTTATAACGTAACGTTTCCTAAGCAGCTGTTTGATTTTATAGGGCAAAATTTTATAGAACCATTACTTGAGAAACTTTATTAAATAACACTAATTTCAAATAGTAGGAAATCGAGCTTGTTGAGAAAATTTCTGGTGTTTTAAATATAAATGCAGAAAAAATTATTCGCAGGGTTTTGAACGTAACAAACTTTCAGAAAAGCAACATAACTCTTTATGTTAGCATTCAACGCTTGAAACTTAAATTAATGATGAGAGAAATGAGCTCGTTATAAATAGGTAAGTTCTATATTTATGATAGCAACGGCACATTGGTTATTTTAAAACAAAATCGAATGAAAGTACGAATTTACAAAAAAATCACCACCGAGAACGTTCTATATAAATCTAATTTAATCACCCTCGTCCTAACGATAATGAACTTTATAACAACGCTGAATTTTGTATCTAAAATCTAAATGCAAGTAGATATATACTTCTTCCCCTCGCTCTGTTAATCGAATCTTGAACAGTACATGATCCCTCCTCATCACAGACGTCACTTGAAAGCAGAATCAATATTTGTAACATTTCCAAGGCAACGCGTTATAGTCGATCTCTCTTCATCATACCTATGACATCCCTTTTTGGCTGCGGTATTGCCACATTTCCATTAAATTTTTGACAGAGACGGAGTTGTTTTCTGCCCCTAGCTTAATGTAATACAGTCCCTTTCATTAGGACTTTATTGCCTCAGATAGTACACGAGGAGTTTGAAAAGAACCGTTATTGCTTTTGCTTCATTATCAAAATGCGATGGGTGTAATTTGATATGCATTTCCAAGTTTGACTTGAATAACGCAGTGAATTTGTCTGGCAGCATAGCATTTCTTCCTGGAATTATTTTATAGAGTAGGAATCTTAAAAGCACATACTATTAGACTTAAAACCCAATTATCTCTGTTTAGAAGTAAAGCGATTTAAGTAGAGTGTAAATGGTATCATCCCCACTACTTCACGCATTCTCGTAAAATTAAATTTTGTAGTATAACAATCACTTTAAGAAATTAAATTTGTAATTTCCAAAAGATGCAGGAAGAGTACCTTTTAAATAAAAAAAAGCTTGATTCAGAATCAATTTTAACAATAAAATAATAGTCCGAGTTGTAGAAGTGAATGTACGCTTTCTGTACTGCTCGTGATTTTTGTTAATTTATTGGAAATAATTGAACCGAAATAAATACCAAAGTGCTTCCAAAAATTATATTGGCCCAGCCCTAAAATGGTCGGTGCTTATAAGCCCTAATAAGTTCCGTCAACATATATTCTATATAGCGTACATTGTGTATCTGTTTAACGTGCTAGATAATATACTATATCGCATTTTCGACATGTGCACAATACAATATGGTGCATTGCATTAAAAACATAGCCTTTATCTTACCCTCAAGAATGGCCATTGCTTAGTAAACATCATTCGATTGCCGCTCCTAACTAAGTATACATAAACAGTAGAAAACTGCATCAATTTTTGTAGGACATATTGAAATCGAATACATCAAAGTGCAACGTACATTAGGGGCCAAACTAATCATATGTTAGTTGACAAACCCTAGTGTGACGTCTGATTCAGCATTGTAAGTATAAGTACCGCATATAAATGTGACTTATTATTCGCTAAATTGCTATCGACTATCAACTTGCACATGCTAATCGGATTCGTATAATAGCCATTAGACCTATTGCTAACGAATTTATTTTATTTTGCTTCATTTAATTATAAAACGCGGTAATCTCGTATACAGGTTTAAATAAATGATTGCGTAAATAAAGCAATAATGTCCTTAGAAGAACAGTTTCGAGGATCAACGAAGACCTCTGGAATGAAATTAGAAACCGCTATGCAGGCTGATAAGACCAAAATGGATAATCCAATGGTTACTAGTTTATACACAAAATACTCAGAATTCAAAATAACGTTAAAATGTATTGCAGATATCAGAAATTTGATACACCATCTGAATATAAAAATCGATGACCTTGAGCAAGGTATAAGAATCCGGGGAATTGAGGAAACAGAAAATGAAGATGTGAACACAGTTATAACTGCATTTCTCCAAGAAAAGTTGTAGTTATTATTTAACACCAATTTTATGGATAGATACCATCGATTTGGAAACTAGAAGTCCACTTCAGCGGCCACTAAAACAAAACCATGAGCAGTCATGGTTCGCTGTAGCACATAAAATGTTAGAAATCAAATTTGGACGTCTAAAAAAACTTAAAGCGGACAAAATACTTTATAATAGAATCTTTAACGCGCCGAAGACTAGTACTATATAAAAACTGCCAAAAAATGTACGATATTAATAATAGCTGAACATCAGATGGTAGAGTATACATATCAGAATCTAAGAAAAGGACCGAAATCGGAGCATTAGAGATTTTCATAACAGACAACAAAAATACTCTATTGCTAACAACGGAGTATTTAATAAACAAATCAACTATATAACACAAGAAGTAAAGCTAATAGTGCAACATAGCTAAGTCAAAACAGCAAATAAGAAGTCTATTTAAGTTTGGAACGGCATTATTGAAATTGGAATTTTAATTTTAATTTGTACTATACTATTTTGTACTTTATTATTAATATTAAATTACATCGCTTGCGCATACACATATTTATCAAACGTACACATTCTTCCGTAGACATACATACACACAAGCGCAAACACGTACGCACTCAAGCACGGACGCACTCAAGTGCGCACACGCGCGCCCGCTCGCATGCTCGTACGCGCACACGCGCACAAATGCGCGCACACACGCACATGCATACCCACATCCGCACGCACGTCAAAAGAATAAGTTTAATTCTGTAAATCTAAAATAAGGTAAGCAACAATATTTTTGTTTGTAACACAGACTTCTTAGAAATTATTTTATGTTTGAAAGAAACGATGTTGTAAATGCTTTTGTATGAAAGAAGATATTTCATATTGTATAAATGCTTTGTGATATTACTGCGTTTTATTTCATTTTGAAAACTCCGTAAATTTCGTTGAACTAGCCAGGCAAAGTGAAAAATTAGAAAAGAAGGTAAGTGAACAAGTTCAAGTGACTCGTAACACGAAGTATCTTTTCACAGGACTCTTTTAGCGGCGACCCAACGCGAGGCCATTTTCATAGCACTTTTTCAGCGACGCTTCCAACTTCATATCACTCCTTCTAATGGCTCTCAATGCGGCACTTTCACAGCACTCTTTTAGTTGCTCCCAGCATGGGACATTGTCACAGCAATAGATATATATATATATATATATATATATATATATATATTATAGTGGTTTTTATATTGTTAAAAATAAAAATAAACGCAGCAATTTCAAAACACCCTGTATAAAGGAACAAACAGAAATTACGTGCGAAATTTATATTAATTAATTCAATTTTTAAGTAACGGGTATTAATCAAAATGTACAAATAATAATTAATATTTGATAGCTTTGCCAAAAATTAAATGGTAGAAGTCAATGCCGTTCATTATTAATTTAATTGGAGTTAATTGAACAATTATTGCTATATAATAAGTATAACAGCCTGTGAAAACCCAAGGTGAAACGCGTTCGTAACAAACGGCTAAAAGGAGGGTTAAAATACCATGAAACGAAGCTCGGAGAATTGTATTTTAAACGTTCATTAGGAGCGAACACCTGCAAACTTTTAAATGTCACGTTTTTATAATTTGTATAGATAACAAGCCAAGATTCTACGTATATTGGAAACGGGTAAATGTTTTAGCACGAAATACAAAACGATTTATTTAAAAGTCACGTCGTTAAGTCCACGTGGGTTTAGATAGTAGATAGTCAAGAATATCGATTTGTACCCCTCAGACCAGATTAGAAAGGGACGGATAAAACGCATAAGCATGAAACAACAACCGGATAGGAGGGATTTGTGAAGCGTCACTAGGTCTACGATTGGTTGAAATGTGATATACGCATAAAACCAAATGCAACTGCTCTGACTACACACATAACAAAAACAGACCACACTATAGATTTCAACAATCCCAAAATTATTCATATTGAAAATAAAAAATCTAAACGTGAATTTCTTGAAATGTGTTACTTCTATCGAATTCCAATACACTCAACAAAAAGACAGACATTGGAGACCTCAGTTCTATATATACTTACCTTTTAAACCTAAATAAACCAATAACAAATAACTAAATTACACATAACATCTTCTCACAATCATACACACATACACACAAACTAATAACACAACTAAATAAATTAAACAAAGCATCTGCATGCATACTTACAAATTCAACAATAATCACAATAATATATAACATATCTACATACTAATATATTATCTTAATTACTTAAAACTATATACACAAAATCATTTTTAATATACCAACAAAAATCAACACATAAACAACTGCTTTACAAAAATTAAAAAACCAAGACAGTATATATCAACATCAAAAAAATATTACTGTTTAGAATTCTAAAACACATTTTATACATTTTTAAAATTTTTTTCTTTATATTTAATTATACTACACACCAAAACCATCTTATTTACTATTATTAATCATCCAATTGACTATTATCTCACTTTAGTAAGTATCAAGTACTATTTATATAATTTTTAGCTATAAGTCAAATCTTGTTCACATAACTAACTCAATGTATTTATTTGTAGTACTCTTGATAATGGAAAAATAAATTTCCGAAAGCTTGAGTTTATAAAAAAGAGAATTCTTCAATTCTGCTGACCTAAAACCCATAAAGTTATATACTATTAAAGAAGCAAGGTCGTTACCAATTCTACTATATATATATATATATATATATATATATATATATATATATATATATATATTGTAGTGGTTTTAAAGGGTTAAATTTAAGTATAAACAAGGCAATTTCAAACACCCTGTATAGAGGAAACAACCAAAATTTAGCGAAATTTATTTCATTTAGTTAATGTAAAGGAACAAGTATTACCATAATTTTACAAGTAGTGATTAAAATTTAGTTAGGTTCGTAAAGAAAATAAATTGTAGAAGCCAATGCAAATTAGTAATTAATTTAATTGAGTTTAATTGAACGGGTAATTACGTCTAATACGCTTAAGAGCTTGAAAAATCGTTAATACCAAGGTGAAACGCTTCACTAACAAATAAACACGTCAAATAGAGGAAATACCTTGAAAAGCAAACTCCTAGAAATGTTATTTTAAAACGACCGTTAATGAACACCTGCATGTTTTGGAAAGGTCATGTTCCCCTAATTTGTGTAGATTAAAGACAAGCTTCGAGGTATATTGTGCAAACGGTAGAATGTTTCGTATAAATGCTAACTAGAAATTTCCTTAAAGCGCAGAAGGGATGGACAATCAATGATATGCTTCGGAATGAGACAGGCATAATAGCAGTTCATTTCAAAACGCACAAATTCAGTCCACATGGGTTAGGTTGAAACGCGGACAGTAATATCGATTTTCTACCACTCAAGCGAGGGTAGAAGGAAACATAGAATATGCATAAGAGAAGAATAAAGTTAATAGAGGCGGGGTTTCAAGACGTCACGAAATATATCATTGGTCTATATAGTTAGTTGTAGAACAGACAAACACGGGAATATTTGAATGCGGGTTTTTCGGAAAATATCGTAACGACGCGCTAAATTTCAAAGATTTCGAAAACGGTTGAACCAAAATTTGGGGAAGTATTATTTTAAATGAGGGATTTCGCGGGAAGAGTGGCCGAGAGGTGGCATTAGAATTGTATAAATACTCTAAAAGAATTAGCATCGCTCTCTTTAACTTCGCTCTCTTCTTAGTACTTTCATCGCTTCAGACTACTTACAGAAATTTACCACGAGCTTGTAAGTATATAAAAAATTTTTATTTAAATAGTACTGTGTTGGCCTCATAATTTGAAACGCGGATAGTGTCGAGTCTAAATTTTATTGAGGTGCAACATATATCTTAACAAGCTCGTGAAGTGACGTAAAGTAACGTAAATTAAATTAAGCAATTATAAAAGAAGTGTAATATATTTGGATTTGGATTTGGATGTACCTTGTATGAATAGCATGCAGCACAACTTAGATGGTATTCATCTACAAATAGCTGGAGGCGGCGAGCAGAGCAGAACCACGAAACCGAGAGCGAAACAACTTAAACGTATCGTCAACGGAGTAGGAATCTTCAAGAAATTCCAGGTAACGCTTTAGAATTTGTTGTTTTTATAAACTATGAAAATTGTTGTGATGTGTGAGAGTGAACTATGAAGGTATTTTGCATTATTTTGCGTATTGAAAATAATAAGTATAACTAACTTTTATTATGGTATTTAAATATAAATCTAAAGGTGTATATAAAGCTTATTAACGTTCCTCGGGAATTTATTTTTTTTTATTGTTAAGAGTATATGAGTTTTTTTGTATTTGTTGTAAGGGTATGCAAAGTAAAAAGCATACATTATTCATAATTACCTGGGTTATCATGAGCTCATTATACTCCAGAGTATACTAATTAAAATTAATTATTAATAAAGAAAGAAAAATAAGGTATTATTCAGGGTCCATTTACTCAGGTTACATTCAATGTGTTTGATATTTCAAGTGAAAATTCTGGGCTTTACAAAGATAGAATTTATTGAGGTGTAACTTGAGCACTGAAATGTGAATAATCTTGAATTTTATTTGTAAATAGTGGTAAATAAATATTGTATGATTGTTGTATTATTTTGTGGTTTATTGAGAGTGTGCGTGAACGATCAAGAGTATGACAGTGAATCCAGGTAGCCAAGAGGAGTCCCAACTGAGCTAGCCAGGGAGCTGTTGAAGTAATTAAATCATGGAAGCAGAATCTGGGTAAGAAATTATTTTTTTGAAAAATTTAACTATTGTGTGAAATTTATGACGATTTTTGGAAAATAAATAAAATCCTTGAATGTTTTTTGAAAAAGTACTGAGCTAGAGCGAAGTTCCACGGCAATATATATATATATATATATATATATATATATATATATATATTACTGTGATATTAGGGGGTTAAAATGGCATTATGTATTCGTGATTCGGTTGCATAAACAGGAAAACGGTAATGGTCGGATATTTATACAATACATCATTTTTGGGACATTCGTATGCTTTTAAAATTATTGTGTACACCACCAAGAGATGTCAATTGAAAGTAGAAACTCGCACCCCAAAAATGGTCAAAATCTATCGACGCGTTTTCGAGTTATTTTAAAATATCAAATATTTTTCACAATTTTTGAAGCCCTCTAGCGGCTAAATGAAGCAACTTGTATAATAGGTAAGTTGGCTCAAATCGATCTATTTCGAGCCAAAGAATCTCTGTTCTTACGTTGTACACGTATTTTCCGGACACCCTGTATATGTTTATTTGAAAAATTTCCGGCTGTAACATTAAGAAAATACCTGCAGTTCTTTACAAAACGCCCTTTTTAAAAAAACACCTAACAATTTGCGTGCGCATAATAATTTTTAGGTTCGGTTCAATACTTACATAATAGCACACCTAGACATATACACTAACGACCCTTTCAAAAACAACTCACACGCCTGACCACACACAACACACATACAAACCAAAAACACTTGCAGATTTTGCGTTCGACGTATTATCTACATAAACCACACAATAATCCAACATCTCATAGTCCTAGAAATCCCTTATTGTTACAATCAGATAAACCATTTCGCGTGCACACTTGCACATTGCTACGTTATGCAGCGTACCGATCAGATAGTAATACTGGGCTAACTACCAATGCGGAGATGGGGGGTCCTAGTAACACAAAAAATACATTGCCAACGATTTTCTATTTACAATAAAAATGTCTATCTAAACAGCAAAAAAATTAAATAAAGTTACTATTTAAAAAAAAGCAATTTTACTCTATGGGCAAATTCAATAATTGTTCCACGAAGTGCGCATTTCGTAGCTAACATGCAATAAATCTAGTCATAAAAAAAAGAATAATGATGATACTTTCGTATAAGCAAATTGGTTAAGTAAAAAAAAGCATTAAATTTAGAAACTTTTCTAGTAAGGATTTTACCATAAGAAACATTAGTGTATCTAATTTCAAAGTGGGTTTTTTAAAAAAACGCGTTTTGTTCGTCAGCACGATGCCAATTGGGTTTATCCCTTTGGTATGTTAAGAAAAAAAAAACAAGTCACATACATGTGTCGGGTTAGATATCTTGCCAGCCACCGGAAGCGGATCAGCACAGCATCGCCGCGGTAGTCAACAACAACCATGCTACTACCGTAATTGCAACAGCGGTCTGCACGCAAGAGCAGCTGATTTACGTTAAAGAATAAGTGGACCTACATAACAAGCAATTTGGCCTCCAGCTAAGAGCAAAAAACAGAGTCTTACTAATATTAATAATGCAGGAGAACTCACCGATGCAGTGAGGATCTACACTTCTTATAAAAAAACGTGCATCGCTCTTGAAGTAAGTAATTTAGAAAATACATTTAAGGACGAACTGCAGAATCAAATTGAAATTGTTTAAATAACAAGAATTCAAGCTTTGATCCTCGCGTTATCAACATACCAAAAAGGAGATTATAAAACTTGAAAACACGGTTTTATCGGATAGTTCAATACCTCATTTCAACAAGTCTTTAGATGGAAATCACATAAGTATCAATTATACGCGGTCGTAATGTATAACAAGTTAACGGATACCTAAAACAAGGTATTGACTATTTAATTTTAGCATAAACTTTACGTTTCAAAGCAACTAGATTAAAATGAAAATTATTCACAAGCGTATTTATTATAAACAGGATTTTGTCGACGTATAAAAGAGAAGAAACGGAATCGATGTGATTTTTAATTCATTGGCCGTAAATGAACATAACGACATACATCCCTTCAACACATACATACCTTTCTTTTGCAAAAAATACTGCAAATTTAGAAGATATGAGCCCTTTTTTGCCCTGTCCTGTCATCTCCGTAGCTTGACTACTCATGGAATAATTTAAATAAGTGATATTTTTATATTACTTAACACTTTGCTTAAATGTCTGATCTAAATAATATGTTTAAGATATTATTAAATTCACTTGAAGCTATTTTAGTAATATTTATTATTGGACAAATTGTATGAAAATTTCTAAACATAAAAACCAATGCAATACTTAATAAATAACAGAGAGATACATAAAGTGGTGTATTCAGCTATTAATTTCGCCAAACTGTTGTAATTTGAGTATTTTTAACTGAAAAATTTATTAATAAATAACTTGTTTTGTATGGTAGTGAATTTTTCTGTCAAATCCTTCAAATGATTCCCTATTCATGAATTTCTTCATTCTTAAAACCCTACTTGATGTTTTCAGGTTGAACTGAAAACAGTGCCACAGCCTTTTCTATGGATTTCTCACTTCCTCCATTGCGCAGGTCAGCGTTGAGATTTTCAAAGACCTACACTTCAAACGCCCCTACTGTAAAGTATCATTTCGTACGTTGTCACTATTTTATTTAATTAGCGACATATCCAGAACATGAAGTAAATCAAACGGCTTCTTTAACGTTCCTAAGGTTCTCACGTGAATGCAACATCAATTGAAAATATCAATGTAAGAAATGTAGGTCGAAATATTAAAATTTATCATATATTCATCCTTTTTTATGGCATGAAAAAAATAGAAATGAAAACTGCACATCAGTATCACTTTGGTTTACCTCAATGTCTACTTAAAATAGTTTCGACAAAGCATTATACAAAAGGAAACTTTTGGAATATGCTAGATAATGGATGAATTTTATGATAGTCGCCCAAAAGCGTGCTCTAATGATGTTTACACCCCAAGCACAACAGGGGTAGATTGAATGGCAAGAATGTGGATATTTTAAAACAAAAATAACTTTGTAATCATACCATGTCGGCTGTTGGAAATTACTATTTATAAGTAACACATACGAGCCCTGTCGTCATATAAATGTATTGGTAATTGCTATTTCCTAACAACTAATCAGTGACAGGTCTCGTTATCGAAAATCCATAACTGTAGCACTGCAGTATTCAACGGTTTTGAAATCGTTACAATTTAAGTACAGACTTCACGGTATCTGAGTTTCATTAGATTCGTTTCCAATAGCAACGTTTTACCGTATCTCCAGTCCTTTTCGCATCGAATCCTTTTTTGTAGAATAGGCAGGTAACAAGCATATTAATTTTATATTTCCAAACATTAGACCGTGTTTGTATTACAATTAAATTCATAGAACTGTTTCTTCCTAACTTCATAGGCTTTCTGGTACCATAAACATATCTTTACAGCACGGTATTTATTAAACTGCCAGCTGTAAACGTTAATATAAATTTGCAGGGGTTATTGTACAATAGATTCCTAATAAATTCGATCTAGCTACTTAATTGTTCTTTAGTTCCATAATTCTATATCTAATACAAGAACCTATTTCATTAACTTTTTAATCGCAAATGACTATTTGGTTTAATAATGTTAAACATCTGAATAGTAATCAGTAAAATTGTGTAAGTAGAAGGTTGTGATGCTATCCCCACTTCTTCTTTGAATATCATGGGATTAGCTGCACCTGCTTTAAGAGCTCATCACAGCAGGTTACCTACCATCTTCTGTAAAAGCGCGGGTTGGGGTGAGGTAGCATACGGCGGGACGAAATGTCGAGATGCAGATATTCATTAGAAAAGGATATGAAGTTTAATACTCCGCCTACTTGGTTTATGAAGTGCCAGGGAGCACATATAGATGGCAGTGTTGTCGAACTTATTAGTTCAGTTATAAACCTCACAGATATTTTAATTATACATATTCTCTAACATCTATAATCACTGAAAACCTTTGAAATTCCGATATCTAATGTAAAAAAAAATTATTAGGGAACAAGAAATTATAAGATTTAACATTCCTACATTTGCATCGCACAGTTATTATACAATTTCTAATATGCAATTGACAAATCCGTTATATTAATTAATTGGCCAATAAATGGAAAAAACAGAATAATGGTTTAAACGTATCTCTAATAAAAAATGATTAGGTAAAATGTCAAGTGGGTTTTGATTACAGTTTGTGAAAAGCTACAAATATTGATTTGGTTTCTTTTCTTATCACACCTTCGCTTCCTTTTCTAACGACGAAATAATAAACAAAGTGTATTAAATCGGACACAGTAAACATCCCCCTAGTAGAATAAAAATGCATGTCTTGCATTTTTAAGAAGTTTAAAGTTTGTTTTGCTTTTATTTATTTACGTTTTGCAAGCAGCTTGTCATACTTTGTTCCGTTACAATTGCGTATGGGAGTTTGTGAATGGTGAATTTGTACCATAATGAACAAAAGTCTTTTACGTGTATTAGAGAAGTTTTAGGGTAAAAAAACTTAACCAAACATGGTTTGTAAATTCTACATGACCCTAAGAATTTTTATCACATTATTCCTTATTACTACACAAGCCTAAATATGAGCGAAATATTACTGGTGACTTTTTAAATACGACCGTCTCACGCCAGTAATGCCGTGGCTGCAATGACAGGTTAGGTTACTGTTAGAAATAGATATTATTATTAAAAAACACAAATCACTTAACACGAATATCAGAACAGTTGTTCTAAAACTATTGCATACTGTTCTGATATGCGTGTTAAGTGATTTGTGTTTTTTAATAATATCTATTTCTAACAGTAACCTAACCTATCATTGCAGCCACGGCATTACTGGCGTGAGACGGTCGTTTTTAAATTTATCCCAAAACATTAATTGAACTTCGGCATGAAAGTTAAACAATTCTGTGTTTATTCTTTTTTACATTACACTACACCCATTCTTTCACCATATTACAAACCAGTTTTTCATCAACTATATAGTATATTATTTCAAAATTTTTTTAAAAAATATAGAACACTATTGCAATGCAGTTTTTCATTATTATTTACCTCTAAACTGAGGGAATACCAATTACTTACTTCACTAAATAGAAAGTCCAACAAACATTTATATAAATTCAAGGTTATGAAGAACAACTGAATTCATTAATTGTTGAGGCTCTAAATAATATTCATAATGAAAGTTATACATAGATTTGCGAGCAATTACGACTATAGTCGAAAACTCTCATAATGATAGTTTGATCTCAATAGTATAGCGTTTCCTGTAAGTTTGTTGTGTTTTGTTTTGTATAGCATGAATTCAAACCATTTCTGTTTTATGATAGTGTGTGACATGGAAGTTCTGAATTTTTCCACGGCAGCACATTTGCAGATACATTTTTCTAAAAAGTACTAATATTTGATTTATTCGATAAATAAAGTGAATTGTAGTGTGCAATTTTGATGAAAATTTATAAAAATTATTCACACATTTGGGAAAGTTACTTGTTTTGTTTAAATTTCTCTATTATCAGCAAAAAAAAATTTTTTCAGTTAAAAAAACCTAAATGACTTGACCACATAGACAATTATTTAATAAGTAACTTTTATTAAAACCTTTTTTAATTTGGGTGCCTAATAGGAAAGAATTTTGGATCTTTAGAAATTTCAAGATGGTCGCTACTGTGATGAGCTCTTAACTAAAAATTTAGTCGTATTAAAGATAATAATAGCATTTTATTAATAGCCTGGTTGACTGATTTATTAGCATTGCTTTACCCGCAATATGAGCTAGGCGCCAGTCGATTGGTTACATTTACGCATGGAATTAGGAAGAAGAATTTTAGAGATACACGAGTATTAGTTCAGTTTAGCGCGAGATACCAAAAGAGTTGCATTAAGGTATTTAAATCACAATTTGCCTCATAACTAAAGAATGACGACTGCTAGTTTTTATTAATAAACTGACATATATGTGATTAAGCCGGTTTAGAATAAAATTGTTCGAGAAATTTCAGTGTAATCTTTGTATTTATTATTTAAAAGTTTGGCTATTTAGCTTCAAACTATTAGATTAATACTGCATCACTTTCATCAATAAGTTTGCTTAGTCTAAAATTTTAGTTTCTAGGACCAGTATTATACCCTATTTCCTACATATTCAGTAGTATGTGAAGGGGGGTTTGCCTGTGGTTTATAACGTTGATTGCAACCTATTAGCTTAGGCAGTCTTTTACGTTATGTTAATATTTGACATAATTATTAAATTTAAAAATTAAGTATCAACAGGCTCAAAAATTTAAACATCCAATACTACTTCTAGGTATCACTTCAAATTTTAAGAATAACTCAGTGTACTTACCCCTCGGCCAGGTTCAGCGGTACAAATGGCAATGATCCCTTGTCCAAAGGTATGAGCAAGTGAGACGTCTTGATTCAGAAAAGGGTTCCTTGGCTTGAATTTATAACTTGAGAAATAAGACACAATTTGAAGTGATCCGTGTTGTATATTATCGAGGTTAATTTCCAGTATTACTCCATTGGTATAATATTCTTAAGTTATTTGACACATAAAACAAATGGGTGCCAGATGCATGCATGTGGTTTAACATGTGTGGCTGAAATTGTACAAATAAGTATAGAACAACAGATGGTATACAACAGATTAAAACATAAATAAGTTTTTCTACTTATGCACTTATACCGAACATATATTTACAGATGTAGCCTGGTCGACAAGCAGCACCTGAGTCTTCTTTGGGTGTTAGGATAGGTGGACAAACAGGAAATGGTATTCTCTGTACTCTTCAAAACTAATCTACAAAACAACATGAACCAAGAACTGTAAATTTGTAGCACCTTGTGATGAGTTAGATGAGTCCCCAAATGGAATGATCGAAATAACTTCCAATTTCCAACATACGCTCCTATAAAGCTTCTAACAAAATTTCTATCGTTTGAACCAATCCACAATTGTATAAAACCAAACGGTATATAAAACTCTTTACTGTAAAAGCCAAAATGGGCAAAGATCAACCCAACTAAATTAACATAAACTAACAAAAAGGGTACATATCTTGCAGATGTAAAATAGACGCGATTAATAATTACTTCCAGCACATGCTGATTATCCGAAATCTCAAATCGGAATTTAGGGCTTTGCCAAAACACAATCCCAACGACTAAATAATTGTTGGTTAAGTTCAACACAATTAGTTGAAGACACGTAAACACTTTTAGCAATTTGCCTATTATTAATAAACGTCTAAGCTGTTCGAAGATTTTTGTAAAAGAGAACAAGCTCTGTTTCTCCATTTTTAACGATAACTTTAATCAGAATAAAAACGTATCGGCTGATAAACAACTAATCCATAGGCGGATCCCTTTTGGAATAATATCTAAAACTAGAGTGGGAATTATGAGTCCTTGAATGAACTTATAAAATTGTTGCAAGCAATGTACCCTTGATAAATAGTAATTCTACACTACGAAAAGTTATGTAATAAATTCTGAGAGACTAAATAAATGTCGTTAACAGTATGAATATAAACATGACCTTCTAAAACAGTACATCACTGCTAAGAAAGTTCAGATGATCAGACACGGCACAAATGCGCAAGCCAGTCACCTGTGGAATTCTGACAGAAACGTTTAATGAAACATAAACATACTCTAGCCTATTTACTCATATAGATTTCACAAGACAATTGAAAATAATAAGAATGATTGCATAAGCCGTTCACAAAATATATTTAAACACGAAGGTATTTGAACACTGATATAAAGCTTGTTAAGAATAAATCACAACACAAACTGAATGACTAGAATGAATGTTAATTTGTAGAGAGATAATTCTACAACCAATGTCGACATTAATATTCCTTGCTTGAAGAATAATGAAATGTAAATATTACCCAAGGTTTCAGAACTATATACAAAACTAACCTTGATAATTAATAGCATTACTAATTAGGATAAACTTTATACGAATACGTTCGTTACTCGAATAATTGATTTCTATTAGATGTTATAATCTACCCCTGAAAATATAGATCACCCAGCTATCATACATGCAAGTGAAAATATATACAAAAACCTAGTAACACCATAACATCCCAATGTGGCTGTTACAGGTTGCTAAGTTCTTTCAGAAATTGAACAGTTGCCGAATTAATAGTTTTTCCAATATATCCTTTTGCACAATCAACATTTGTTGAAAATATTTCACGACCTGCACCTGTAGTTGTTTGTAATAATTATCAGATTTAAGTGAAATTATTTTTTTATCATTAGGTTTTCCGTTTTGAAACTGGTTGGACGCGTATCTCCACTTATTTATACTCTGAGTTAGCCTACACAATTTTCTAAAAATCCTACAACAGTCTATATACAACTCGGTTCCCCTTCTATTGTTTTCTAATTATAAGCCCTATTTTACTGAGATTCAGTGGTATGTGAAGAGGTTTAAGCAGCTTGTGGCTGCCAAAATCCCCCAACACTTAGACATTTGTCGAATTAATAGTTTTCCAGTAAATCCTTTCACACAATTAACTTTATTCAAGAATATTGTACAACCATTACCGGTAGTTGCTTATAATAATCACCATGTTTAAGTACAATTATTTTTTTCGTTATTAGTTTTTCCATCTTGGGACTGGTTGGACGCGTACGTCCATTGATTTCCATTCTGAGCTAGCCTACACATTTCCCTGCAATTCCCACAGCCAACACCTTTTACTATCTGTGTGTAATAGTCTAACTTAGGTCTACCTCTACTTCTCTTTTTCCTATTTCAGCTTCTAATATATTTTGCACTATTCCCTCATGCGTTGGTATGTGGCCTATATCTCCTAATTTTTTACTGTTTTCCGCATATTTCTTTCTTCCCCTACCATTTCTAGTACCTCTCTGTTCTTAACTTTGTCTGTCCATAATATCTTCATCATACGTCTGTAGCACCACATTTCAAAGGCTTCTACCTTTTTCTTGTCCACTTCACCTACTGTCCAGTGTTTACAGCCGTACAGTGTTGTACTCCACACATGTTTTAAGCAATCTTTTCCTTGTTTCTATGTTCGTTGTCTTTGAACACAGTAGTTGCTTTTTCTTGTTAAATGTAGCAAGACCTTGTGCTAATCTTTGTTTTATATCTTTTGTGCTTTTTCCACATTGCGTTATTTGGCTTCGTAGGTAGCAGAAATTTTGAACCTCTTGCAAGTTCTCGTTACCTATTTGTATTCTTGGTTTTGATTTATTTTCCCCTCCTTTGCATACTAGTACTTTAGTTTTATTTTTGTTAATTTTCGCACCGTATTTCTCTGTTAGAACTGTTTTCATTTCATTAAGAGCTGTTTCTAGATCTTCCTTGCTAGATGCTAATACCGCTATATCATTTGCAAATCTAAGCATATCAATCCTTTGTCCCTGCATAGTAATTCCAAATGTTTTCCTGCATTTGACAGTATTCATTGCCTCTTCAATGTTCAAACTAAAAATTAATGGGGATAAGTCATATCCCTGTCTTATCCCTTTCCCAATATTTACTTCTCTACGCTCCTGCTCTAGTTTTATTACCGCTGCTTGCTCTTTGTACAAGCTATGTACTATCCGCCTATCCCTAAAACTCATTTCAATCTTTTTGAGTATTTCGAACATTTTTTTTTCATTTTACATTGTCTAATGCTTTTTCCAGATCTACAAACCCTATATACACGCTTTCCAATTTTTCTATTGTTTTCTTCATTATCACTGGCAGAGCTAAAATAGCCTCCCGTGTTCCTTTTTTCGCCTAAACCCAAATTGACCTCCTCCTAGTATTTCTTCAGCTCGTTCTTCCATTCGTCCTTGTACAATTCTAGTTAATATTTTTAACGCGTGTGCTGTCAAACTTATTGTTCGAAAATTTTCACATCTATTCATGCCTCTCTTTTTTGGTATGGACATTTGAACTCTTTGGTTATCTAGCCTCTTATACATATAGCTTACAAGTTGGAAGAGACGTTCTGTTACTGCTTGTCCAGCGGCTGTTAGAGTTTCTGCTTGCACTTTATCTATACACGGTACCTTGCCATTTTTCAAACCCTTTAATGCTAATTCAAACTCTTCTCTAAGTATAGGATATCCCGTCATCCTTTTAATGTCTGATTGCTCTTTTAATAACGGTAGTTCTCCTGCATATAAATTCCCTATACATTCTTGCCATCTATCCACTTTCTCTACATTTTCTATAATGGCGTTTCCTCTCGCATCCCTTATATTTTTGCTATACGGTTTTATATCCCTAAAATTCATTCTAATTAGTTTGTATGCTTGTTCTGTCTTTCCTATTTCCATCTTAGTTTGTACCTCTTTGCACTTCTCATCAACCCATTGTTCTTTAGCTTTCCTGCATTTGCGTACAATTTCCCATTTTGTGGCTTTGTATCTCTGTTTTCCTGTTTCATCTGATCAATTTTTGTATTCTCGTCTTTCTTCTATTAAATTCTCTGGCCGCCATGTCTAAGCAAGATTTATCGTTATTCCATTCTGTTTCTACTTCCTTAGTATCAGAAATTTTCCCGATATCTTCCAGCAATTTATTTGACTTTTTTTCAAATCCTTTGTGGATACCTTTACCTTTTAGTTTCTCAAAGTCAAAGTGCTTCCTTCCGTTTTTTTCTTCAGATTTTTAAATTTAAAAGCGGCCTTCATAATTACGATGCGGTGGTCAGTGTTTCTGGGCAGCTTCTACAGTCTTTTATTTGATCCCTAAATCGTTGTCTAAGAAGAATGTAATATATTTGATATCGTGGTCTTCTAGCATGATGTTGAAATAATGTGTTTGTGATGATTAAATTGTTCTGGTCGCAAAATTCCACCAGCCTATTTTCCTTGTCGTTTTTCGTGCCTAAACCGCATTAATCTACTACCGCTCCTTCTCTATCCTCACTTACCACTGCGTTAAAATCTCCCGTAATTATTAAATTTTCATATCCTTTTACATATCTTGCTGTAGCTAGAGGTGTGCATGTACACTTGTACTATTACCGTATTTACCGTTTTAGATCCTAGCCTAACCATGATTACTCTTTCGTTCTTGTGTAGGTAGTTTTCTACACAGTGTCCTATTTTTTTCCGCATAACTATCCCCATACCCGAATTTTCTTCCTCTGATCCTGCATGAATTACCCAAAAGTCTCCGCTCCAAAAATCCCTCTCCCCTGAACACCAAACTTCGCTGATTCCTACTATGTCTAATTCTAACCTATCCATGTCAAATGTTCAAGCTCTTTAACTTACCTACTTGCTTCATACTTCTGACATTCCACACTTCAGCTCGCACAATGTTCCAGGCTCTTCCCCTTTATGCTTTCAGATCACATCATCCGAAGTAGACCCCTCCCGAAGATCCGAATGGGGGACTATTTGTACGCTGTGTACTTGGGAAGTACTGTGGTGGTTTTTCGTTGCCTTCCACATCGCAATAGTGTGTCTTAGAATACTATACCGACCCCTATGTTGGTAAAAAATATTTAAGTAATTTAACGGATAAATTTGAGCACTGCGTTAATCTGACTAATTTATTTGGTTACATAGCCTATGGATTTATGGTAAGTTAATGATTTATTAAATGGACGAATAAAAGGTTAGAACATCTTCTAGTTATGTGTAGACAATTTTTATCTATCAAAAAACAAACGCCTATTGTTTTTTACAAAACCTTCTTTCAAAACAACTTACTTGACCAATGCATCTTGACTACAAAATGTAAGATTACAAGCATTAACATCTAATCGCTATTTTTGCTTCAGGTACTGGCTTAACGCTTAAATTCTTAAATTCTGCTTCAGTACTAGATAAGGCAACTACATTCTGTCAAAGATTTTCACAAGTGTAAGACCCGCTCCTATACAAAAGACAAACATAGAAAACCTGTTTGTGAACTTCCATCATTTACACCTTCAGTCCAGTCAGAGCGTATATAACCATAAATATCCTTCCCAGTTTTCTGGTATACAACATAATGTTTTTTTTGTCCATTTATTACGTTATCAGCTGGGCGTAAATTATTACGTTAGCCCCGGGCGTAATTTATTACGTCTCAAATGTGACTATACATTTACATGCAAAAAAGCAATTAAAAAACATGCATAGAACTTATCTTGATTAATTCCTGTAGCCAAGGCAATATATTTGACTGTAAAAGGTAGCAAAAGTAAAGTGAATTTTAGATAGACCACTTCATTACGTTTTTAAAAGATCAACAAATTTTCGTATATGTAATCTATGAAGTTTCGTTTAAAACTAAGTAATTAAATTTGTTTGTTTGATTTCGAAGTTACAAGCATCTATTTGCATTGTATTAAAAATACGTACTGTTTTAACCACTAATGTTTTTCTTAAGTAGCTGTTTCTATATCTCAAGAATATTGTTTTACCAAGAGGAAATAGATTTTGTTTTTATTTTAAAAATTTTGTTAAGCTGATAGCTAGTATCATCTATGAAATATTTTACATTTCCAAATTTCTTGTTTCCAGCAATTGGATTCCTTATAGTAGTATACTATATATAGAATTCAAAATTGCAGTCACTAAATTTCAGTCCCTGCTGTTATTGAAAAAAATATTCCATTAAAATATGTAAATACTACAGGTTATAGGCAAGCTGTAAGGCCTGTCTGACCTTTACTTATGGTTTGTTTCAAATAAAACTCCTTATTATCCACATAACATAAGTAATCAAGCTACGGAGGTTTCGGGACAGGGCAAAAATGACTCATATCTTCTAAATAGTCAGTATTTTTTTACAAAAGAAAACTATGTATGGGTTGAGGGGAGATAGTTTACCTGGGTGTGATAATAAGAAAGTTCTAGGGCTATGGAGGTGTTGGATCATCGTGATCGCTATGGAGATATTGAGTCAAACGTAAAATGTGCAGGTATTTTTGAAAAATGTTGATGTTTTTTGGTTTGTGTGTGCGTGCGCGCGTGCGTGCATACATGCGTGCGTGCGTACGTGCGTGAATGAGTGTGTGAGAGAGAGTGAATGCATATGTGTACGAGTTGTTTTTGAAAGAGTCGTTAGTGTATATGTCCAGGTGTGCTATTATGTAGGTATTGAACCGAACGTAAAAATTTTTATGCGCGCACGAATTGCGAGGTGTTTTTTAATAAGACTTTTTGTAAAAAGTTCAGGTGTTTTAAAATGGCGGATATAAAAAAGTCCATAAAGGGAATGATTTCTCTAGAAGAAATGAGTTCATTTTATGCGGGTACTCATAATTTAATTCGTTTGTATAGAATTTTTGCAAATGGCGTAGAATATTTTTTTGCAAAAAATCGAAGGTCCTATAGCAATAAACACGCAAATTTGAGTGTTAATTTAAAAAAATAACTTTGTGTGCCTTAAATATTCTAATGACTTTTGTTGTTGTCTGTGATCTTGAATATTACTGGGGGTCATCACTATCAAGAACGAGCACACGGTTTATTAATAATTTGAAACGTGGATCTTGTTTAGCCATGGGCAATTATAAAAAATATGATGATGAGACGGTATATCATTAATGTTAATCGTATAGATATGCAAGCTTATGTAATAATTTAGAATAGCTTTGAATGCATTAAAAAATAGTTTTTTTAAAAGATTGTTATTATTCTAATGAATGTAGTTTTGTTTATGTTTCGGATTCGTACGTTCTTATTTGCTCGTCGACATACATGGCGATTTAAATTTGAGAAAGTTTTATGCAGCTGAACTGCAGAAAACCAGCGTTCCAAATAATTACCTGATCGAGAAAATACTAAGGCGAGAAAGATCCAAAATTATTGTCAAATGGTTGGGCTTCCAAGAGCCTTCCGGGATTCAAAAGCTGATCCTATATAAATATGTTGTACTTAAAAATCAAAGATGTGTTTTGATATTTTTTATTATATAAATATGCTATATTTAAAAATTAAAGGTTTGTTTTTTTTTGATATTTTTTATTATGGAGTTATATGTGAAATTGCAAATACAAAAGAGTTACAGCAACACGATATTATATTGACAATTCAGTACTAAAATGTATTTTTAATCAATTATATACATAATATAAAAATAATGAAATAAAATGTAGTTTTTTTTATTACAATATTTTAATTAATTTTAATAATGAATGTCAAAATAAAGAAATACAAAGTAGTTTTCTTTATTACAAGATTTTAATTAATTTTGATAATGAATATAAAAATTTAAAAAAATACAATGTAGTTTTCTTTATTACAATACTTTTAATTAATTTTTATAATGAATATAAAAAATATAAAAATACCATGTAGTTTTCTCTATTACAATGTTTTAATTAATTTTTTATGATGAATATAAAGATAAAAACACAATCAGCATCTTTCTTTTTTATTATACAAAACAATAGTTGCTACATGTTTGATTCAAAGGTCCTTTATTAGGCAATGACTATGAGGCGAAGTATCGATGTCGTTAGATAAAGTGTGCCTTTTATCATCTTGATAACTTTAAGCAATTTTTGTCTGGCGTATGGAATATAGCCTATGCAAATATGAGCAGAGGATGCTATTTTGACTTGGCTCTATAACTACTTTATTTCGTAATGTATTGAACCCGATTTGCTGATCGATAATGTACTTTTTAACGCCATTCGCCGTCTTTATTTCCTCGTAGCCTTCTATTTTTAAAGAGCACATTTTCGATCGAAAGTCTACAAAGTGCCTTAAAATACGACCTCTAGTTTCGTCTTTCATCAGACCAATGACTGTTTTATTAATTAAAGGAATTCTATAGATATTATCGGGATTATAAGCACTAGTATCAAATTTTTGTAGATTTGTCTTTATACAATCTTCATAGAAATCATTGCACTTCACACTATACAAAAAACTGTCGGTGTCTATGTAGCATAATTCGCAGTTATGAACAAATTTTGCCTTCATGAACTTATAATGGAAATTATGTAATTCAGTTTCTGATAACTCTAATATGACCATGCCTATGTAGATAGATATTGTAGCCGAATGGAAATTTGGTTTTGAAATTAAAGATAGAGCTCCATAACGACCACCCCCAATGAGATACTAGTTTTATAATGTGTCTTTTCCTAAGATTCTCCATTGTTTTGCCAAAAATTTAATTGTTTGCAAATTTATAACAAATTCTGTTTTAGCCTATGGGCGCATTCTTATATTTAATTCGACAAATGGTCTCAACCAAAGACACTGACCGAATTCTAAACTGCGGTTGCAGATAAATAAACTTGGAAATGTACAACGTAGTTGCACTTTTCTGTGAAAGTATACATTAATTTTGAAAATTTCGAGCCAGTTGGTGTATCCTATTCTGGTGGGCACAAGTAGTTTTTCTGAGCATCGCGAATGTTTGTAGGAAATTCCAAGTCGCATTCAATAATATAACCTTTAACGCTCGGTAATGCTCATCGTTGTAACAACAAATTTTAATATTTGTTCAGGCGTTTGCCATTTTAAATCCCCGTAGGATAAATAGGATTCGGCATGACCATAGAAATTATTAATATCGCGTAAAATAAAAATTTATTCGGTTTACAGATATCGTAGGTTTTTGGGTAGTGTTTGTTATTGCATTCGGCGTATCTTTTTACAACTTGGGTGAGACCACCGCGAATACTCCGATTATTAAAAACATCAACATCACAAATTAGTTCTAACCTGGTTTTAGTATATAATAACATGCTAGCCCACGAGTAGCTTGCCAAAGTCACAAAATTTAAAGGATCTAATTTGTATGTCTCGAGGCAATTATTTCTAAAATCTTGGAATATATCGCAAAGTAAAAGTATGTTGCATTTTAAGATAGATCAGCATAGTCGTCTAAATTTTTGCATCTAAAGGCACTCCATACTATTTGAGTATGAATATAGTCGGATTCTTTAGTATGAGATTTCATTAAGATTGCTATGAAATCAATCTATAGGGGGAAAATTTTCTTCTCTAAATTTCAAAATGTCGTCTATATACTCGTAAGGAAACACACTTGCGCATTAACAATTTTATGTGATTAGATTTTATTGTACTAAATTCCTTTTTTAAAACTTTAAAATCATCGAAGGACAACTCGCATGTCAATTTTTTCAATGACATTGCCATGAAGCGAAAGGAAACTGTAAACCTGAAAGTTACATTTGCGTCGTTGTGTTTTTTAGAAAATGTTATATATTTTTCATTATTCAAGGGAATTATATTTATCGGGCCTTCGAAAGCGTTAGCGAGCTCTTTAATAATAAAATGAGCATCATAATTTAAGGTACAACATTTAAGGTACAACTGCAATGTGTAACACCTCTTATATAGCCATTCGGGTGATCGTAATCGATAACCTTTTCGTCGTTCGGCAAAAAATCATCTTCGCAAATAAAGCACGTTTTTGCTGTCAAGACGTCTTTAGGGGATATTACAAGGACGTTTGTAAATAATGTGCTGCCATAACATATGGTAATAAGTTTTAATTGCTACACAAATCAAGAAATGCAGTCTGTTCCTGTGAGCTCTTGTAATATGAAAGAGATTGGCCATTCCGAAATAAAAATAATATCCTATTGAAAACGGAATATGTTTCTGGTATTTGAAAGTGCAATCTAATTCCTAAGCTGTTTCGGCTTTTTTAATAAGACATTCTATGTCGGAATAAACCAAATCTTTAAACTTTACATATTTGTTTTTTTAGAGGGTAGAATAACACGACACTCGTTAAGTTTTTTGCATAGTTGTTCGTGTTCTTCGAGACGTTTGCAATCATAAAAATAGGAGAGACATCTATAGCATTTGTGAAAGTGCCACCTATGTTTGGTTAATTGACTTCTCACCAGTGAGGTTTAATTTTTTATAAGACTGTAGTGGTATTTAACATCGCGATTAAAAGCTTTGATATTTTTTTAAATCTTTTTAGATTTTTCACAATTTTATCGTCGTCGCCGCCACCGTCGTCGGTCGTCAGAATTATATTTTGACGCATCATCGACATATCCGTCTTCAACAATTAACAGATTAACGTATTTTTTACGTTTTTGACTAGTTAATTGCATTGGTATTACGATATATTGAGAACGTTTTGGAACAGAATAAAAACGTTTACAGAAATATTATTCTGGTTTCCGAATTTTGATATATCTGATATAGGCATGGAACTGACCAAATTTTTCATATTAAAAATTTTTGCAAAATGCGGATACGAATTTGTGCGATTAGCATTTTTACCTGATGCAGACTTAAATATTCCTGCTAAAACGCTTCAATAAAAACAGGAGATGTCACTATTTTGAATATTTAAACAAACCTTTTTTATTGAATTGCAAGAGGAGCGGCATGAAACCGGTTGCATAAAACATATTATAGCATTTATTAATATTGACGTTAAGAAATAAGATTTCAGAGAGCGGGAACCCTGACCCGTAAGATGCATCATGCTCCATTTTAACCAATAATCGTGCTGTGATATTGTCTGCAAACCAATCGTTGAAATTCTGTAAATTATCGAAACAAATTAAAGAGTTGGGTGTACAAAAAGATCTGGGTTTGAAACTCATTTTCGTTATTCGGAGCTAAAAACTTGAAAAAATCGCAGGCCAACACAACATTAATTTTAATGTTTGCCGACTGTTTTTTACAAAACAGAACAGTTTGGATAGAATAAGTTTATTACAAGCGTCGATTAACACGTTAAGATCTTTTTCCACGACTATTCAATAATGCATTTGCTACGCACTTAAAAATGGGTTAATAATAGTACTCATTCTGTAGATGTATATAAATTCATAATCCAACACTTTTAATCAACAGGAACATTCAGGTCATGGATTATGATCATAATTCAACACCTCTGACCAATCAGTACAAACCTTCATTTTCATAATCCGTGATATACAATTTTCGTATCATGCAAAGTAAACCGTTATACTTTAACAAATAAAATTCCGCTTGTCAGTGTTTGCGATATTAGTTAAAAGGTTTAGAAAATATCTGATAATGAAGATTTGTGTAGTCGTGAGAAAATTATAGTATTCTACTCGCGATTTATGGCCATTACTCATTCGGATTACGCTGCTCGCCCTAACAGGCTTGCGGCGCAAACCTTCCGAATGAGTAATGGCTAACATAACTCGCTAGTTGAATAATATACTTTTATGTGAAACGTTAATAATTTGAGCTGTTTGAATTCTCAATTTAAATGCAGACGTGATTGGTTTCCAAACCAATCCAGGATGTTGAGGGCACGGAGACAGCATCCAGTTGAACGTTTGTTTAGGAACATTCTGTAGCAGTTTTTTTAATAAATTTTTAAAAAGCTTTTTATATCTTTTCATATGATAACTAACCAAGAGCGAAGAAGTTTGTTTCCCCTTCCTTAAAATAGACTCAATACCCGAGATCTACGCTTTTAATATTCGCACCCAATTATGAAATATTTTAGATTTACGGCATTTCATTAAAATTGCATGCACTTTTGTTATAGCTGTAAGATTTAATTGCATACACATTGAAACGCTCACGCCCGCGACGATTCTTCTGTTGGTCGACATTTTCATATTTCAGTGCCAACTTTCTACACCTTGATCCGTATAATTTCACTAAAACATGTGGTGTGACGTCTTTAGAGGGCAAATCGTACGACCAATATATGGTTTGTAATGATCCCTTTTTACGCGAACGATTAAGTGCGCTTAAAAATTTGGTACACACTGACAAGCCTATAAACTATTTTTTTGAATTTGTAATTTTTAGATGATTTTATAGAAAGGATATCGTCCTTTTGATACAATTTTCGTAGACAAATAACTCGCGCCATTCATACAAGCACCGCTTATGGACTTTACAAATCAGCAAAGAATTAATAAATTGAGTTGAAAACACGAATTCTTTATGTTTCAAGTAAGCGTAGAGACAGTAGCTTCGTATACGTCCATAGAAGATGATGGCCTTTGATTTTTATATTGAAAACTAAAAACTGTTGTTAATGGTGATACATCAGATTGATCAATATATATATATATAAATGTTATAATACTGTCTGAGATGCTTTCGGCAATATTATAGAATGCTTTCCGGTCGTAATTACATAACTCAAAAGCCTTTTCTTTCATACGCTCCACGTCTGTATAACAAACCGCTATCGTCTTAAAAGCACTATATTCTAAATATATTAAATGTCTATCTAAATTAAACTGCATGCAAAACAAAAAAATCGCGCGATCTCTAATCAGAAAACCATCACCATATTTAGATTCCTTTAAATCTGCTGGTAGCTCGTTACATGCAGTCCTATAAAAATTACTAGGATAATCTGCAATTAGATATCACGGTTGTAAAACGTACCGGCTCTAATTTTATATATTCTAATACGATTGAGTGCTAAGTGATCGGTCTTTCTCCTTTTATTATTACAACTAGCATCAATACTCATGTCGCGTTTAAAATATCAAGATGACAGAAAAGCAAGTGACAAAAAGCATTAAAAGAATAAAAAATTATTACCATGTAGCATGTTTAATTTGATCAGTAATTATTCGCATTGAATTACGAGGATAATGCGCCAAGCGTGCCCTATTCTCTAATAATGTTCCATATAGTACATAATGGAACGCTTCGTTTTAATAATCTTCTTATAGTAAAATATCTGTGTGACTTAAAGTTATTTTGTCGAGCAATCCTGTTTCTTTCGTATTTCTCCACCTTTAACCGCGAGTCTGTGAATCGTCGCTATCATTCGGTTCTAGTTTGGTTCGTTAGTCGCAGCTTAGCTATCAATTCATCAAGATGTTTTCGAGACTAGAGGCCTGCGACCTTCGATTGAATTATTTGTGTGAGCGGTCAAGTCATGGTAGACTTGAATAAATTTCAATAACTTCTACTAACGGTTTGTAATTTATACATTTTACGAACTCAATTTAATTTTGTTTCATTTATTTAGCGCGCCTACGAAAAACAATAGAAAAGGACAAGTGAAGATTTTGTTTTGTAAGTTGTATGGTTCTGTACAAGGAATGGTTACGGCTTCCTAAGTTTGAAATGGTTTAATGGTGTTATGTGGAGCTGAGGAAATTTCTGATAGGATTTGTCGAGGAGAATCAGATGCAGTTTGGTTCGTTATTAAGTTTAAGAAATTTTTGCATGTGTTTAGAATGTCGTTAGTCTTTGGTAAACAGACGGTCATATAAAAAACACGAAATTTGCTATCATGTTTACGAACATATGATCTGTTTCACTTTCGATTATTGTTGAACTGGTTTTACAAACCGTAGAAAGAAATTTTGTCAGGTTAGGTTTATATAATTGTAAGCTTTGTTCCATTTGAACTTCAGATAAATTTCAAGGTATATTTTCGACGTTATACTTTTTTGTGATGTAGCAAAATTTGACAGATGTTTGCCGTGAAAGCAGATGTTTCATGCAGCTTTCCTAAAATTCCAATTAAACATTCTTCAATCTTGAAGTTAACTTTTATTCACAGATAAATTATAAAAACTAAGTATAAAAATTTAAATACACGCTGCGTAATAATTATGAACCTGTAATCTACCTGATAAGATCTGCCCAGGATAGAAATGCATTGTGTTTACAAATTATTTTGATCAAATATTTAAAACAAGCTTATGTTTAGAGAGCAGTCTTTTGCTTTAAAAAGCCAAAATTTTGACTTTGTTATAAATGTTATGGTTGAGAATTTTTTTTACATGTTAAAAAGTTACGAATTTTTAAAAGAAAGTGTTTTACTTCAGTAAACAATTAGCTAAACTTTGAGACTTTTATTTTGCTCAAATGCGATCAAATCTGATAACATAAAGGTAGAATTTTTGGGTAATAATTTTGTGCCAATATCATATTGGATATACATTTTTTTATTTTTAATACTTTTATAAGACACAAATGGTGTTCTACATTTTCTTTATTTAATCTTTGTCATTTATTACAGGAGCTGCGTCTTATTTTTATAAGACAGGTTTTTGTTAACGAAGGCGATCGTTTTATCTTTGGGTTTCCACGTCCGCCCTTAGAATTGTGCTTTGCTGTCTTATCGTGATTATCTCAGGACCTATTTAACTTTGTTTAGCTTTGGTTTGCAAACAAAATTCGATTCCCCCACTTCTTATTGCTCTACCCAGGAATAGACCCCTAGCTATGTCGGAAGATTTTTGTTTACTGGCGCCCATTTAGAAAATTAAGTTTCACTAGCGCCCATCAAAAAGACAACAAAATTCGTATCAACCATTTAGGGGTGATGAAGCGGGCACGTTCTTTATTTCTCGTCCTCCTTAGGATACATGAGCTGCGGTAATAAGTGCAAAGGATAGGATAATATGGACGCCTTTATTTGATCTGTGTGGGCGGGCTTATTTTGATCACCCATGCCGCAAAATGCAATGCTTGCAGCAGTATTAGGCTTACTTTTAAAATAAACAAATTCAATATTATTTTTTAAATAAAAAAAGTCAAAATCAAATACTAATCAACTTTGAATGCTCCCAAATAATGTAAACATAACCCCTCTTGTTTGTTTAATTACGTTATATCATCATCACTGATTACATCCACAATCCTCTGAGGTAAGAAAACAACTGCTTGTTCTAGTTCCACGATTATCAGACCCTGATTCTCTTCGGATAAAAGGCTTTTAATGTGCATGACTTTATACGGATATTGCAATTCGAGCTCCTTGAGCTTGATGATCTTCTTTTTTTCAGTCCGGTTCACTGAATTAATTCGTTTAATTAAATGTATTTAATTTCTAATTACAAAGATATACAAAAATATAATTAAATTGATTCTAAGTGTAATTTTAAAAATCACTTACCTTTATACTGCACGGCACTAATAAGCATATAACCTTTTCAACTGTTTCTTATTTGCAAGATGAGGGTCCTACAAAATAGTCCTTGTATTTATATCAAACTAAAATGATAAAACTTAAATAACTTATTACACGTCTCGTTATTCCGAGACACAAACGATGCCAGCAATAAAAAAATAGAAACTAATTAGAATTAAATTTTAACTATAAGCTTAACTTCGTCGACAATGGAGTTATTAATGTTAACGATCTCTTTAATATTAACCACGAAATAGATTTTAGGTCTTTGGAGGCGTCTTTTTAAAAAGTTTTATTTAAGAATTACAACTATCAAAATTAATTTTATTATTTCAATTACAAACAAACTTGTTTTATTCACAAACAACTTGAACACTTTTATTCTTTAAGTACAAGTTAAACTAAATTAAATTAATGCAAGTTACTATTTCTAATGAGTAATAATTAAGGGTGAGTAGCTTGAATTCTAACAATGCGAAAGTTATGAGATTCGAAGACTCTGAGTGGATGGATGGGCTTCTTACAATTAACTGAAGCCTCCGGTCTTACACGTTCTGTGGGAAACTGCAAATATTGCTTTTCTGCTGCTTCTTGATTCTTGATGCAATGTATCAGTCTATATCTAAGACATAATTATAAAGTTTAATTTAAATACATATTAATATAGGAGATATGTAACTCGCGCTGTAATAAAACTACATGATTATTATTATAATGAATGTGTCTGTTATACGATAAAATCCTGATTTAATATTCATATAAAATGTATATATAATGTACCTTAGTTATATTATAACGCAATCGTTGAGGCTTTTTACATAAAGTTCTAATAAATATTTATGATACATTCAAATATTCGGGAATGCACCCATCCGGGGCTATAAAACTACATTCATTAGAACAATAAAGCTCTATAAAAGAAACAATTTTCTAATGCTGCCAAAGCTATTATAATCTATTACGTACATATACATATCCATACGATTAACCTTTTAAAGGGATATTCTGTGTCGTTGTCATAATCTTTATTATAATTGCCAATGACTAAAAAACAGCCTGGTATTTTTAATTTACAATTTACACGTTTGCTCTTTGTCTTTTGATAGCAATGAACCTCGGGAACATTTCAAGAATACAAACTCCGGGGGATTGTAAAACAGTTGCAACATTCATTAGAAATATATGTAATATACATGTAAAGTTAAAGACTTCGTTTTGCGCATTATATAATTGTCTGCACGAACATGACGTTACGATAATCACGACCCGTATGTGGTTAGTACTTTATTAATATGTAAAAAGAACACAGACGTCGACGATCTCGTTGCAAAACAAATACCCGCATTTATCAAAAATATTTAATACATACAAAGTTTTATTCGCAAAGCATTTTGTTACAAAAACGTTTTTCTGAAAAACACCTCGCAATTCCAGTGTTATTAAAAAATATGATGATACAAGCAATAGAAATTTGCAAACCTATACGATTAAACATCTAGAATATGCCGACTCATATATTTTTTATAATTGCTAATGGCTAAAACAAGATCGCGCATTCCTCCAAATTATTAATAGGCACTAAAATAACCGTACGTACTTTATTGATAATCTTTGACGCTGTAATATCTGAGTTATTTAGTGCATGCAAAAGTTATTTTTAAATTAATACACAAATCTATTGCTATAGGAATTTCAATTTTGTTTGCAAAAAACTTATTCTACACCGTTTTGAAAAATTATATACGAAAGAATTAAATTATTAATATATACGTCCTCATAGAATGATCCTATTGTTACAACACCTTAGAAATATTTAATACATACAATGTTTTAAATTTTAATATACAACTTTCAAGTTTTTTTTTGCAAACTATTTCGCTACAAAAACGTTTTCTGAAAAATTATATACGAAAGAATTAAATTATCAATATACACGTCCATATAGAATGATCCTATTGTTACAACACCTGTGCACTTTGCGTTATTTTTTTAATTAATACTACAAAAACGCCTTTTTGGAAATTCGCGCGCGCATTATAATATTTGCGTTCGGCTCAAATACCTACATAATAGCACATCCCTGTGGACCTATTCCATAATAGACATCACGTTGACCTAACACCTACATACACCTGCAAATTTCTTATTATCACACCTACAAAAACCAGCTTGCACACACACACCTTTACATACATCCCCTATACATATAGATACCTTTATTTTGCAAAAAGTATCGCTAATTTAAAAGATATTAGCACTTTTATGATAAGGGTTGTTCCAATATCTCCGTAGCTTAACTACTATCGTATTGGTCTTGAACAATATTTTAAAGCGTTGAACATATGCATAGTTTTAGATTGGAAATTAGATTACTACGCACTGCATCCAGATAAACTCATAGGTCGAATTATTATATGAGTAGCGAGGAAGATTACTTTCGCGTATGCCTTTGGATTTTTTGATTCTCTTATATAGTCTACTTTCAGAAGGTTTTCTGAAGACCCTACGAATTCTTATTTACTCTCTGGATTACATCCAAATAATTTAAAAGACACCAATATAAAAAGAGCATTGTTAAATATAAAGGAAGAAATAGCCAGGAGCTACAATATTGATAACTTTTCAGAACTGTTGCAAACGTGAGTTGAACTTTGGCAAAATAGAGAGATTCAACAAGATACAGACTTTGTTCATTTGCATAACAATGAAGGTTCAATTTTTACGGCCATCAAAACTGCGCTGAATATTTTGTTGGCATTACATCCAACCGCAATAATAGAAAGGTCATTTAGTACGCTAAGGTTGGTGAAATCGTGACTTAGATTAAGCATGTCAGAGAATAGATTACCAGGTATATGCATGCTTAGTGTACATGAGGACATGGTATGAAGAGAGAAACATGCATTTATAAATGATGTCTTAAATAGATTTGGTCAGGAGAAGATTGATATTTTCATTCAAAAACGATGACTATTAATATTTTAAAACGCGAGAATAGTCTATTCAGCAGTTCGAGTTATAATAGTTTTGTACCTTTTTTAGTCGTGTTTGTTTGTGCAACAAATATTAAAGACACTATTTAAAGTACTGGTCGTGTATTTATTTACCATCTGTGGACTGGGGCGCATTCATTGGGGGGGACGGGGCCCCACATTTTAAGGGCCCCCACAAAAAGAAAACAAAATTTCAGACGCAAAGTATATTAGCCATATTAGGAATTAAAATGATAATACATTACAGTTGTAAGGATAATTGAAATTCTTCGTGACATTGCAGAAGAACGGCTTTATTACATTCTTAAGTAAATCGACTGAATTTTAGTACCCTGCTGAGCCTGCGGCACCAACCCTAGCACATATTTCCTAGTAATCTTAGTAGTAGCCTGTTCATCCGAGGCCCGCTTTAGTACATTGTTGGATTGGTTCTACTACTCGGTATAGTGCAAGCTTGTGCAGGTATTGTTACTCATCAAAAACAATTTTAAAATATTAAATAAAATATAAGACGTAAGAATGTATTTTTTCCACACTTTCAAGTAATTCATGAATTACTTCTTCATCATCATCATTAGGTCTTCAGTTCTAGAACTGGTTGGGCGCGTACCCTCATTGTCTCCTAGTCTGAACCAACCTACACATTTCCCTGAAATTTGCACAGTCTGCATCTATCACTATGTGTGTGCTAAAGTCTGATCTCGGTCTACCCCTACCTATCTTTTTCTATCTCTGCTTGTAATATATTCCGTACTATTCTCCGGAAATGTCTTAGCACGTATCCTGTCCTTCTATTTCTCCTATTTTTTCGTTTCCCACAGATATCATTATTCCTTTACTATTTCTACAACCAATTTGTTTTTAACTTTGTCTGTCCATGCTACCATCCTCATACATCTGAAGCACAACATTCCAGAAGGCTTCTAGCTCTTTCTGTTTGCTTTTCCTATTGCCCCTATTTCATAGATGTACTGTGCTGTGCTCGACACTATGCGTTGAACAGTTTTCTTTTGTATCTATGTTCATTGTCTTTGAACATAGCTGCAGTTCTTTCTTGTTTGATGTAGTTCGGTCACCTTCTACTGTTTTACAGTTTATACCCTGTGGTGTGTGAAGGGGGGTAAGCAGCCTTTGGCTGCCAAGTTTTCTCAGCACTTGAACCTTTGTCGAATTAATAGTTATTCTAATTTATCCTTTCGCACAATCAACATTAATTGAAAATATTTCACAACCAACACCTGTAGTTGTTTATAATAATCATCAGATTTAAGAGCACTTATTTTTTCGTCATTGGGTTTTACGTCTTGAAACTGGTTGGACTTGTACCTCAGCTTATTTATGTTCTGAGGTAGCCTACCAAGTTCCCTGCAATTCTCACAACAGCCTATATACATTACATGTGATTTTCCAATGCTCCACCCAAAGGTACTACATTGGCCAGGAAGCGAGTTTTTTTTTTACCTGGAAAATTTGTAATTTTGCCGAACCCTTGCTGTTCCAAGCAAGGTAGGGATCTTTAACGTGCGTGACAACACTCACACACGGGACCTCCATTTTACCTCTCATCCGAACGAGGGTGTATTTTTGTGAAAAATGCTCGCCTAACATTTTTCAAGCGGACCGTGTCGGGATTCGAACCCGGGACCTTGGGCGTAGTAGTCACACACATACCACTACGCCACGGAGCCGCCTGTATATACATTGCATTTACATTTCCAATGCTCCACCCGAAGGTACTACATTGGCCAGGAAGCGAGTTTTTTGTTGCCTGGAAAATTTGGAATTTTGCCGAACCCTTGCTGTTCCAAGCAAGGTAGGGATCTTTAACGTGCGTGACAACACACACACGGGACCTCCATTTTACCTCTCATTCGAACGAGGGTGTATTTTTGTGAAAAATGCTCGCCTAACATTTTTCAAGCGGACCGTGTCGGGATACGAACCCGGGACCTTGGGCGTACGCCTGTATATACATTACATGTGATTTTCCAATGCTCCACCCTAAGGTACTACATTGGCCAGGAAGCGAGTTTTTTTTACCTGGAAAATTTTGAATTTTGCCGAATCCTTGCTGTTCCAAGCAAGGTAGGGATCTTTAACGTGCGTGACAACACTCACACACGGGACCTCCATTTTACCTCTCATCCGAACGAGGGTGTATTTTTGCGAAAAATGCTCGCCTGACATTTTTCAAGCGGACCGTGTCGGGATTCGAACCCGGGACCTTGGGCGTAGTAGTCACACACATACCACTACGCCACGGAGCCGCCTCGCCTGTATATACAGCTCGATTCCCTTCTATTGTTTTCTAATTATATGCCCTATTTTACCGAGATTCAGTGGTATGTGAGGGGGATTAAGCAGCCTGTGGCTGCCAAGGATCCCCCCAACACTTAGACATTTGCTATATTAATAGTTTTCCAGTAAATCCTTTCGCACAATTAACATTAGTTGAGAGTATTGCAAAACCAATATCTGTAATTGTTTATGGTAATCGCCATGTTTAAGTACAGTTATTATTTTTTCATTAGTTTTTCCATCTTGCGTCTGGTTGGAAGCGTAGCTCCATTGATTTCTATTATGAGCTAGCCTACACATTTCCCTGACATTCTCACAGCCTACATCTTTCACTATCTGTGTGCAGTAGTCTAACCTAGGTCTACCTCTATCACTCTTTTTTCCTATCTCTGCTTCTAATATATTCCGTACTATTCCCTCATGTCTTAGTATGTGGCCTATCATCCTATCTCTCCTATTTTTTTACTGTTTTCCATATACTTCTTTCTTCCCCTACCATTTCTAGTACTTTTTTGTTCTTAACTTTGTCTGTCCATGATATCTTCATCATACGTCTGTAGCACCACATTTCAAAAGCTTCTATCTTTTTCTTATCTGCTTCTCCTACTGTCCAGGCTTCACAACCATACAGTGCTGTGCTCCACACATATGTTTTAAGCAATCTTTTCCTTGTTTCTATGTTTGTTGTCTTGGAACACAGTAGTTGCTTTTTCTTGTTAAATGTAGCACGACTTTGTGCTAATCTTTGTTTTATATCTTTTGTGCTTCTCCCATCTTGCGTTATTTGACCTTCTAGGTAGCAGAAATCCTTAACCTCGTGTAAGTTCTCGTTACCTATTTGTATTCTTGTTTTCGATGTATCTTCCCCTCTTTTACATACTAGAACTTTAGTTTTATTATTGTTAATTTTCATACCATATATCTCTGTTAGAACTGTTTCCATTCCATTAAGAGCAGCTTCTAACTCTTCTTTGCTAGATGCTAATACCGCTATATCATCTGCAAATCTAAGCATATCAATCTTTTGTCCCTGCATAGTAATTCCAATTGTCTTCCTGCATTTGACAGTATTCATTGCCTCTTCTATGTACAAGTTAAAAATTAATGGGGATAAGGCACATCCCTGTCTCACCCCTTTCCTAATATTTATTTCTCTACTTTCTTGCGCTAATTCTATTACCGCCGTTTGCTCTTTGAATAAGCTATGTACTATCCGTCTGTGCTTAAAACTCATTCCAATCTTTTTGAGTATTTCAAACATTTTTTTCCATTGTACATTGTCGAATGCTTTTTCCAGATATACAAACTCTATATATACGCTTTCCCCCTTCTCTATTGTTTTCTCTATTATCACTCTCAAAGCTAAAATAGCCTCCCGTGTTCCCCTGTTGCGCCTAAATCCAAATTGATCTTCTCCCAGTATTTCTTCAGTTCGTTTTTCCATTCGTCTGTGTACAATTCTAGTTAATATTTTTGAAACGTGTACTGTCAAACTTATTGTTTGCATATTTTTACATCTATCCGCGCCTCTTTTTTTTTGGTATAGTTTGAAATCTTTGGGTATCTCGCCTGTCTCTAGGGATGGATTCGGGCCGGGCCGGGCCGGGCTTTTAGATGCGGCCCGGCCCGGCCCGAAATAATATGCTCCGGCCCGGCCCGGTGGCCCGGCCCGAACCAAAACGCATCGGCCCGGCTTGAGGCCCGGCTTGAATTTCGGGCCGGGCTTCGGGCCGGGCCGGGCCGATTCGGGCCGGAATATAACTAAAACCTTAAGAGATGTATAGATTTTTCAACATCCAAATGAAACGTATGTATCATTTGTTAATATATGTATTTTCAGTTGTATAAAAATACTCTTTACTATTATTATGTTTTTCTACAAAAGTTGAATATATCAACCTTAATAAATCATAGTTTATAGTATCATTTTAACCTCAAAGAATCTTAAAGGTATTTGAAGATGATGCACACTTGCACAGGCAATCCAAAATAGAAGGTGGTTTGCGTCAAACTTCGACCTTAAGTAACAAAATGCATTTTAGAATTCATGTACTACTACTAGTATATAGTAACATATTTCAAGGAAAGCATTTAAAATTTGACTGAATATTGTTTCCTCGTATTCTAAACAAAGAACGTTGCCAATTTCCATTTTACAGATTGTTTGTGTATAGGTCTACATTTCGAGAATGTGCTAGCATCCGTTCAGAGAACTGATTATTCAAGTCTCTCGTATCAGGTACACATTACTTTGTTGTCTATGAATATTTTTTTATCGCATGCTTTACTGGAAATCTTAATTATTATGAAAAAAATGCCGACAATCTTATCTATAAAAATGTTCAATATTAATATATGCAGGGTTCTTCAAAAGTATGGAAAGGCTGCTTTCGCCGTATATAGAGAACCTGCCACGTAATGAGTAAAATAATAACATATACTTACAAAGAATCTAGCTCTTTAATATAAAAAAAGACGTATACAGGATATCCCACATCCATTAAAAGTATTTTAAAAACTACAATTTTACTGGCAAATTGAAACTTTGTGTATGAGTTACCGAACAAGGCGAAACTATAGCTAAAATAGTTTTGAAGTCTTGCAAATATCTGTCATATTAATTATTTTGAATAGCACATCCTGTATTTTATGGCATATATAAATAGTGCTTTAACAGATGGTTATTTTGATTTAAGTGCATGTATCCTCAAATGTTGTGCATCCAGGAATTATTGATCTAAAAAATCGTGTTGATAAACATTTAATCGAAACGGATTGTAGATTGTTTCCATTACACCTTAAGAAATGTTTTTCAATAAAAACGATAAAATAGTTTTTACAATTTTAGGAGGTGAAAAATTCCGAATTGAAAAATTATGTAATTTTTATAATTGAACCCCCATTTTTTTATATCTCGACATGAACGAGCATAAAAGTTTAATCAGTTATTTGAAAAATTGTATATTTCGTTATATAAACTTCGGGCCGTCCCGAATAGCCCGAAAAGCCCGAAAAGCTTGAGCAGTCTGGCCCGGCCCGGCCCGGGCCTGACACGTGCTTGGCCCGGCTTGGGCCCGAAAAAAATTTTGCCGGCCCGGCCCGAAGCCCGGCCCGAATATCAAGCCGGGCTTCGGGCCGGGCCGGGCCAAAGCCCGGGCCCGTGGCCATCCCTACCTGTCTCATACATATAGCTTACAAGTCGGAAAAGACGTTCTGTTATTGCTTGTCCAGCGGCTTTAAGAGTTTCTGCTTACATCTTATCGGTACCCGGCGCTTTACCATTTTTCAGACTCTTTAATGCTAATTCAAACTCATCTCTAAATATAGGATATCCCAGGTTATCATTTTCAATGCCTGATTCCTGTTCTAATGCTGTTAGTTCGACTCCTGAGTATAAATTCCCTATATATTCTTGCCATCTAGCTACTTTCTCTACTACATTTTCTATAATGATGTTTCCTTTCGCGTCCCTTATATTTTTGCTATATGGTTTTATATCCCTAAAATTCATTCTAATTAGTTTGTATGCTTTGTCTGTCTTTCCTATTTCCATCTTAGTTTGTACCTCTTTGCACTTTTCATCAATCCATTGTTCTTAAGCCTTTCTGCATTTGTGAATAATTTCCCATTTTATGGCTTTGTATTTCTGTTTTCCTGTTTCGTCTGATCTTTTTTTGTATTTTCCTCTTTCTTCTATTAAATTTAGGATATCCTGTGTTATCCATGGTTTCTTATTTTCTTTTTGTGTATACCCCGGAATATCTTTGGCCGCCATGTCTAGGCCGGATTTAATGTTATTCCATTCTGTTTCTACTTTCTTAGTATCAGAAATTTTCCTGATATCTTTCATCAATTCATTTGACTTTTTTTCTAGTAATTTAAATATTTTTTGTGGTTAAGGGTTTTTATTTAATTTTATTTAAATCGTGCCACAGTGTTCCTATAGATTATTTTTTTCAAATCTTTCATGGATATCTTTATCTTTTAGCTTCTCAAAGTCAAAGTGCCTTTTTCCGTTCCGTATTTTCAGATTTTTAAATTTAAGTGCGGCCTTCATAATTACGATGTTGTGGTCTGTGTCTATATCTGCTTCCGGGTAGCTTCTACTGTCTTTTACTTGATTCTTAAACCGTTGTCTAACAATAATGTAATCTATTTGATATCTTCCTATATTTCCTGGCATCTTCCACGTGTATCGTCCTCTAGTATGATGCTGAAATAATGTGTTTGTGATGATTAAATTGTTCTTGTCGCAAAATTCTACTTGTCTATTTCCCCTCTCGTTTTTGGTACATAAACCAAATAAACCTACTACCGCTCCTTTCCTACCCTCACCTACCACTGCATTAAAGTCCCCGTAATTATAAGATTTTCACGTCCTTTTACGTATCTTAGTATGTCTTCGATATCTTTGTAGATTGCTTCTATCTCTTCGTCACTGTAGCTAGTAACTGTATCTCGAAATCTTTAAGTTGGACCTGTCGAGTAGATGTTACAGAGGCTTTGGTCAAAGGATATGAACCTATGAGAAACGCTTTATTTTTAATTTTAAATGATAAGGGACAAAATTCGTCTGTGCGATTTGAAGCTAAATCCTTGTACGGTAGTATGTGTAGTCTGGAAATAACCATTTATAGTGTGTTTTGGTATGAAATTCTCTTACTTGTCGACGGCGTAAGCAAAACTTACGTCTTGAACCTCTTGATGATGGCAAAGGGGACGTGGAACATTTGTCAAGAACAGATAAATTTCGCACAGAAAATTTCACTTCAATAATTGATCAACTCGTAGCATCTTTATCATAGAGATTGAAGGCGTACTCAGAACTTTCGAATTTATTTGGATTTCTAGGACGATTAGATGAGTTGAGTGCACCTGAGCTCAAAATCGCTGCACAAAATGCAGTAAAGACAAACAGCAATGATTCAGAATGGTCTCTAGAAAATGAGGTTATACAGTTTTCCTTTATAATTCAAAATCATATGAAGAGATGCACAACCGGAAAAAAAGATTTTTTCTATAAATACGTCATTTCAAATAACTTGAAGTGTGTATTTCCTAATCTTGATGTGATTTGAAGAATGTATCTAATTTAAATGATAACAAACTGCACAGCAGAACGATCATTTTAAAAAATAAAATTTATTAAAAATAGACTTCATACATCAATGACCACGGATCGTATCTCGTCACTAACACACCTTAGCCTTGAGAGCGACATGCTCCGAAAGCTTGAGTTTTAGCGACATAATTCGTGACTTTGCTGAGAAGAAAATTAAGAAAGTTGGCTTGTAAATTGTACTTTGTCTATATTTTAAATGTTTTGTATCATGTATTGACTATTGAAATAGTATACTGTACATAAAGTTATCTTCTAGAAAAATGGCATTTGTAAAACAATTTACAGAAACAATCATTGTCTATCTAAAACTTTTTTTAATTTCTTTTATAAATATGGTAGCATTTGCAATAAAAAATCTGATATTTAGTGCTTGTAAATAATGTTGCTTTTTTAAAAATATCCATTGAAGGTAAAAGGTTCTGCAGAACAAGAGATACACTTTGTGGTGTTATGAGACTTACATGATTTCTGTATTTATGGCCCCCATCTTACTTTATGTCCCAGGGCCCCCACAGAGGTAAATGCGCCACTGTCTGTGGACATTTAATTGACAGTGTCGCGTTTCTGTTTCTGTTGAATAAGGTTGTGTCTTGTCTGCTTTTACATTTTCTTACAGACGGCTTATTACGTGTATTAGAATTAGGCAATTCGATTTTCAATTAGTGCGTGTTAATATAAAATCCAATCCTTTCCTTTTACTACCCTGTGTATCAACAAGTCAAAAGAATTGATAGCCTGCACCAGCAATTTACCAGATTAGTAAGTGACTTTGCACTTTTATGAAAGTTAGATTAATCACAGTATGCTACGTTCATTAAGAAACTATCAATCCTGTATTTCTTTCCATTTCAAATACTATTAAGAAACACTTCATTATCGGTGGCCCTAATTGCTTTTGAGCTATTCGCAGAAAAAGATTTAATAACTTAAATTACTTTCCATTACTTCTGGTAACGGGGTTGCATTGACAGTGTTCTGCCTTTGTTTAACTAATAACAAATAACAAATATTTTTGAAAGTAGTCTTGACCCCTCCCCTCTACAAATTATTCTGCGGGCGGCCTTGGGACTGACACTATTAAATAGGGCCATAAGCTCAAATCGCACAATCTCCTGTAGCTTTAATCTACGAAAACAACTTTTCAAAAGTGCATATGTATGCTCCAGTAATACAGAATAGTAACTTCTTCGTTTAATGTAAGAATTATGAATTCCGTTGTTGAAAGGGTCATGACGCTTTAGAAAATCTTTCGTTCACTTTCATATCAAATGGCAGATCCTATTGCTTTTTTGCGCCTGAAATTACTTAAAGAGTTTACTTTACCAAGGATTCGTTCTTTATTAATATCATAAATAACATATCCAAAGTATACCAAAATATGATTGGTAGACGCCATTTTTTCGAAATTGCGTTTGAATATACCATTTTTGCTAATATTTATTGAAATTCTGAATTACATTTTACTGTTAGCGTAAGAATGCCCCCTACATTTATTCTTCCTCTTTAAAATTCCGTTCCAACGATACCACATGTAACCGGAAATACCTACCGGAAGTGGCATTAATAAGTTATGATTCACACTGTAACGAAAACTCTATTTGCTCAAACAACATTCTTTATTTTAAAACTGATTATAGAAACCTTTCCAATAATTCGTAGTTACAATGGAATTTGCTAAAAGCTCTCCCAAGAATTTATTTTCGGCTAATCACTAACAGTACAATTACTAGCTTCTTAACACTACGATGTTATCTTCTAAATTACTATCCAAGTACTATTTATTAATTTATATAATCTCTACAGTAATTTATATCAACAAAAAGTCGTTTGTATCGACAGTAATGTATGTCACATATGCACCACTACTTATTTTATATACAAGTATCAAAGCTTTAAACTAGAACATATTGTAATCAAGACTTTAATGAGAACTGGACTTCAGAACCCCTTAAGGCAATTTATACCTTATACAATTGTTCTAGATTATTGTAAAACATACCAGAATTATCAAATAAAATTTTTTAGATTTTATTTTAACATAAATAACTCGTAAATTCAAAATACTTATACCTGTCAATCAACTCTATTTGAAGGTGGTGCGCCACAAAGTGCCCGCCAATTATCCTTTGTATGCAAATGCTTTGTTTACGTTCTAACGTAATTATTCGTCAGAGGCAGACCAATCGGCGCTACAATACATTGCATTTCTTATGAGTGGAATATGATATGTTATTGTGCACTAGCGAATGAAGTTATTATACCTACTTTAAACGTGGCGCCTAATATATTTCGTTTAAACTACAATTGGCCACAATGTAATTGCACATGGCTGCTATGAGTGAATTATAAATGCTAATGCTAGTACGAAAAATATATATTATTATTACCTTTCATGCCTGTATATTGTTAAATATGTTTAATGTTTTCATCGCATCAAAATCTAATATTCAGTTTTATTTGTTGCAGGTGACTAACATGGATACGTGCTTAATTGGCAGAAAGAGTTTACTACCCCGTGAAGAGATGGCTGTGATTGATGAGTAAGTATATGATGGTATCAATAAAGCTAGCAAACGTCGTGATGCTCATATCACAGCTACAGCGGAAATCACAGTCCACAAAGAGTGTTGTATATTTACATCAACCCAAAGAAAGTTGAATTCATCTGAAGAAAAATGTGAAAATGTCGAGTGCTGCAGTAATCCGTTCTCAACTTTCACCATTTATAATAAAAGAACGTTGTTTTGTGGCAAGCCAAATTTTTTTATAGTAAGAAGAAAGTCTCTGAATTAATCTCTGTCAGAACACTTAAGTTTATGGAAATTATTTTAGAACATTAAAGAGAAATGATACTTGGTCGTAAGCAGTAAAAGTAATAGTAGAATTTATGCAGCATTTATTCGCAGCAAATGCCGTATACCATCATACAGTCGTTACTCATTTTCGGACTGGGAAGAGTGGACCTCGTGTGTTACGGAAGCGACGTTGCTCAGCCTTGCCACTTGAGGAACAACAACTCTCAAAACGTGGAAGATCCAAGCAAGTGGAACAAGAACCAGCTTTCATGGAAGAAGCTGAATATTTGAAAGATCGTGATGATGAACAATTTACAGTCACAAATTTTGTAGCTATAATGGAAAGTTTCGTAAGTTATTCCGATTATTGTACTATAGTAATAAGCACATGAAGAGCAAGCTCACGAAACAATTTATTTGATAAGATTGTATTTGCCGAAATCAATAGTCTAAGAGATGTAGTAACATGCGAAGGTACAGCATCATCAATTCTGTACAATTTTTATAATCAACTACAAAGTAAAAATACGGAAGCAGAAAAGATGCAGGTAATTCACGCGGCAGCAGAACTCATAAAAGTGACATAAAATCAAAACAATGTTCAAAGCTTGAATATCCATCAACAGAAGATATGTCATCAGCAGAAGAAGTGGCAAATACCTTCCACAAGTTTAAAATTACTTCTAGAATCTAGATGCTCTGTTTGATGGTGTTAGAAAGTCACTGAAGTTGGGTCTATTGACCAGGCAATAATTCAAGCTTCCAGACCAAGTGTTATACTAGCTCCACTTTAGGTTGGAATAGGGGTCGAGTTGCATCTCCTTTTTGGTTCACAATTTCTTACTGAAAGATTATACCAAAATGGATTTTGTATCTCTTATCTTAAAGTTATGAAATATGAATCACGTGTACGTTTCTCATCTGGCACTGATATCCCAGGTTTCCGATATGAGCAGTCTTTACAGTATGCTGACAGAGAGTGTTGATCACAACATTAGGACTACTGACGGTTTGAACACATTTCATAAAATGAGGATCATTTTAGTCGCGACACCAGTAGCAAAGCCTAATCTGCTTGCTCCCGATGTAAGGTGACACCAGCCGACGTACCTGCTGTTGGAAGAATACAAGTTTACTATTACAAAACTATATTACAGCTTACAAATTTACTGTAATGAACCTCTACCCAAATTTGAAGCTATCACATCTAAAAAAATGTGCATATCCTGTGAAAACTGCATGACCTTTACGCACACCAAGATTATCATGGTCAGGAATGATGCAGATGGTACGAAAAGGCAGTCATTCCGGAAAAAGTTCAGTATTTTTCCTGCCAATGATTGACCTAAATTTAGCGATATGTCCTGTATTTATTCGACTCTTGTGTTCATATGTAACCATGCTAAACATGTAGTTCCGGTTGTCACTTTAGACTAGCCCTTGCTACAAGAAAACTAGTCAATAGACAGCGACTTAGGCTAAATCGTTATCACCTGCTCAATCCAAACTTTGTGCTAAAGCATTATAATAACATACAGAGAGTAGTGTATAGTTCGTCTGACCTGTGTCTAAGATAGTATCGTGGAAGCGTATACTGAAATACATCTCAAAGGTGTACCGATTATTAAAAAAAATATAATGTTCCTGACATGGTTGACATAACGGAATCTTAACACTGGAAGAATACCAGCATAATTTGTAAATTAATGTATTTATATACGTAAAATATATTTTGTAAAAGTTTAAATAGAGATGTTTGTGAATATTATTAATTCAGTTGTTGCTGCTGTAAAAAGTATAAATAGAAATGTATTTTACACTTGTATCATTTAGTTTCTGTTTTCTGACGAGTGCACACCTATGATTGTGCAGGAAGGTAGTTGGTTAGTAAATGAAGCTATGAATAATCTGTCGTTCGAGCTCCACATTCCAAGTTATTCTTGTTGCAGTCCTGGGACCCGATTACAAAAAAGGTTAGCCCGAGACGATCCAGGAATAAACGAGTTGGACCACTTGTGTAGGGACCACGATATTGCATACTTCAAGTAGCCCGACGATCTCCCAGCTAGACATCGAGCAGATGAAATTTTAGAAGAAGAAGCCGGGGGAAGAGTAAAATCCAAGGACGCAAAGTTTGGTGAAACGGTTGCAGCTTAGTTGGTGACAAACGCTATGAAAGCAAAGAGAAAATGGGTATGGGTATGAAGAAGAAGAATAACAAAATAGGTTTCAAAGGCGGAATCTTGAAGAAAATACGATCCGCAATCGATAGAGTTGGTTAGACACCTTGAAAAAACTACTCAACGTTGGTATTCTAATTGGCACAGAAATCATAAAAGGAGCTGGTTGGAGAAACAAAATTAAAGTCCCGCGTATTATACCCGTTCCACACAAAAGAGATTTTCTACCATTGATTCCGATATTCGCCGGACTAAGTGCTCTAGGAGCCCTAAGAGGTGGAGCTGCGGAAATAGCTAAAGCAGTAAATGATGCCAATACAGCGAATGAGTAGCTGAAGGAGAGTGATCAGCACAACAGGTCTATCGAAGCCATTGCCCTAGGGAAATAGACTATTTTTAAAACCTTACAAGAAAGGTACTGCGCTATTTTTAAAACCATACAAGCAAAAAAGGAGGATTTCTAGTGCCGTTGATAATACCTTTATCAAAAAAGGTTTTACAGTCCAAAAACTAAACAAATTATCTTGAAGAGCTCTTACCGAAGTGGATATATTGGCAGTTGGAATCTCTCATTTTCGCGGTGTCCTTTCAAGAGATCAGTTACAGAAGGTTAGACCGCGTGTCAACGAGTCGGGTGTGATTAATTTGGATATGACAAGCGAACCTATCGGGTTGGATAATGTAAAATTTAGTATAAAAAACGGCTTTTTAAAATTTTGAATGAGTCTCAGCTGTATACTTGAAAGGTGTACACCAAGCAATCTTTAGAGAAAGCAATTAGTGAAATCCTGCAAAGTGTGTTAAGTACACTTAAAGCTAGTAGGTTGTACATGTACCTAGTACAACGCTACACGATCACCTCGATAAACTTGGTGCTCGAGATAAAAGTACAGAATCAAAATATCTCGGATATGGAAGCCGCAAGACAAGAACATAAAATACTCATACAGAACTTTGACGAATTCATGGTTTCCGCACCTAGCAATATGGGTAAACACGGACTTTTGTTCCCATCTAATATACCGACAATTTTCGCCGGTCCGTCTAACTGCCGGAAAACAAATGCCTTAATCTCGCTTATTTTGCACGAACACGGACTTCGATTTCAAAATGTGTATGTGTTTTCAAAAAGCCCGTATCAATCGAAATATGAACTGTTAAGAAGTGTATTCGAACCTTTAAAATAAGAAATTGGTTATAACTAATATGAAAACAATGATGATATAATGGGGCCTAGCAATACCAAAAATGATTCAATTGTAGTGTCTGACGATATTCGTGTGAACGAACAAAGCAAGATCGCGCAGTTTTTGTCCTTTGGCAGACATAAGAGCATCGATTGCTTTTACTTATGTCAAACGTATGCCAGCGCTGTAAAAAATTGGATTCGAGATACCGCAAATGTTATTGTAATCTGGAAGCAGGATGAAACCAACCTCAGACATATATTTTTAAATCATATAAGCGGTGACATTACATATCCAAAATTTAAACAAATTTGTCAGCGATGCTGGAATGGTGGTGACTCGAAACATGGTTTTGTTACTATTGTAAAAGATTTTGATGTCGATAGAGAGCGATATAGGAAAAATTTCGACGAGTATATACATATAGAAAACGTTAATGGTTAGTTCCGATCCGAAGTTTCGTGATGACGAACGTTAAAGATTTTATTGCAAATAAACGTAAGGGGTACACCACTTCTCAACCAGAATTCAAAGAAGCTCATAAACAATTGCTTGAGCCTTTGCAAATCACCTCTTTCCAGTTACAAGGAATAGCGGAATAGATGCCAAAACGTATAAACGAGATTAAAGTTGAAAACAGACGAAATTTAAAAAAAAAACACCAGTTGACGACCACCCTATACATCTTTATTATGCGGGTGTGTTAGTTAAAAATGTAGACGAAAATATAGACAAATCGATTTATGGAGTAAAATATAACCCCGAAAAGGACGAATGAAGTTTGGGTAAAAGCGTGTTGGAGATTAATCCGGAAACTAACAACATCACTTTAAGCAATATGGTATATCCTGGTAGTCGAGGTCTATACAATCTGCTAACTTTTTAAGACATCAACCCTGAAAATGGTAATCTCAACTTGGATGAAGATTTGCCGAATTACTTGGAAATAATCTGGTCGACATCAATTTTCAGAAGAAAGTTCGGCCCATACGCGCTGCCAGATTTAAATGAGTTTCCCATAAACAACAAAAAGTTTGAAAATTACGTGCTAAAAAATCTAATGGAATTTCAAAAGGGTTCAAAACAGTTATCGTCAAAAAAGAAGATATGATTAGGTTTACCCACTCAGTTATATAAAAGTATTAACTCCTACCGTGTGAAGTACGTCTATTGGAATAATATACATGAATTAATCTCGACCGACTAAAATTTTTGGTCTCATCCAACCAAGCTGGGAACACTAGCGAGGAAAACATTAACGACATGGTGTCCATAATAGAAGAATTGAGAGAAGAAGGTATAAGATGCTGATATTCGACGTGGATCTCCAGGACGAGGACTTCCGCTAGCACCTGACGGCGAAGGGTATGGCATGCAACAAAGAAGACTAGTGAAAGCGTCTGATCCGAAAGATGAAAATGACTTGGTTAAATCAGAGAAGCACTATAGTATTCAAGTCTGGAGAAGAAACAATTAGTTTTCGTAAAAGAAGGCTAGTTGATGTAATAGAGCCCAAAGAAGATAGTAATTGCGTTAATAAGAAATTTGCATTCAAGCTCGTGAATCAAACCGTTTCTTACTGTCTAAAAAGTTCAGAAGATTCACAACGTAAAGATAAAGTCTACAATGCAAGAAACCAGCGTATCACAATGCTTCCTCACCCAGTTGAAACCTCGGATGCAGCTAATAAACAATATGTAGATGAGAAACTTGAAAAGCTTAAATCTGAGATGAAGAAGTTTATACAGTTCTTTATGGTTCTTTATGGCTAATACCTCTGACACGAACGAAAAGGAGCTCACGCTCGTACTGTCATCGATTTAGGAGGCGGTACCAGAAGCTTTTAAAAATAAATACTACAAATTAAAGCTTCAGTTTATGCCAAAGGTGCAACTAGATAATGATAGTTCTATTAGTTTATTGTCAATGAGTAAAGAAACAATTGTAAGCGAGTTATTTAAGGCTGCTAGAAAATTTTTTGCGTCGGCACACAAATCTGAAGCATGTGAAGCGCAATCTTATCCAGTGGGACTTATGGGAATTCCAGCCTTACTCTCGTAAGAACAATGGATACGGATACATTCTCATAGCATTGGATTGCTTTACAAAATATGCATCAGCCGAACCGTTAAAGAATAAAACGACCGGAAGTTACAAATGCTATGAAAAGAATATTGGAAAAAATGTTGCATAGAAATACGAATCAGGGGCTTGAATTCTATGATCACTCGTTTAAGCAACTTATGCAAAAATATAAGATATAGTTAAAACCAGTTAAGCTGACCGATGACTCATCTTGTTAAAGCATATGCATCAATGCAATCAGAACGTATTTCTAGCATTCTGGATTAGTTCAGTTGTTTATACAAAATGGCGCATGCAGTTTATATTGTGACAAATACTAGCTGAGAATGTATGTCCCAGGGCTTTTATAAATGATCCTTTAATTTCTACGAATTATAAGAAATGTTTTTGGATATGCAGTTGCCAACGGCGTTAACATAAGTATCAAATACATTTTTCTTTTATAAAAATTAAACCAAAACATTTAAGGTAAATTGGAAGTTTGGAAGGGAAATAGACCAACATTTTATTTAGATGAATTGTGTTTAAATGAAGATATTAATAATATGTAATATGGAAATGGACAACCTATTTTCAGGAATGTAGATAAAATCTTAGTTTAGAAATGTACTGCAGATACTGGATATTTAGCATGGTGTCGCGATATTGTTGGTTTTTGAAAACATGAAGTGAATTTTCAAGATATTATATTGTTATTAAGTATAAAGATGCGTGTGTTCTAATTGATTCGATAATATCTGAAGACTAATAATTACTGTTGGAATTAGACTTGTTATTCACACAATTATCAAGGAAATTGTAGTTTCGGGATTTTATTTTATTCCTGTTTTATATGGTCAACAAGCATGGTTGTACATATAAAAGTGTATTTGTAAATATTTAATCAAATTTAGTATTAAATAAACAAAACGGTATTGTATTATTTTATTGTAATATTGCTCTACTACATTAAGAAAGTATAAATCTAGGACACCACTTCATTTTATATTAATCAATTATTCTGAAATTGAATCATCTTCATAAGAGTCATTGCTGCTTAAATCCTCTAAGTTGCTAATAAGTTTTTTTTCAATTTGCCACCATTCTATCATACATTTTTCTCAATGGTGAGTGCATTTTTGCCAATATTTGTCATCTATCCTTCCAAGTGCTTCATGCTATATTAATTGTACGTGCTCGTCATTAAATTGTTCATTAAATCTTCCAATATTTTTGTCGTAATAGCCTTTGCAATTACCCCAAATTAATTCTATTGGATTAAATTGGCAATGGTATGGAGGGAGCCTTAATACTTTATGGCCACTTTGTGTTGCAAGTTCATCAAGTATGAATATTTTTGGTTGAACATTTTCCTTTACTAATTAATTAATGCAAGTAATTTTCTTTTTAACATTGAAGTGTCAGCAAATATGTTATGTCGAAGCAAATAATTAATTCCTCTTTATTTGAAAAATTGTTAGGAACCTTTTCGACTAATTGCGAATGATATGAAGCATTATCTAGCACGATTAAACTTGGACCGCTTAAATTTGGTAATAAGCTTTCTTGGAACCATTTTATGAATATTTCTGTGTTCATATCACCATGATAATCTGCATATTGTGATTTTGAAGAAAACAAAAGAGATGCATCATGTATAAAACCATTTTTATTTCCAGCATGTATCACAATAAATTTAAAACATTTGGTAACTATACAAAGCACAGTGACATTATAATTTGAATTAGGGCCGCTATACTTGCGGCCACGTCCCCAATGCTCCACCCGGAGGTACTACATTGAAAAAAAGCACAGTGACAGCAACAAATTAACAACTAACCGTCTTCCTGTTCCAAATGGCTTCTTCTTGATGCTTTTGTGAGAATTATCATGCCAATTCTTTTTGACAGATCCCCTAATTAAAAGTCAAGTCTCGTCAAGAAAACAGGTTCATATAGTTGCGTTTCCTTATTGGAATGGTAATCCTTTAAGAATTTTATTTGTGCAGCAGCTATATGTTGTTTCTCGAACAATCCTTGCCTTCCATCATCTACTTTATAAAAAATCCTATAGTAGGTAAAAGTCTTCTTAAGCTAGTTAATTTGAAATTACATATGCCGGCAGTAACAAGCTCTTTTTGGAGTGTTTGTGCATTTACATGAAGTCCTAAAAATATAAAAATTAGTTACTAATTACAATTAATTTTCATATTACTTTTCGAGTGCATCTCATAAATTTTACGTTTAACTGCATGTTTTATAAAATCTTCAACATCACAAGATTTGCTTTTTGATCGGTTGCGTTTCCTGCACGTCGAATGAATTGGAAAATTTTCCTTTAGAGCTTGTGAGCCTCCTTTCTTAATCCTTGTTAAAACACTAAGGCTAAACCACATGCTTCAGAGGTTTGCTGAAGAAATAATTAATTGATTTGAAGGATTAAGTGTATTTATTTTTGTACCTGCATAACACTTCCAAACGAAACTAAAACACATTCATTGTCACGCTCTCTTTCAAAATAATCCATGACGTTCAAAATCACCTGGTGTGTTTGGGGTTTGAGATGTTTGTTTCGAAGCATTTTGAACAACTAAAAAGCAAAGAAGTGATAGTATTTTGTGTTGTTATAGGATGGCTGTATTTACCTTTTATAATGTGTAAGAAATCCTTTTACTTTTGAAAAAACTTTTATATTTGCGATTTGAGCTAAATGTAAAAACATAAATACAACAAAAAATCAAGAACTACGTGAAAAGACAATAAAAAGTGACAGGAAACTAAAATTATTTATAGGTTATAATAATACATAAATATTAGTTATAACAGACATACGTTTTGATGCTGCCATACCAATCCTTAAAAGACGTATTTTTTTTCTATCCATCCTGTTTTAGGGCAAATAGTTACATATACTGACAAAGACATGCAATTTTCATTATCATTTCTAATAATGTACCGCGGTGAGTCATCGGTCAGTTTAAATGGTTTTGACTATAAACCATTATTCTACGTTTTCCACAATCAAAGCCGGCTTCTGCGAAAGATTAATAAGAACAATCAAAAACAAGTTGTGCAGAAGATTTGACTTGCAAGGCATTCCTAGATGGTTGGATATTTTGCCTAAGGTTATGGAGAAATACAAAATACACCACATCGAGCTATAAAGATGACACCTATGGAAGCAGAAGAACATCCAGAAATAAAACTAATCGGCGACAGAAGTGTTACAAGCCGAAAGAAATCACATCACATTGGAGAAATTGTATGTATATCAAAATATAAAGCGGTATTTCACAAGGATTTCGTCCAAACTGGAGTACGGAACGGTTCAAAATTGTTAAAGTTCAACAAACGAGACCGATAACCTATCTATTACAAGATTTGAATAGACAACCAATTCAGGGGTGTTTCTACGCCGAAGAAATTCAGTCCACAGCGGCACCCGACACATACCTAGTGGAAAAAGTTATACGAAAAGGAAATCATGGGCAGGAACTATTGATTGGTGGGGGAAGAAGCTGGATTAAGAAAACAGACTCGTTTTAGTATGTAATGAATGATTAACCGCACGTTTGGTTATTTGAGAATCAACCATCGACAAGAACGCAGCATCATGGCTTACATCCTGGATACACGAGGCTTCCAGTATAAGACAAACGATTTTTTTGTGAAAGAAAAGCTGCACTAAATATTGGAACAGACGAATTATGGCATAAAAATCTGAATATGCCGTTAAGAAGTGAAAACTTGGATGAGAATTTCCGAAGACATAACGATACTACGTTCAGTGACGTAGTCTAAAAAAAAAGAAAATAAAAACGAGGAAGAAAAAGAAGAAATTAACCGGGCTCAATCGGCAAGCGGGCGGGGTATTAACCAAAAAAAATAATTAAGAGAGGCATGAAATAAAAATATACTCACTCACGCACAATCAAACATTTACAAACTAAATTATATACAAAACACAATAGTACCAAAAATGAACAATTCGTAGGTACACAATATACATATTTACGAATAAAAAAAGAACCATTTTTAACATGGCGAGCTGCAGTTTTTAGGTCACCCTCTATATTAATCATCAAACAAGCAAAAGGAACAAAATTACTCCACAAAAAATTCACAGTTCGAAATCATCATTGTAAGTACAGAATTCTATACATAAAATTATCCTAATAAAGAAATCAATAAACATTATAATATCCTCGCACGTACAAACAACCAGTCATTTTACTACCAACAAGGTGATGCATCCGTAGACCCGTGTACATATGTTGTTTCCAACAACTATCGGGTACCTATATACGAAAATTAGTGTATAAACACTCACCCTCGAGTCACCACCGTCGGGTTGGCTTCTACCCTCTGTATAAACGGTACGAAACAGGGTGCGCGTGATCCCGTCTTGGAGTGGTCCTCCCATCACAACAAGGGGCGATCGTTCATTGTGGCTTTAAGGGCCACCGGAAGGAATTATAGTAATTATAGATAAAATTAATTTATTGTCGTCAAAAAGTACAATTTTATAAAACCCATAAATACACAGAACGCTGTAAGGCGTGCGCGAACTTTTCATACAGAAAAACGGGAACAACCAACCAATCTACACGTGTTATCGTTGTGTAGATTGAAAAGCAAGTGAATATTAATTTCGTTTCACTAATGACCAGAACTCAAAGTAATATTGTTGTTAAGGAAATAAAACTGGAAAACACGGTTTATTGGGATAATACACGGCTTTAATTCGACGAAGCTTTCAATGGAAAACACATAAAAATCAATTATCAGATGTTTAGAACCAGTTATCGCCTGTTTAATTTTAGCATAAACTTTACGTTGAGGAATTCTTAGAAAGAGTATTTAGTATTAATTAGGCTCTAGGATATAACAATAGGAATCAAATTTATACAAATAGATAAATGAATTAACACGTGAAAGGGTTATTTTAATTTACTGAATTAATTTTTGTTTTTAACGCCAAAGGGATTTGAGTGGAAAATTATTAGACCGCGTATTTCTTATTAACAGATAAAAATGTACGGGATGTTCAAAATAAACGTAAAAATATTTGTATTTTTGTTTGTTCTGCCACTAAGGCAGCACATATTGAACTTGTTTCGGATTTGTCGGCAAACGCGTCTCTTGCTGCTTTGCGACGATTTATAGCACGTCGAGGACGCTGTTCTCAAATATTTAGAGATTGCGGAACTAATTTTGTAGGTGCCTATCGTCAGCTTACGAGTTATCTGCATAGTGCAATAACCTAAGAAAAAATAATGTGGTTGTTTAATCCACCTAGCGCCCCTCACTTCGGTGGCTTGTGGGAAAGCGGTGTTAAGTCGGTAAAGATACACCTAGCTCGCGTAATCGGCGAACAAAAACTTACCTTTGAGGAACTTAACACAGTTCTTACTCAAATTGAATCTGTTTTAAATTCAAGGCCACTCTGCGCCTTGAGTTCGAACCCAAATGACCTGCGTTGCTTAACACCAGGTCACTTCCTAACTATGGAACCTCTTTCTGCACCACCAGATGAGGACCATTCGAACAACGTTTTATCATTAAAGAGCAGGTGGAAACTCCTGCAAAAACTCCACCAAGATTTTTGGGCTCGCTAGAGCCATGAGTACTTACATACTCTCAATCAGAAGGTTAAATGGCACTCTAAGGTAGGTGTTCGACAAGTTGAAAAGGACACTATTGTCCTCATCAAGGACGACCAGCTTTTTCCACTTCAATGGAAGTTTGGTCGTATCATTAATACCTTTCCCGGTGCGGACGGTATTATACGTGTCGCTGAAGTCAAAACTACACATGGCACATTAAAACGACCTTTGGTCAAACTAGCACCGCTACCGGTATTTTAATTTGTTTATGCTTAAATGTATATACACATTTCTTACATGTATGGTAGTATATTATTTTTAAATATTTGTTTGTTTACATATATATTTTTATTTTGCATAGTTGGTGTTATCGCTCGCTGTAATGTACCACCCCATCTTTCGTTAGTTGTTTTCCTAACAAGGCCAAATCCCATGTGATTTCCTTCACCCAACCTACTTCCCTCCTTTTCAAAATTCTATGAATTTGGTGGGCGGTATGTTACGTCATCATTGAACAATTTGGTAGTGGTGACAATAAATACCATTAGTGCGGGTACCCTACAGTTTGAGTGAAACATTATACCGCAGTGCGAGTGCGTAAAGTAACATCAGTCGTACTCGGACGGTGACGGAAGACAGTTGAACGAGTGACCTGAAGGCGACACCACACCGAGTGCGCGTGTTCTTTGGTGTCCGCTACCTTTTGTGTGTGACCTCTCTTGTCCAATGCGGCACAGGCTTTAAGGTATTTATATTTTTTATTAAGTAGTTTGTCGTATTTGCTCTGTTTATTACATAATCGCTACACTGCCATCGGTATTGCTACATAATAGCCAGCAGGGATCATCCATTCCACATTCAGTTAGTGCAAGAATTACTACCACTTGACCACGAATCACGTTTAAATTTTTCACAAATTGTTCGAGAACGCAGAGTAGTTTACAGCGAATTCCACACTAATATCTTGTTTACAAATGAGTCTTGTTTTATACGTCGTGGCATGACGAACCTGCATAATGAGCAGATGTATGAAGGTGAAAATCCACATGCTATTAAAAGTAGACGATATTAGCGAGAACTTAAAATTAATATCTGGGTCGTAGTTATTGGCATTTTTATGGTTGGGCCATTCCGATTGCCCGATCGTTTGGATAGCGCTAGTTACCTTTGATTTCTTCAATAAAATTTGCCAGACTTGCCTCTTAATGTTTGTCGAAAAATGTTCTTCATACTCGACGGTGCACCACCTCATGCTGCACGTGCCGTAAGAGAGTATTTTTATGAACAATTTACTCGTAAATGGATTGGTAGAGGCCACGAAGCACCCGTTCAATGGCCTCCGGTTTCTTCTGACTTAAATCCTTGCAATTTCTTTATCTGGGGAGCGTTAAAAACACAAGTGTACAAGGTTCAAATTAATAATCCCGAACAATTGTCGAACAGAATTCAAAATTCTGTAAACGCATTACGACAAAACGATGATGTTTTAAGATGGGTGCATGTCAATTATTGGTCTAATATTTATAGTTAAAATTGAATTTGGATAAATTTATTTGTTTGGGAGTTTAACTTTTCTTTTAGACCTTCAAATTTAAGAAAAATGAAAATATCTCGGACTTGTTTAAGAGAGTTTATCTCATTTTTTACGTACAATCCAAAAATGCTATAAAATAAAGTGTTCCATAAGAAAAAACATATCTTTGATACGCCACACTTTTTTGGGACATCTTGTATATTTCAAAATAATTTTAAAATGTAGCCATTAATAACGCACATATCGTTGTACAGGCAAAAATTAAAAATTTTTTACCGTTTATCCATAATGGACCGTCGCGTCAACGGAGACTCACCCTGTATATCGGCTCTATAATCATCACACATTGGAAGTTTACAGTCAATACACATCTTGTTTGTTTTTTTGGTCCTTTTTCGTGGATAGATTCCATATATTTTTCTCTTTCCCCTGAACTGATCTGAGCATGATCGTTGGTTACGGATTTCTTCAATATTCTTCTGATATTGAGTTGTAGTTCACGTGGAAGTTCTTGATTTAGCAAACGTCTGCTCATGTGATTTTCCGGTAACTGTTTTAAAAGAATTTTTATAAATTGTACTCTTTCTATCTGTTCAAAGTCCTGATAACTATGACATAAGATAAAAGAGTTCCGGATGCAATATCCAGTACCGCGGAAAAGACAACCATTGGTTTCCGTCTGGTGCGTTTGGATGTAGTATAATTCGCGCATTTATTATCGAGTGTGTCAACTTTTCCCTTGGTTTGGTTGTAAAATGCTATTATTTCTGGCTTCCCGGTAGCTACAATGACACAGGTCTATTCTAGACTTCGTTCGATATATATCATCAGTGATATTTTTCACGCAAAAGTATCGCATGCGAAAAGAATTCTGAGCTTGGTATTCTAGGCAAGATGTGATATGATATTTTAAATATCGTATGAAGTGATGCACGTCGTAAATAGAAGAATAATAGAAGCCAATGGTCAACCGGAACGGGATCACGTGGTTCAGGAAGCTGATAGATCATATCTTGTCGGGCAAGATCGAAAATTGGATGAACGTAATGTTTACTTGCATTAATTAAGTGTTTTTCAACTCATCAACAGAAAAGCGAAAAATCATGAATATAGTTTAGCAAGACAAACAAAATAATAGGATACGTTGCTTATAAACAGAGGGCAATTATGTGGCGGTAAATTTTCCTATACTTTTACCAAAAACAAATGCTTGTGAAAAGTGGGAAAAAAACAGCAACCCAACTTAATGGAATTTCTGGAATTCAACTTTTTTGTTAAGCAGAACATACGCATAAACATTTTTTTCACTTATATCAAAAGCTGGTATACGCTTACGTAATTGTCTTTTAGGCATCGATTTCAGCTTCTTCCAGCACCTCCAAAACAGCAAATAATGCCGTCTCATCAAAATTTGCCATAATTATTACTAATTATCAAACACGCGGTGAAAACCGAGAAGTTTTCAATAACAGTCTGTTAAGGTACATCCTTGTTTTTCGTTACAGTTCCTGCGTAGGTGAGTACTCAGGTGTGTAGCTCGTCGACAACTTCTAGCGAAGAAAAGCAGTTGTCTGCTCTTACATTCATTTTTATGTTTTAATGGGCTGTATTAGCTGTAGAACAGATTGAGTAGGTTCTAAAAATTGTCGTTCTTCATTGGACAGTAACTTTCTATCCCTGCGCTTGATGGTGTATATATAGCTGTTATAAAAATAATTTGTACGGGCATCACAAAGAATTGAAACTTGTATTCTATATTTATTGGGTTTATTCGGCATGTATATTCGAAATTTAACACTCCCCCTGAAACCTATGAACATTTCATCTATTCATGTTAATTTCCCAAGAGAATACTGGTTTTGATAATTCTTGACTAACTCGTTCAAAATTCAACTAATCGCAGCCGCCTCATCGTTCGTTTTCCTCTCCTTTCGATCCTCTATATTATCGAAACGTGACCACGCGATAAATGTCTCAACTCGTGCCATCGGTTGCAAACAAAGACCGAAGGTCTTCGTTATTAAATGTAAAAACAGAAGCGTTATATAAAAGTTCAAATATGCACGAAGTTCTATCACATCCAAATCTTTCAGTTCCGGTTTATCGTTACGTCCTTACTCTTCTCTCATTCCTGAGAATTTTTTATTTGTATGTGTTAAAATTTCAGACACCATAGGAGTGTCAGATCTTCCATAATTTTTAGCACCTTCTTTCAATCCAGGTAAATGCTTCACAATATATATTTCTGTGTTATAGATTTAAAACCTTTTCTTAATTAACATCGTCATAATGCACGCATTTGGGAGTACTAGCCACGCCATCCTATTATATAAAACTAACGTTAATTGTGATGTTGTGCCAAAATAACCCTAGACGAAATTTAATTTGCAAATAAACAAATTAACTGATTGGATTTTGGTAAAAACACGTCGACGCACATAAAATAACTTTAGAGGTAGATGGAGCTACAAACGCATAGAACTGGCGTTAAATTTTATATCGCTTGGGGGTCAAAATGGCACACGTTACCAGTAGAAGGTTAATGATATAATGTCTTCTTTCGTGATTTCTATTATAGCACTAGTTGCATCATGAATTCCTTCGATACCATAATGATTGGAATTTTGTGGTTGATTTTGCTTTAAACGGTTACCGCAATCAACGCAGTCATCTTGGTGCCGAAACAAGCGTTAAAACATCTAGTTCTAAACTAGTCAGTCTTGTTTTGATTCCTGTCTATTGCTTCAGAATATCCTTTATTAATAAACTGAAACGTATCTGTTTCAAAATGAAAAGAGGAGGCATTTTTGAGGGTTTCGTGCATAATATCTGAAATTAATTTAGGCGTGTAAAAATTAGGCTGCTCTAGAGAAGTCAATTTCCACGATTGTGTATCATAGGTGCACAAATGTGCACAGTGAACGTACGTTTGTGCACCTCTCTATAGAAAGATGCGAAGAAAACAAAAATGGGGGGCCGTGGATATTGCAGCCCCCCCTTCGAAGAAATTTCTGTTTTTTTATAGCCAATCGTTTGTGCATCGTAGGTGCACAAATGTGCACGGAGTACGAACGTTTGTGCACATTTCTATACGGAGATACGAAGAAAATAAAGTGGAGGGGCTGTAGAAACGGCAACCTCCCCACCACAGAAATTCCTGACTTTTATAGCCAATCGTTTGTGCATCGTAGGTGCACAAACGTGCACTGTATATTAAAGTTTGTGCACATCTCTATACGTATATACGAAGAAAATATAGTGGAGGGGCAGTAGAAACGGCAGCCCCTCCTCCACCAAAGAAATTCCGGATTTTTTTATAGCTAATCGTTTGTGTATCGTAGGTGCACAAATGTGCACAATATACGAACGCTTGTGCACTTCTTTATTTAGAGATGCATAGAAAATAAACTGAAAATAAGAGAAGTTTCATGTTGATCTTGGAGATCAAAATATTTTACTTGTCTGCCTTCGTATGGTGGACAATAGCACATCAAAAGAAGATATATGTTCTTGTTATCGTGGTTTGAAGCATCATCCGTCAAAATTGTAAATTCGGTTTACCATGTTCAACATTTATTTCTTCAATCGCAGTAGGTCTCAATACATTTACTTACTACAATAACTTCTGCTTTCGTCCGATTTCTTGAAAAATTTAACATCGAAGAACTCGAAGCGGTGGCACGGTCGTCACATTTACGTCTCGCAGACTTTATATGCTGTTCAATATTACCGGTACTGCTATGAGACACACTGAATTCTGTACGTTTACGCATATGACATATTAGGGAGTATTCGTTTGCTTAATAAACAGTTTTCTTGTAAACTAATATTAAATATGGACTTGCATTTCGGCATAGTTAAAATGGGAGTTTCCAAAACAAAACAATTCGAATGCGAGCGTTAGTGGAAACAACCGACAATTGAAAAAATGCGATAAGTAGTAATAAGTACTCAAAGCGTGGACGGTAAGCATACCAAGACGTCACTCCTCTGTCCGCCCATTCCTTTCCGTCCCATTTTGCATTATCCGTCCACAACAAAATTTTTGTAAGAAAACATCGTTCATTTGATGGGCGCTGACACTTCGGTAGTTCTATGTTTATTTTGTTATAGTATAGTTTGATAAAGTGTACAAACGCTACGCCTTAACGAACAATTATCCATAAAGAAGAGAAGAAATTTGTTTGGTAAAGAAGTTACCATTTCTGCGGTCCTCTGTTTCCGCAACAATGGAATAAAAATATTTTTCACTTTATGCATTATTTTAGACAATAATAAACACTTTAACAATATCGATTTCGTTAATAGATTGATGCAAAAAAATTCAAACTTGTCTGTTATTGAACCAAAATTTCAAAACATAAGTGAATGATTAATTCTATCCTATTCCTATAGGTATTGTAACTTACCTAATTATTTTCCTTCAGAAGATAATCATTAATCAGTGTATCTGCAGTTTATGCTATTTGCTATTGGACTTAATTTTAATTTAAAACACTAATAATTTATTTACAATTACAATCAAATCACGTGATACTTAATAATTCATTAGTTCATTACATTTATTTATTGCATGCACTTGCACAAAACTATTATTCAATTCACTATAAAACTAATTACACTATTAAAAATACGTCCTTTTTCGCCACAATATTAATTCAATGTATTTACACGCACATAAACTAAATTAGTAAAACTCAAAAGGTTGTTGAATATGAAAAGCTCAATGCTCAATGACAACTGAACTAACTTAAAGTTTTATTATTCTGAAGACTCTAAATTTACTGATATGATATGGAAGTAACCCGTACTTAGTTTGAACACTGATTATCTATGGGGAAAACAACCAAGAACAAAAGAAATATTACAATGGCATGGCACCCTACAAAAGATAATGAAGCCTGTAAAGTGTGCAGTCTTAAGAAGTTTCAAAAGTATTAGCTACACAATGTAACTGCTTAGTGCTTTCTTATATTTATCTTTGACCTTAACAGGACGTTTCATTATTTCTTATTGTAAGCATGGAAGTTTCTTATTCTTACAGTGATTCATCCGCTCGAAAAAGGTGACTAGGATTATAACTGTAAACTACACAATATGTACTAGGTATTGTATAGATTTATGATGCATAAAGCTATACTCTGAACAGTTTTGCTATCGTTTTAAATAAAGTGTAACACAAATTTTTAAAATATGCATTGCGGTGCGCGGGGCCCTTTTGTTCGCGGGGCCCTAGGTAGTCGCCCAGTTTGCCCCCCCCAGGCCGCTGCTGGTACCAAGGGAAATGCAACAAAGTAAATCAAGGACAATTTATACAGTTTATTAACGTTCATGGGAACGGAAGCGCTACTTTGTATCGCAGACGATAGTGACACTGCACATGTCAGGTCACAGGCGGTCACAGACGGTCAGGTACTGTGATTACTTAGAAATTAAGATTACAACATTATACTTATGAATAGTATTAAGTGTAAGCAGACATGAGATCTGCAAGTTCCCACAGCCATGTGAGGGGGTAGGGATATTATAAAAACCCCAGGAGTCGCAGTCGACGACAGTTAATCCATCGATCAGCTTTCGCATTGCAGTTCGTTAGATTACTCATTTTTACAATTGATTAGTGTATTTCGATTAAAGTAATATTCAACTAATTTGTCAAAATTCCAAGTCAATTCTGCACTACTAAAAATAAATTTATTAAGAAGTTGGAAATGGTTTTTTAAAAAGGCCGCTCCCCAGCCATGAATCTTAACTCGCGTTCGAAGTGTTTTGTTTTGGAAACTCCCATTTTAACTGTGCCGAAATGCAAGTCCATATTTAATATTTAATATTTAATATTAGTTTTCGGAATTTTGAAAAAAAAAATTGTGACATAATTAGGCGCTCATTAGGTGCCAATTTGCACCCTTGAAATAAAATTTTGCGTCCTCGTTGCAAGCAAGTTATTTAGAAAACCTACAGTAGACGCGGTTCAAATATAAATTGTTTGTTTATTAAGTAGGCGTAATATTTTGTTTTAACGGCGCAAAATAACTTCTAATTATGCCACAAGAAATTTTTTGAAATTCAAAAAAGTGCGGCTAACTTCACGCACCTAACCAATACTAGCTATGCTGAAATTATTTTGAGTTATTCACATAAACAGTAACACTTTTCCTGCGCGCCTTACTCAAGGTTTTTAGTGATTTTTGTTGGCGTGTATTGCACATACATAATTCTTCAAAAATCTCAACGTTTGTGCACTTTCGTACACTAAGGTAAAAGGAAAGCGATTTGCGGAAACAGGGGAACGCAGAAATGGTAATTTCTTTACCAAACAAATTTCTTCTTTTCTTTATGGATAATTGTTCGTTACGGCGTAGCGTTTGTACACTTTCTCAAACTATACTATAACAAAATAAACATAGAACTACCGAAGTGTCAGCGCCCATCAAATGAACGATTTTTTCTTACAAAAATTTTGTTGTGGACGGATAATGCAAAATGGGACGGAAAGGAATGGGCGGACAAAGGAGTGACGTCTTGGTATGCTTACCATCCACGCTTTGAGTACTTCTTACTACTTATCGCATTTTTTCAATTGTCGGTTGTTTCCACTAACGCTCGCTTCCGAAGTGTTTTGTTTTGGAAACTCCCATTTTAAGTATGCCGAAATGCAAGTCCATATTTAATATTGGTTTACAAGAAAACTGTTTATTAAGCAAACGAATACTCCCTATGATGTCATATGCGTAAAAGTACAAAATTCAGTGTGTCTCATAGCGGTACCGGTAATATTGAACAGCATATAAAGTCTGAGAGACGTAAATATGTCGACCGTGCCACCGTTTTGAGTTCTCCGATGTTAAATTTTTCAAGAAATCGGACGAATACGGTAGTTATTGTGGTAAATGTATTGATACGTACAGCGATTGAAGAATAAATGTTGATCATGGTAAATCGAATTTACAATTTTGACGGATGCTTCAAACCACGATAACACGAACACATATCTTCTTTTGATGTGCTTTTGTCCACCATACGAAGGCATACAAGTAAAATATTTTGATCTCCAAGATCAACATGAAACTTCTGATATTTTCAGTTTATTTTCTTTGCATCTCTGAATAGAGATGTGCCCAAACGTTAGTATACTGTGCACATTTTTGCACCTACGATGCACAAACGATTAGCTATAAAAAATCAGGAATTTCTTTGGTGGGGGGGGGGCTGCCGTTTCTACAGCCCCTCCACTTTATTTTCTTCGTATCTTATACTGTGCACATTTGTGCACCTACGATGCGCAAACGATTATCTATAAAAAATCAGGAATTTCTTTGGTGGTTGGAGGGGGGGCTGCTGTTTCTACAGCCCCTCCACTTTATTTTCTTCGTATCTCCGTATAGAGATGTGCACAGACGTTCGTATACTGTGCACATTTGTGCACCTACGATGCACAAACGATTGGCTATAAAAGAATCCGGAATTTCTTTGGTGGTGGAGCTGCCGTTTATACAGCCCCTCCACTTTTTTCTTCGTATCTCCGTATAGAGATATGCACAAACGTTCGTATGCCGTGCACATTTGTGCACCTACGATGCACGAACGATTGGCTATGAAAAAAAGAATAAATTTCTTCGGTGGGGGGACTGCCGTTTCCACAGCCCCCCATTGTTGTTTTCTTCGTATCCTTGTATAGAGAGGTGCATAAACATTCGTTCACTGTGCACATTTGTGCACCTTTGATGCACAAACGAATGCCGTAGAAAAAAGTTCAAATTTCTATTGGGGGGGGGGGGGCTGTGGAGATTGACTTGCTCTAGAAGAGTATATCTCAGGGACCACTTCATTAAACCTCGAGTTCAACACATTTGTTAATTTTTTGAGCAATTTATTTACAACAGTGTCAATTAATTAAATGAATTCTACTTTATGTATTCACAGTAGCTAATAAATTATTCGCCATCTTTTTTCAAAGGTCGTTGACACTTTTATTACTACAGCAAAAAAATTTCCCATGATTTGGAATATTATATCCATATCATATGCACAACTTCTGTTGTTTGTTTCACAAACTATACGTTAATACAGTAGTAGTCACCTTATTTCAACAACGTTTAAAGTTATTTTTATTACAAGCATCTCAACGTCCATCGTCAGCATCCACCATCTTGTTATATATAACAATGCAGCTATAAAAATTCTAGCTAATGGAAGAACATTAGACATATATCTGCAAACGTTAAACATAATGGAACTTGACAGAATGTAATAAGGGTTAGAAGGATGAGAAGGGGGATTTTATTTAAAAATAAAATTGCCTGAAGACCTAATCATAAAATGACAGTTCTCAGAAAAGTATAATTCATGCATACTTGTTGGGCCATAAATAACTGAAACTCATTTTTAGATCCTAATCTTAACGAACAGCAGGTACATAAAACTCGTTATCTAAAATCTTAATGTGGTTACCAGCGTTCGAAAGTTCTCCGCTTCCAAAGTCTAAATGGATGTTTCATTCCCTGCCCCGCATTCTGACTTCAGAGTTGTTGCCAAGGGCAACTAGTTCCTCGATCTATCTCCTTTACTCTTACATTCGTATTTTTTTTATGTAGACGACTGTACACAGCTGCTATTATTTATTACCCTTCTATTTTTGGCCTTGAGACTGAAGAGTATGTTTTTGTATCAAATAATGCAGCAGAACAACTTTGTATTGACCCTATGGCTATGGGTGGTATAAATGGCCTTTAAAAACTAGTTATTTACTTTACTTTCTTTCAATAAACGTGTTAATGTCACTGCCAGGTATAAACATCGCCATTGTTATATATTAATTATGTATACCCGCATGGCTTTCTTTTGTCTAGTTTTTATTTGCATTTAATTACATAATGCAATTTAAATATAACAGCTATTATAGCATTAACATTATTAAAGGTTTATACGGTAAGAGTAAAGTGATGTAAGTAGAAGGAGCCAGTGCTATCCCCACTACTCCTTGGGAGTATCATTATAAGATTCTCCGCCGTTTAAAATTGTACTTTTAAATAGGGGAGAACGAAAAGTCCAGTTTACAATAAAAGATATATATGCCACATTATTACATGTAGGTTTAAATGGGGCTTTAATAGTCGATTATACTTGCAAAATTTTTAACAACAAATTTAAATATTTCTTGGCGGTTTGAAATACAAATATAGACGTTTTATTTACGTTACAAATCAACAAACGAAATTATTGTTTTATTGTACCTAATTTACTACGATTTAATGATATTGACCGAACTGAAAAGCTAAAGAGAACATTTCTAAATATGAAAGGAATGGAATGTTAATGCAGCGGCGTATCCTGGTACCATATACCGAGTGTGCTGTATGGTTTAGGATTTAGTTCCCACTTTGTGGTGATCCTTACTTGGATGCAGGATATCACCACTGTGATCTGATATTAAGTATTAAGATTGTTCTAATTTTATGAAGATGCTGATTTTATTGACGCTTTTTACATTTCATTTTTGACATAAGTTGTTTTTTTTTACAAAAAAATGCATATGTTCCTATTAAGCTAAACTATCAATAATTTAAAAAGACTGTAGTAAGTAGGCCGGGCTGCACCTCAGTCAATGCATGCAAATATATATACACTGATGTGTGCAAGTATGTAGACCAATGACCGCACAACACAAATAACAGTAGTACTAAACATACCGGCGGCCTTGAAATTACCTAGTTTCAACAAACTAACAATGTAAATTCAATATTGCAACAAAGCAAATACTGTGTTTAAAAGCGACAACATCACTAGTGTATATAAAATTGCATAATCGTAAAGCAACATTTGAGAAATTTGAAATACCTTATTAAAACAACAATAACAATCGTTTAAGATTGCGAACGAACATTAACAACTAGTCGACAGGTAAAACATTCAACTTAGTTATTGCGGGTTTCACAATCCCACCTTTCGCCAAGACGCTCACCACTCCCACTATACCGTCTTTACCTGGATGGAGGTCTGTAATTCTGCCTATTGCCCACTGCTGAGGCGGACTGTTGTCGTCTCGAAGTATTACCAGGCTACCAACAAGGTTGTTGGTTTCCTTCTTAAATTTCCATCTGATGAAGGTTATGTAAATAGTCTTTCTTCCAGCGAGTCCATATATCTTGCGTCAATTTTTGTAGTTGTTGGAATTTAGATAGTTTATTGATAGACACATCAAGCACGTCAACTTGAGGGGCTGCATTAAGAGGCTGACCAATTATGAAATGACCTTGTGTTAAGGCTTCAAGGTCATTTGGGTCAGAGGAAAGGGGTACGATAGGTCACGAATTTAATATCGCTTCCACTTGTATTAATATTATGAGAAATTCTTCGTAAGTATAAGATTTATTTAACAATGCACGCTTGAGATGGTGTTTTAATAATTTTACTGAAACCTTCCACAATCCACCAAAATGTGGTGATCTGACAGGTATAAAATGCCATTGCATTTGGCTAGTGACAAAGTAATTTTGCATTGGCTGACTGCTTAGGATTTTGTAAATTTCCTTGAATGCATTGTTTGCGCCGATGAAGTTAGATCCAATGTCGGAATACAGATTATTGCACATGCCTCGTCTTGATACAAAACGCTTAAATACTGCGATAAAACATTCACATGTGAGTTCGGTTACTAATTCAACATGAACTGCTTTTGTAGCAAAGCAAATAAAAATACAGACGTAGCAGTTTAATATTTTTTTATTTCGATATTTCCCGTCTTTCAATAAAAAAGGTCCAGCATAGTCGAGTCCGCATTTTGAAAATAGTCGAGAAGGGTTAACTCTAGGTGCGGGTAAGTTACCCATTTGATTATTACTAAGCGGTGGGCCAGCCTGATAGTAAATTATAAAATTTCGAATGACGCTTCGCACAGCGTTGCGACCGCCCAAGGGCCAAATCCTCTGTCGGATAAAGAATAAAGTAGCTTGACAGCCGGAGTGAAAATTAGGCTCATGGGTGTAACGAATTAGCAGTGTTGTGAATGGGTGGTTTTTAGTAATTAATATAGGATGTTTAAAATTAAATGATAAGTCAGAGTGTACTAATCTGCCGCCTAACCGGAGTATCCCATTGTCATCAAGAAATAGGTTTAATGAGTTCAAGTTGCTATTTGGCTTCACTGACCCGTTTAACTTCAAGCTCCGTAAATCGTCTGCAAAGCACTGAAGCTGCATTGCCTTGATTAAAATTATCTCAGTATTTTGCCTTTCGCGACAAGTAATATGCAAGGAGTCAAGCTAAAATGTTTTGTTTAGTTTTTACCGTTTGGTAAAACGCAAGTAGTATGATAATTCATGTATTAATTTTATGTAGCTCGAAAGTCTATCAAAAATATCGTTACAAGATGAAACAGACTATGAAATAGTCTTAAGATTGAGTTCAGGGTGGTCTGAAGGAATTCGTGAGAACCTTGTAATGTGACAATCTCGCGACCAACAATCTGGATGCTGTGATAAAAACGTTGGACCGTGCCACCATAGGGAAGAAGTTTGTAAGTCGTTGGGATTTATTCCCCTGGAGATTATGTCAGCGGGATTCTGAAGAGATGAGATATGGTTCCAATTATTTATGTCAGAGATATTTTGAATCTCCGCAACACGGTTGTACACGAAAACCTTCCACGAGCGAGGTTCCGCACTTAGCCATGAAAGGACTATTGAAGAAACTGTCCAATAATATGTTGAAGAAATATTCAACTGCAGTGATGAGGTTACCCCTTTAACTAGTTGTGCTAGAAAAAGCGCTCCGGCGAGTTCCAGCCTGGGAAGAGTGAGCGCCTTAAGGGGGGCGACTCGAGATTTAGCGCACAATAGAATGACTTGTATATTGCCGGTGCAATTTTCCTTTCTTGTGCAGACACATGCGCCATAAGCTTGCATGGATGCATCACAGAAACCATGCAGTTGGATATTAATAGAATTCTTTAATAAGGCATGTCCTGGAATTTTTGTAATGTTGGGATTAGGCATGAGGCTATAGAAGTTAATCCAGTATTTATAAAGATTGACTGGTACGGGATCGTCCCAATTAAGTTTAGCTAGCCAAAGCTGTTGCAGTATAATTTTTGCCTGAATGATGATTGGACCAAGAAAACCAAGAGGGTAAAATATTTGAGATATGGTTGAAAGAATACTTCGTTTAGTAACGGAATTGGACAAGTTGGAAGGTATCTGAGAGCTATAAACAAAGCAATCTGTCACAGACTCAGACGATGTTAAAAGAATTTTACTACTAGATGGACCTTGCATGAAGTGCATGATAGACGAATCATTGTCAGAGCCAATACTTTCTAACAGAGATTGATCATTTGAGGTGAACTTTTGCAGTTCGAATCCATAATTTCGAAAGATGCCTTCTAGGCTTTTTTTGTATTTGACGTAGTTCGTTTAAAGAGCAATTACTAGAAACGAGGCCATCGACGAAAAAGTCATTGAGTATTACATCAGATTCGACAGGAAAGTCGCCTTAACATTCCACCGCAATTTCCTTTAAGCAGCGTGTTGCTAGAAATGAGGCTGACGCCGTGCCATACGTAACGGTGTTAAGTTCAAAGTGTGACAGGTTGTCATTAGGGTTATTTCGCCAAACAATATGCTGTAGGCTCCGCTCTTCCGCTCTGATTTTGATTTGTCGATACATCTTGGCAATATCTCCAGTCAGCACGAATTCATGTCGTCTTAATCGAAGAATTATAGAAAATAAATCATTTTTGATAGTAGGTCCTATTTTTAATACATCATTCAAAGAATAGCCTGAAGCGGTTTTTGCGGAAGCGTCGAAAACCACTCTTAGCTTTGTAGTTGTGCTACCCTTCTTTCTTACAGAATGGTGCGGCAAATAAGAAATCGGAAAGGGGCCGTTTTCTCTAGGATTTATTTTAACCATATACCTAGTTATAAGTATTCATTGATAAAGTCGGATTATTGCTTCTTGAGTTCAGGATTTAGTTTCCTTTCTATCGAATAATATCGGTAAGCTGCCGTTTCTTCAGAATCAGCGAGTCTAGTACAATTATTCTTTAGAGGTAATCTCACCACAAATCTATTAGATGCGCCACGAGTAAAGGTTTTAAGGAAATGTGTATCGCATTGGATTTCTTCATCAGTCATAGGTTTTTTTGGGCGCATAGTTCTCTTCGATTTGCCAAAACTGCTGCAACTGAGTTTGAATAGGATCGGTTATCGTTAAAAACTATGTGAGACAGGAGTGGCATTATAGGGTAGTTGTCCTGCTATAATCCATCCTAATTTTGTATTGTTTAATATAGGCAAATTTTTACCCAGTTTAATTTGTCCAAAGCTTAGAAGTTCATAAAATATGCTTGCTCCGAGAAGCACATCTATTTCAGAAGGAGTATTAAAGTTTTTATCTGCTAGCAGAATGTTATCTGGAATCTTTATATTCTTTAAGTTAGCTCTTTGTTGTGGCATTATACCGGTAATTTAGTCGACGATTAGAAATGGTAACTGGATGATCGCATATTTGGATATGTTTGTATAACCCTGGCCTATTCCGAAGACCGGAATGTTGACCTGGTTGTACGTTAAGCTTAGTTTATCAAAGATTCGTTTTGTAATGAAATTAGATTGTGAGCCGCTATCTAACAAGGCCCTGCATTGAAATGTTTTTCCGCTGTTATCAAACATTTTGATCACGGCTGCGGCTGTAGATAGCAATACTGATGAACATGTGCTTATATTTGACGTTGCAGTATGAGTGCATATACTGTCTAGGCTTACATGATTATTTTCGATATGCGTTTTGTCAAGCTCATCGTTGTGACCGTTTGTTTCAGGACCATTTTGAGCACGAAAGTTGACGCTTTGAGGATTTGTTCGGGCTTGGGTATAAGGTTTTTTATTCATATGATCGCTGTTGGATCTGTTTGATCGATTTGAGGAAAAATGCAGAAGTAAACGATGCCTTCTTTGACAAGAACGGCATGTATGCAACGATTTACAGTCAGCATTTGAATGTCCTGGTCTCAGTCAATTCGAACATAGATTAAATCGTTTATTTTCCGATAACCTTTTGTTGATGGGGAACTCAGAAAATAATTTGCAGGCGTAAATGAAGGAAGTGCGGTTCATTGCATAACGGACAATGTGGACTTGTAGATAAGTGCGAGTAACTGCGACCATCGGGTGGCCGTTTAAGTTGGGTATTTTAATTGGAATTGTTAGCTTTAGTGTCCAACGACTCCAGTAATTGGCAGCGTAGAGTTAAAAATTTCGAGTATTCCTCAATTGCTGGTGAGGTATTGGATCTTGTAGTTATTTCCTATTCCTTAGGGGTTGATGAATCAAGTTTAGAATTAAGTAAATATATCAAAATAGTGTTCCGTTCATCAACGTTCTCTCTCAGGTTTCTTAGGCACCTAAAATGCATTTGAAATTCATCTAACGCAGCAGTGTATGGGGATTCTTTGGAAATAATAGGTAATCTGAAAATGGCCTTCATATGAGCGTTTATGATGGATTTTTTATTTTAGTAACGCTGAATTAATAGGTTCCATGCGATTTTATAGTTGCTCTCACTAGCGCTTAATGACGATATTATTTTTCCTGCTTCTTCCTTGAGTACACCGCGCAAGTAGAAGAATCGCTGAACATATGTGAGTAAAGGATTTTGGTTAATTAATGAAGCAAAGGCTTCCTTAAAAGAAATGAATTTATCGTAGTTGCCCGTAAACTCCGGAAGGACTAGATCGGGAAGCTTTACGTTAGGATTTGATTATTTGGTATTGGTATGGCACAGGAAGCAGACTCGGGCGTAATTTTGATTTCAGGTTTTGACGGGATATTATATGTTGTCGGCAATACCAGTTTCATTTTTGCAACTGTCACAATAGAAAAGTACCTGTTTTCAAATTCGTCACGTTCTTGTTCGTTTTTATCGATTTTGTTTGGTTCAAGTTCTTCAATTTCATTATGAATCAAATCAAACTCATAATAAAGAGGCGTTATTTTATCTAGGCGTGCATTTACTTCAGTTCTAATTTCATCGGTTGTATCAGATGACGAAACTCGTTTTAAGAAGCAATCGAACCTTGTAAAAGAAGCTTTAATTTTAGCACGGCGAGTCACAAGTACTAGGAGTTCAGGCTTATGATCATTTTCCATCTTGTTTGATGAAGATTGAGCAATATTAAGTTAAATGAAATCTTAAGAGCAGGAGGTAGCTATATAATATTAGGCAACTATTTGACGATATATCAATTTCTCTCTAGTAAATTTACTATTTGAAATGCATTAAATTTACCATCTAAGGCAGTGTATAAAATTAGCTTAGAATTGTTAATTACCTCCTAACTAGAGTTAGAGGGTGGAGTAATTGAATTGTATAGTCTAGCAAAACACAAGCTTGGCGATATCAAACAGGGCGTTTAATATGCTGAACTGGATATGCAACTACTGGTTTAGGTTTAGCGTAATAAATCCGAAAGGGCTGACTTGTATATCCGTTTGATGGTGCTTGTTTAGGTTTACCCTGGTGGTTTTGTTGTTGGCAAGCTGCAGGTTACAGATGTGGTGGAATTATCTTGGCTCGAGGACCATGGTTTAGGATTTGGTTCCCACTTTGTGGTGATCCTTACTTGGATGCAGGATATCACCACTGTGATGTGATATTAAGTATTAAGATTCTCCTAATTTTATGAAGATGCTGATTTTATTGACGCCTTTTTACATTTCATTTTTGACATGAGTTTTTTTTACAAAAAAATGCATAGGTTCCTATTAGGCTAAAATATCAATAATTTAAATGGACTGTAGTTAGGCCGAGCTGCACCTCAGTCAATGCATGCAAATATATATATATATATATATATATATATATATATATATATATACACTAATGTGTGCAAGTATGTAGACCAATGACCGCACAACACAAATAACAGTAGTACTAAACATAGTATGCTGACTTTTTTTATTAGCATAATCGCTAACTTACATGCATATATACTAAAGTGTTTAATGTTTGCCATATACGCGTTCTGAACTAGTAAATTTTTTAATTTAAGACAACTTGCAATCCTTAATTTTTTTATTCGGAAACGTTAAATTAAAATGGATAACAGGCAAAAATAACCGAGATACTATTACTATATTTTCTTTCAATTTCTGCAATACATTAAACTATTAATTAATATTTACGCTAGTTGTTTATAAGAAAAAGGGTAGTTTAATTTTTATAGGGATTGACCAAATGCAATAAAAAGTAATACTTAATGGTGTGGGCAGTTGGTATACAATTACATGTATTTACTCTAAAAAGAATATCAATAACGGTTTCAATATCTTGAATTTCCTTGTACCGCTCTGGACAACGTTAAAGTGTATTGATAACACAAACAAATACATCGTCTATGGAGACTAAACCATGCGGTTCCATTTACTCTTCTTGAACCGGCACTGCTGCCAACATACGAAAACGAAATTGTATGTACTCGCGCACTCACATACGTTACTGTTAACTAAGGCAGCGTTGACGCTGCTGTAAAATCTGAATAATTCGCACTATGGTTGTTCTATGCTACCCCTGAATTAATCGATGATAACGGAACAATGTAAAGTAAATAATTATATATATTTAATCTATTCCACATAGCAATAAAAAAACTTTTTATTGAAATGTCTAAAACATTTATTATTTATTTATACATTAGCTCTAATCTTCTTGTTTTAGTCAAAAACTTTTCAATCGCCAAATCATAAAAAGAGTTTTTTAATTTTAAGCTGTGCAGCAATTCTTTCTCAATTGAAATCAAACCTAAGCCACTCAAACGGTCTTGACCTGGGGTATCATCCATTACCTGAATTAAAGTTGTAGAAGTACCGTGAAGCTTACGAAAGTCAGACTGATATTTATCAATAAGGTTGTTTGTGTGAAAGTAGTCTAATAAATTGAAGGGCAGGCTGACCTAAGCACATAAGTCTAAAATGGCAATTTTTCAGGAGAGCTAAGAAACTTAATAAAAACAAAATCCAAAACAAACATATCTTTTTTATTTAGAGTTGTATATATTTAGAGGTACTCCCACATCATCATCATCATCATCATTAGGTCTTTAGTCCTGGAACTGGTTAGACGCGTACCCTCATTGTTTCCTATTCTGAGCTAACCTACACATTTCCCTGATTTTTAAACAGTCTGCATCTATCACTATCTGATCTAGGTCTACATTCACCTCCTTTTTTTCCTATCTCTGCTTGTAATATGTCCCATACTATTCGTCAAAAATGCCTTAGAACGTTTTCTGGCCTTCTATTTCTCCTATTTTTTTCTACAGATATCTTTATTCTCCTACTAGTTCTATAACACATTTGTTATTAACTTTGTCTGTCCATGCTATTCTCATACATCTGAAGCACAATATTCCAAGAGGCTGCTACTGTTTTTCGGTCTGCTTTTCCTACTGCACGTATTTCATAGACATACTGTGCTGTGTTTCACACATATGCTTTCAACAATGTTCTTCTTGTTTCTATGTTTGTTGTCTTTGATTATAGGCGCTGTTCTTTCTTGTTAGATGCAGTTCCGTCCCCTTCTATTGTTTTACAATTATATACCTCATTTCTCTAACATTCAGTGGTTGTGAATGGGGACAAGCAACCTGTGGCTGCCAAGTTCCCCCAGCACTTGAACATTTGCCGATTTAATATTTTTCCCAATATATCTTTTCGCACAGTCAACATTAGTTGCAGATATTTCACAACCAATACCTGTAGTATTTTATATTAATCATCAGATTTATCTACGTTTATTTTTTCGTCATTAGGTTTTACGTCCCATAACTGGTTGGACACTTATGTATATTCTGTACTAGCTTACACAGTTCCCTGAAATTCCCACACAGCCTATATATAACTCGGTTCCCCTTCTATTGTTTTCTAATTATATGCTCTAGTTCACCAAGATTCAGTGGTATGTGAAGGGGATACCCAAGGTCCCGGGTTCGAATCTCGACACGGTCCGCTTGGAAAATGTTAGGCGAGCATTTTTCACAAAAATGCGCCCTCGTTCGGATGAGAGGTAAAATGGAGGTCCCGTGTGTGGGTTGTCACGCACGTTAAAGATCCCTACCTTTCTTGGAACAACAAGAGTAAATTCAAAATTTTCCAAGAACAAAAAAACTCGCTTCCTGGCCAATGTAGTACCGTTGGTTGGAGCATTGGAGAATCACATGTAGGGGTATTTGAAGGGGGTTAAGCAGTCTGCAGCTGCTAAGATCCCCAACACTTAGACATTTGCCGAATTAATAGTTTTCTAGTAAATCCTTTCACACAATTACCATTATTCGAGAATATTGCAATTGCAATACCTGTAGTTGCTTATAATAATCATCATGTTTAAGTACAGTTATTTTTTTCGCCATTAGTTTATCCATCTTGGGACTGATTGGATGCGTACCTCCATTGATTTTACATTCTGAGCTAGCCTACACATTTTCCTGAAATTTCTACAGCCTACATCTTTCACTAGCTGTGTGCAATAGTCTAACCTAGGTCCACCGCTACTTCTCTTTTTCCCTATCTCTGCTTCTAATATATTCCGCACTATTCCCTCATGCCGTGGTATGTGGTCTATCATCCTATCTCTTCTATTTGTTACCGTTTTCCACATATTTCTTTCTTCCCCTACCATTTTGAGTACCTCTTTGTTCTTAACTTTGTCTGTCCATGATATGTTCATCATACGTCTGTAGCACCACATTTCAAAGGCCTCTATCTTTTCTTGTCCGCTTCTCCAGGCTTCACAACCGTACAGTCCTGTGCTCCACACATATATTGTAAGCAATCTTTTTCTTGTTTCTGTTTGTTCTCTTGGAACACAGTAGTTGCATTTTCTTGTTAAATGTAGTACGACCTTGTACTAATCTTTGTTTTATATTTTTTGCGCTCTTCTCATCTTGCGTTATTTGGCTTCTTAGGTAGCAGAAATCCTTAACCTCTTGTAAGTTCGTGTTACCTATTTGTATTCTTGTTTTTGATTTATTTCCCCCTCCTTTGCATACTAGTACTTTAATTTTATTTGTGTTAATTTTCATATCATATCTCTCTGTTAGAACAGTTTCCATTTCATTCAGAGCAGCTTCTAACTCTTCCTTGCTAGATGCTATTACCGCTATATCATCTGCAAATCTAAGCATATCAGTTTTTTGTCCCTGCATAGTAATTCCAAATGTCTTCCTGAATTTGACAGTAATCATTGCCTCTTCAATGTACAAGTTAAAAATTAATGGGGATAGAGCACATCCCTGTCTCACCCCTTTTCTAATGTTTACTTCACCACGTTCCTGATCTAATTCTATTATTGCTGTTTGCTCTTTGTATAAATTATGTACTATTCGTCTATCCCTATAACTCATTCTATTCTTTTTGAGTATTTCGAATTTTTTTTTCCAGTTTACATTGTCGAATGCTTTTTCCAGATCAACAAACCCTATATACATGCTTTCTATTGTTTTCTCCATTATCACTCTCAGAGCAAAATAGCCTCCTGTGCTCCCTTGTTTCGCCTAAACCCAAATTGATCTTCTCCTAGTATTTCTTCAGCTCACTTTTCCATTCGTCTTTGTACAATTCTAGTTAATATTTTTGACACGTGTGCTGTCAAACTTATTGTTCGAAAATTTTCACATCTATCCGCGCCTTTCTTTTTTGGTATACTTACTATGATGTTATGTTTGAATTCTTTGGGTATCTGGCCTGTCTCATACATATAACTTACAAGTTGGAAGAGATGTTCTGATACTGCTTGTCCAGCGGCTTTTAGAGTTTCTGCTTGCACCTTATCTGTACCCGGCGCCTTATCATTTTTCAGACCCTTTAATGCTAATTCAAACTCGTCTCTAAGTATAGGATATCCCCAGTCATCGTATTCAATGTTTGATTCGTGTTCTGCTGTTAGTTCTTCTCCTGCATATAAATTTCCTATATATTCTTGCCATCTACCAACTTTCTCTACATTTTCTATAATGACGGTTCCTCTCGCGTCCTTTATATTTTTGCTATACGGTTTTATATCCCTAAAATTGATTCTAATTATTTTGTATGCTTCATCTGTCCGGAGGTAAAATACCCCCGCATTCGGATCTTCGGGAGGGGGTACTTGGGGCTCGACATCGTAAGAATTTAAAACAGCGGTTCGATTTAGTAATAGGGACTTGGAATGTAAGGTGATTACTAAGGGTAGATAAAATTTTACCAGTTCATATAATCTGTCTAAAGTTTTCTGACTTGCATATTTTATTAATTCTGCGGGTATATCGTCTATCCTTAGCGCTTTATTTAGTTTAAGATCCCTAACAGTTCTATCAAATTCCTCTCTTAAAATTGAGAACCCTATTTCTACATCCTCTTCTTGGTCATTCTCTAACTCATCCATATCGTCTCCCTTATATAAATCTTCTAAATACCTTTTCTATCTATTTGCTACCTCAACTTTATTTATTAGAAGCTCATTATTCTCATCTTTAATACCATTATATTTTTTCCTATCCTCCCCTAAAAACTTTTTAACTGCCCAGTAAGCCCTGTCTGTCTTACCTACTCTCAAATCATCTTGTATTCCCTTACAATTCTCCTCCATCCATTTATTTCTAGCTTTTCTACACTCGCGTACTATCTTATTTCTAACTCTACTATATTTTTGCTTACGCTTACTTTCACTATCCAATTCTCTGAAAGGTTAAAGCTTTCTTCTATTCTCTATTAAATCTAATATCTCTTTTGTTACCCAGGGTTTTCTCGCTTCTATTTTTTTCTTACCTATAGTATGTGTTGCTGTATCATGTACAGCCCTTTTTATTTCTTTCCATTTATTTTCTCCTTTTCCTCCTATAGCTAACTCTTTGATCTTATTATCTAATACTTGTTTATATTCCTCTTTTACCTCACTATCATTAAGCTTACCTAGCTCCCATTCCTCTCTTTTAACCTTCTCAATTTTTTTAATTTTAGGTTACACTTCATTTTAACCAAGTTATGATTGCTATCTATGTCAGCTCCTGAATAACTACGACAGTTTTTAACTTGGTTTCTAAATCTTTGTTTAACTAAAATATAATCTATTTGGTATCTAGTCCTATCACCTGGCGCTTTCCAGGTATATCTTCTCCTAACATGTTGTTCGAATAGGGTGTTTACAGTTACTAATTTATGTTCCTGGCAAAACTCAACTAATCTTTCTCCTCTATCATTTCGTCTACCATACCCAAACTTTCTTACCATTTTTCCCTCACTACCTTCTCCCACTGACGCATTAAAATCGCCCATAACTATTAAATTCTCATCTCCCTTTAATTTTCTCATTATACTATTTATATCCTTGTATACCTTTTCTACTTCCTCATCCTGGTACTGAGTTGATGTAATGGTTTATTACTATTCCTTTTTATACTATGTTTAACTAACGGTTTGTAAATAAATCCACATACAGATTTTTCCAATTTTCTTTCTGTGTGACCTACCCCACTCTACAACGTTTTGAGCTAGTACGAAATCAAATTTTTTTAGCTTTGTATTCTACCCTTCTGTTTTATTGCGGTAGTCGGTGTGGGCGATTTTCTTTACTTACATTACTACTTCCTTCCTTGTCTTCACGGAATACCGTAACAAAGAGTGACTTCGAGTTCTTTGTAAGTCATCGTTAGCTTACGTTAACATTTTGTTGTTAGGGGATTTCTGCGTTTTCCCAGAACTTTTGCTTTTACAGTGATTAAGGTTCTAAACACCGTGACATCCCCGTTTATAGTTTTTCTTGGTGTCAAAGCAAATTCGACCACGACCCTGCTAATGTATTAGCACGGAAATAATATTTCAGAGCTAGTTATACATCCTTATAGGAGTTTCCTTTTTCACTTTTAGCTATTTTCTTTCTGTTTACCCTGAGCGATATTCTCATACAAGAACTCCCTTTAACATAACAACTCAACGAAAATGAGTGAAATAGAACTTCACTCCTTACAAATATAAAAACTCAGCAGTCCAGCAAATGTATTCTTCGTAGAAATGAACGGTTCCCCCTAAAAAGGGTTTTTATCTTTGTCGGGTTGAATGTTGAAACAAACCACTTTTCCTACACGTCAGGACATGCGAAGTTTCTGAAATAAGTGAATCATTTTTATTTTTACTAGTAAAGAAAGAATACTTTCATTTATTTACTAAATCATACAACAATATCTTATGCCATAAAAAAAAGAAACTTAAACCTATACAGATTACAAATCCTTTAAACAATATAAACAAATACTTAAAAATCACATCGTAGTTCTTCAAAATTTTTATGTTGCAAAAATTTACGTTTAGTGCTTGCTAGTCTTCCTATTTGAACTTGTTTGTGTAGACTGTATGAACGAAAAACTTGTTGAAATCTGTTAGGTCCGTGAAGAGAAGACCGCAATTAAACATTGTCGAGATCCAACGAATTACTCAAGAGTAGTTGTCCTGAAGAACTTTGTACGTTTAACGAGCAATTTTGACAGTCGTTGGACTAGAAAAAGCGTTCTTATTGCAATTTGGAGTGATCGATAAATTCATGAATGTGAGGTAGAAACTTGGTGTCGTAAAGAAACTTAATCTAAATCTTGTAAAAACGATGTTTGTATAAATTCATCTTCAGGTAACGGCAAGGTTGATGGAAAAATTTCATTAGTATTTTGATTTTGTGGTTGCGATACATGCAAATGAGGATTTTCTGAAGTTGATATTCGAGTTGCTGGTATGCAGCTTGTAGTTTCACATTGGGAGTTTACAAAATAATCTAGTAATTTTGGTAATGGAATATTTTGAACCATTGATAAACTTGTTGAGATATTTTCTACGTGTGGTAAGATTTGATTTCTTTCTAAAGTCTTTGCAAATCTGCCAGTACTATGTTTTATTGGATAAAGTTGAGGAGGACGTTGGTAAAATGAGCCAGTCTCTACTGGATGTAGCTGTGGGGCGAATGAATGTACGAAACCTAAGGAGTTCCTTAAATTATTCTCATTCTGGACTTGATTGGAAGAGAAGAATACAGCATTTGAAGTTAGTGATAAGTTTCTTTCAGTGTGTGGTATCTTTTGTATTGAATATTGATTATTGCATTTCCTAATTATTGACTGATCAAAAATCAGTTGAGCTGGTAATTTAGATTGATCAACATGTATCGTATAGTTAAAATTTGGCTGTAGTTTTTGAGGGTGCTGTACCATAGAACTGTGGTTCAATGGAACTAGAGAAGTCTCATTACTTAGTGGGTTTAACTGAGTGGCCAGTGATCGGTTAACCTGTGCAATTTTCGGAGCAAGTCGATTTTCAGTCAGTGGCTGAATTCGTCTTGCGTTTGTGCTTGTGATTTCCGTGATCTGATTACTAATTACATAACGTTGAAGTTCAGTTACTGACCTATCTTGAAAATCGTTTATCAGGACAGCACTACTGACTAAGGGTGGTAGATTTTGCAAAGCGCTTGCATTTGGTATATTTTTAATATCAATGGCATTACTTTTGGATAACAAAATTGACGTAGTAGACTCTTAATAATTAATCTCGGTCATTTTGAGTTGCCTTCACGCAAGCTTCATTACTTAATAAACCGACCGTTTTCCTTTCTTGTAAATCAGAAATAGAGTTTTTGATTTTGGATACCTCATTACTATCTAAACCAAATGTATCACCTGACTGAATTGCATGGGTTGCTTCTTGTTCTTCAACTAGTTCTGCACCAACCCTGTCTTGTGATTCTAGATTAGTAGGATTACTAGATGATAGAAGTGGCACGGTTTGGCTATATTTTAAAGTATTGTTGCCAATAACAGGAATACCATTAGCTCCATTCTCACTATTAACATTATTACGACGTTTAAAGTCTGATATAGGCAATAGTCCCAACGATGACATAAATATCGCTGTTTGTGCATCCTTATCGGTGGGTAAAATTTGGGGAAGTTCAATCATTTCCCTAAGAGGCGTGCCATTTTTGTTGTAATAAATTCGTTTTCTCTTAGCAGGAATTATCTCACCACGGACTTTTTGACCAAGAAGAGGAAGTCGTCTGCGATCCTTTTCATCGGCTTTAGTGCCGTTTCTGGTATTAGATTTCTTTCGAGAAAATGCTGTTACCTTATTACGAGAGTTTTCTACATACGTCTGCGGAGTACCAGTATCCTTTTCTTCTTTATCGCAGTTGCTTTTACTAATTGTACCTTTAAAACATTTTGCACGCCACGTAGCTACCACCTTCTTATCCAGAAAAACACGAGGTGCAACATTCAAACTGCTAATATTTTCAGGTAAGACTATATTTGGATATCTTTGACGTAGATGTACTACGGATTTATGAGTAAGTTTGTCGTTAGAATCACATGGTTTGTCGTTATCTGTTGTAGTTCGAAATTTCTGGTAATAAAAAGTGATAAGGAATTCAGCAAAAGCATATTAAGTACCTACCTCTCCTAAATTATCCAATATGATATTCCGTCGAAATATGCATATTTCTTCAACGAAGTTATAGCATTTACGGCACACCATTTTAGAATCAATATCGTTTCGTTTTATCTGAAAACAAAAAAATCTTTAATTCTAAACATTTAACAGGTGGAAAGTTACATTAAAAAATCTTTGTAATTTTAAATTAATGAAGTGTGGATGTTGTTGTTTATTGCATAACTCTTGGATCATTGTCTTTGTTAGGATTAAAAACGTGTTAAAAAATAGGTTTATTGTGGTTCCCCTTTTTTATTTTTAAACAAAAGCAAAAAAATAGATGTATTTGAAGAAAAACTAGTAATATAGTAGTGTGAGTAAACAAACAAATAGTTGCCATAGAAAAATAGATTTAAACACCATGGATTCATTGTAAGTAAATACATGAGATGTGAAAGAGAAATAAAAGCACGTATATAGTGTGTTAAATTTGCGGTGAATTTCGACAGAAAAATGATAATTAACAAATAACATATAATTAAGGGATTTAACCAGATCAAACAATTACTTCAAGCACTCACCTGTTGTTTACGAAGCCGTGCCAACGGAAAAACGATGTAAAATCTACTCTTCTTTTGGCGGGTGTAGCAAAGCACATTTATGTCGATAGCGGTGTTCTGAAGGAAAGCGGGTCTTCTAATTAAGGGTTCTACGTAGAAGACGTAAGTAGTGATGGGGCCTGCTAGAACGACAAATCGATACTCATACTTTCTTCGTGTGTTTTCCAGTTAATACACTGTTCTTGCACATGCGGAATAACAAAGTTTATCACTGGCGGCACTTCTAGGCACGTGCTTGAAGTAAAACATTGAAATTTTACACTAACAAATTTAAATATACCGAGACGGACGTAAATAATCAACAAACTCAACGGAAAATAAATTTAGCTGTAAATTATTTACAATATAAACGGAACATACCGCTGTTTTCGTTCACGGGTGCGGCGTCTTAAAAGCAAGTAGGCTTGGCTTAGTTACTTGTTTAATAAACATAAGCAAAATTATTATAAGTTCCAAAATTACATAATATAAAAAGTTAAATTGAATGATTTAGCAGTTCTGAAGTCTTAGGATGGCTTCGGATGGCTTCGTGGTTGCTGTGGAGCCAGAATTAAACTTGAACACTGATTAAATGTCTGTATGCACCATTTAATGGGGTGTATAAGTCTTCGGAAGTCTTCGGATTTCTTCGGGAAGTTTCGGAAGTTGCTTATGAGGCCCCGTGAACTTGAACAATGATGATTAGGACAAATATACAGGTCGACGAGGTCCAGACATCTTCGGTGGTCTTCGGATCTCTTCGGTGGGCTTCGTGTTTTTGGTGGTGGGTCAATGTTACGTTAAAAGAAATTATGAAATGAAATTATATGCACTTAAAAACTACTAGTTTACAATATATACAAGAAAAAGAGGGTTCAGAAGGTCTTCGGTTGTCTTTTGAGCTCTTCGGTAGGCTTCGTGGGGTGCTGCTTCTACGGAGATGTCGTCCCTGTGGTAGAGCTTGACAGATGCAATCACAATAACGACTGGTCGGTGAAGTATGGAACGGAGTTTAACGTTCATACGTGTTGCTTAATTATGGATTGATGAACTATGATGACGGCCTCCAGGTACGGCGGCGGATAGGGTAACGTTTGGACAGGACGCAGGCTATGATGAGCACTGCTATAGGATTTAGCAGGCTATGGCGAGCGCTGCTTGGAGAGGTCCTGCAGGCTATGGAGAGCACTGCAGAGGAAAAGAGTCCCAGGCTATGGTGAGCACTAGGATGACTTCTGCAGGATTCGAATTTATATTTATACAGTTCTGGTTACTATCCTTCGTGTGTTGAAAAACGTTTATCAGGTTTTTAAACAATGAACTGCGTTTTCGATTTTTGATTTCGAAACAAGAATATCCAAATATTATTAACACAAAGTTTAGTTGGAATTTTTGGTTTGTTGTATTTGCAGCAGGTGTATTCTGATATAGTCAAATTTGCATTCTCAGTTCGTTCAGTGCTCTGCATGTGATGATAGCGTTAACACCGCCCACCAAAATGCAAGGCATTTTTAAAGAAAAAATAATTAAAAGGCGGGGGGGGGGTGGCGGAATGAATAAGCAAAAAGGGAAAAGAAAGAAAAAAAGGATTTACAAAAAACAAAAGAAAAAAAGAATTCTCTTTTCTACATTCAGGGCAAAGGGCAGAGCTTTGACACAGTAATAGAAAAGGGACCAGCGAAGTCGACGCCCAAACATAAAAGAGGTTTGACTTGAGTAACTCGACATGAAGGCAGGTTGCCCATGGGAGGTTGCAATGCGACCGGATTGGTCTTCCAACACGTTAGACAGTGACTCAAAATACGACGGATAAATTGCCTTCCAGAAATAATCCAAAAGTGCTGACTGACGCGAAAATGGACCATTTGAGCACCCGCGTGGAAGTATTTTAAATGAACGTAAGCAACATACAGATCACTTAATCAACATTTGCTAGGTAACAAAGCGGGAAATGTACGGTCAGAGGACAAAGGCGCGTGAGCTAGGTGACCGCCGACACGCAAGATTCCATCACGAATAAAAGGGGACAACTTGTGAAAACTCTTTTTTAAAGGGAATCCAGAATGAATGGCTTCAAGCTCGATAGCAAAATAAGATTGTTGAGTATACACTAGCAAAGGGATCAAGGGAAGTACTACAGCTTGAAAATTAATAATCGTTGAAGAAACACCTGTTGGTTTGAGCGAAACGGTGACAGTGCCATGCTGAGCAGCTGAGCGCATGGAGCTTAAACCACTAAGGGTAAGGGAATGTGGAGTAGTACGAAAACCTAAACGTTTCACACTACTTTGCGAAATAAAAGAAGTCATGCTGCCTGAATCGAGTAAACCGCGAAATTTTTGAAAAGAACCAGATATATCAGCAATTTCCAATTGAACGGTGGAAAGTAGAACAACTGAAGTTTTAGCTAAAGAATTAAATAAAGCGACATTCGAAGTTGACTGACCACTACAGCTAAACGAAGTCGATGATTCCTCAGAGACACGAGGAGCGGAAGGCTTGTAGCGGTCTTGAATAGCGAGAGTAGTGCGAGGTGATACTTTAGAGTCGACGGTGTTCGGGCTCAAGCGAGCCTGGTTACTAGTAGCGAAAGCGGGTTTAGACGAAACGCGATCGAAGTGCAATAACGAATGATGACGTTGATTGCATTGGCGGCATGAAAAAGTAGGCTTGCATTTATTTAAAATATGAGAATTGCTAAGGCAATTAATACAGACATGTTGGTTTTTTGCAAAGTTGTAGCGACCTTGAGACAAAAGTTTAACGAACTCATTACAGCGATAAAGATTGTGTTCTTGTTTGCAAAGCGGACATTTATTAACACTAGACTTCGTCTGAACTAACATGGAAACGGCGGAGCTAGGCTTAGACGGGTTACTGGAATGAATAACTTTGTTTAAATCAGTTTTATGGTTTACCGACAAATTCGATAAGGATTTACACGTATTTTCCAGATAAGCAATTAACTCTTTATAAGATGGGATAGCGGTCGGATCTTGATGCATTTCAAAACTACGAACAGTGTGTACATCAAGGCGATTTAAGATCATTTGTACAAGAATAAGATCCCATTGCTCGACGGGTAAATCAAATTTTCTAAGCGCTTGTAAATTATCGACAAAAGTATCAACTAATTTTTGCAAACCGGCGGGTTATCGGAATTCAATTTGGGAAATTTATCAATATTGTTCCATAGAGCTGAGGTAATGTGACGAATATTACGATATTTTTCGCGAAGTTTTGTGTATGCAAGGGGGTAATTGGCTTCTGTAAGGTCAAAGTTTTTAATGGTTAAGAGTGCGGAATCTTTTAGTGCTGATTGAAGATACGAAAATTTAACCACGTCCGACAAATCGTTATTAAGATGAACTAAACTATCAAAGCGGTCAATAAAACTTTCAAACAAACAACTTTCCCCATCAAACGTAGGAAGCCTCAGGGGAGGAAGAGACACTTTCGACTTTAAAGTATCTAGCGGCGGGGACACATTAGCCCGAGGCGACGATTGGCTGGTAAACAGCTTGAAATAGAGCGCTTTTATTTGAAAGCGTCTTCCATATCTAATTGTTCATCAGCGTCACCGGCGGAAGAAATTGCACCTACTATCCAATTATGGTGTGTAAAGAAATTTTCTCGGACCATCTCGATATATTGATACTTTGCGCGTAATAAATCTAAAAAAGTTGCTTCAACCGTACATTTTTTGAGCGATTTGAAACATTTCCTCTACCGAATTAATTGCAATATTCCGTAGAAAACAGTTACATTTCAACTTTTCTGCAATGGTTAAAATTAAATAAATACAACAGCGGATGAAATAAAGCGAAATCTGTATGATTTAAAATAGCCTTGCGGCGATAACAAATACGTAAGCCTATTACAGGAAGTTTTAATAGCAAAGCAGATAATGAGAAAGACTTGTAAACAACTCAAACGATACAAATGATGCTAATTAAAGCTGTCAATGCTTTGATAAGCGGTATGATTGTGAATTTAAATATTAATTGAAATTTGTTGTTTTTTCAAATCCGGCGAGAAGTTAACCAATGTAAAATTGCGGTGAATTTTATATAACTCTGTGGTAAAGAAAAGTGGACATGTATACGACAGAAAAATGATAATTAACAAATAACATATAATTAAGGGATTTAACCAGATCAAACAATTGCTTCAAGTACTCAGCTGTTGTTTACGAAGCCGTGCCAACAAAAAACAATGTAAAATCTACTCTTCTTTTGGCGGGTGTAGCGAAACACATTTATGTCGATAGCGGTGTTCTGAAGGAAAACGGGTCTTTTAATTAAGGGTTCTACGTAGAACATGTAAGCAGTGATGCGGCCTGCTAGAACGACAAATCGATACTCATACTTGCTTCCTGTGTTTTCCAGTTAATACACTGTTCTTGCACATGCGGAATAACAAAGTTTATCACTTGAGACACTTCTAGGCACGTGCTTAAAGTAAAACATGGAAATTTTACACTAACAAATTTAAATATACCGAGGCGGACGTAAATAATCAACAAACTCAACGGAAAATAAATTTAGCTGTAAATTATTTACAATATAAACGGAACATAGTGAAAGAATCATTTTATAATCTGTTGACCATTAAAAAAGAATTGCGAACAGGAATAAGTACACGCATCAGGTGGAATAAACCCCTGTATGGATGTGAGAGACGTTTCATTTCGTATTTGAAAATTTACTGCCTGCCTCCTTACTTTAAAAACAATTTCAGTTTCTACTTATTTGAATATGAAGGTTGCTATACTTTTATTATTTCAAGTGCGCTCAGTTAGGCAGCCAACTGTGCTCGTTCTATATTTACCTTTATCAGTTTAGGTTAGTTCTATTAGGCAACCAAGGTTGCTCGCCTTTATTTAATTCGTGAGTTCACTTGTTTATATTCTTTCTGGTCCCTTATTTAGACGTGTATTTTTATTAACTACAAATTTCCTGAACGTTACTAGTTCAGTGGTAATTAGGTAAAGCAGCTGTGTTATCTTTAAAAGATAATCACATGCTCCAATTTATTTCTATTCTATATGAAATTTTCGTGATTATTTCCACAGAAAAATTGTATAACTACATTGGTTGAACGAGTTCATTAGATATATAGCGCTAGTCTGCGTTAGTGCTTCTATACTAAATAAAACAGAGTCCTTTCAGTTACAAATCCTTATGATGAAAAACGTGGTTTCTCGTTTTACGTGACTAGTAGGTAATTGAAGGGCGATATTCTTTTAATAGAAATGTTATTTTCTGCCCGGATTTGTAACCTATATTCTTCGAAGTAACGTTTGCTTGGTCATACCACAGAACTTACTTTATCGTTACAGCATATTTTGTTTGGCTGACGTATTGTATGTAGAACATGTTAGGATGAGATGGGTACCCATTGTAGCTACCCGTGAAGGAATAGTACATGATGATGATGATCGACAGCTATATGCTTTATTCCTGGACGGTATGTAGTTTGCCTACAACTGTTAAGAGCAACACTTTAGGCTATAATATTTATCCAATTATTTGGGGTTTTGTATGTAAATGTACGTAAATATATGTTTTATGTACTTGTAGGTTTCAGTTACTTCTAGTCAGAATGAATTTGGTTTGCATCAAATAGTAAGTATTTAGTAGAGATAGGTTTCTGCCGCTGTGTATATGATTATTATTAATTGCTTGCTGTGCCAGTACAGATTATTATTAATTATAGTGGTTAAATTCACTTAGTTTTGTTATCCTAAATTATGCGGTAATATTATTTTAAGTGATGTAAACTGGTGTAGTTCTTTTGTTTACCAAAACACCTTTCGATTTGATTGATACTAGATATAATTAGCATTTAAGGAAAGTAGAGGATACAAATTGTTGTCCATAAACCAGCAATTTAACATTGTTTTGCTATCCAAATTCCGGTGAAATTAATTTTTGAGTTACATTTTACGTGAGTTGTGTGTTTAAATATTCTTTCAGGCATAGATGTTCGAAGAAAAATGCGAATTGGTTTGTGTGTACTGCGTTGTGCTTTTTAGGACCGCCCTTCCCAAATCTCCAACTGTTTTTAGCGCGACATTCATCTCTTGCTCTTTCTCTCTCTTCCTTTGTTACCCCGTAATTCGGGTGAGCATTTCGTTACTAATTTCGTGCCTTTCTTGCTGGTTCGTTCGTATTACAGGTGATAAAATGTTTGCAAATCACAACGTAGAACCCCGATTTTTTGTACACACCCTTTTGTCCCGATGATAAGTTTCGTTGTGTCAGCTTTATTGCTCCTTTTCCGCTACTTGGAAATTTTCTGTAGATTTTTGTTCCACACCGAATTATAAAAATTGTGTTTAAATTGTGCTTAATTGGCTAAACACTTACAAGTAAAAGTTACGAAAGCTAGCGCAGTGTTCTGGCAATGCAGACGTGCCATAGGCAAACTTTGGGGTCTTTCACCAAAGGCTGTCCTATGACTATACACTACAGTAGTACGACCTATGCTATGCTATGGAGCTGTTGTTTGGTGGCCTCGAACCAGACCAGTTAATGCGGCTAGAGAACTTACGCACATACAAAGACTAGCCTGTCTTAGTATCACGGGCGCAATGAAATCCACACCAACTCCGGCCTTGGAAGCCATCTTGAGCCTCCCTCCGCTAGGCCTGCATGTGGAGGAGGTGGCTCTAAGAGCGGCCCTAAGACTAAAAGTTAAGGGATTCTGGAACAATACGGGAGACGGTGAAAGACACCAGGATATCTTAAAGGAGGCGTTTCTAACAATGCCACTTTTGAATGCCATGGTCGACTCAATTACACCCAAACTAATATTCAGGAAGCAGTACAAGGTCTGTGTGGACCCTGAAGACGTGATTCCAGCAGATGGATTAAAAACGAAGGAAGATACAAGGGCAAGCATCTTTTCAGATGACCTAGACCTTCAGGAAAACAGCGTTGGGAAGGCAGGCAACTGTTTTCCAAGCAGAAGTCACTGCGATCACGCAAAGTGCCAGTTTTATTTTGGAACGAGGTATTTAAAATAAAACTATACGCATATCCACAGATAGAAGGGCGGCTCTAATGGCCCTAAATAAGCAGAAGATCCTTTCAGAGGTGGTACTTCAGTGCCACCTCAATCTTGAACGGGTTTCTTACTCTAATATCCTCGAGCTGACTTGGATCAAAGGTGATTCAGCTAAATACGATAATGAGCACGCTGATGCTTTGGCAAGACAAGGATCTACTCAGAGTTTTGTCGGATCTGAGCCATCGGTCTCTCTTTCACTATCTGTGCTATTTACCATGATAAGACAGAGAACCTACCATCGCTATTGCGAGAGGTGGGCAAAGGAAACATATTGCCGAAAGGCAAAAATGTTCATTAAGTCTCCTTCGAGAAAAAATGGGAAACTTTGCATAGGCTTGCCGAGGCACAAACTACGACTTTTAGTAGGTGTTTTGACTGGGCACTGCAAGGTAAAAAAGCACATGCACAGATTGGGTTTATCAGAAAACCCAACCTGTCGTAGTTGTCAACGGGATGAGGAGACGGCACAGCACATCCTGTGCACCTGCCCGGTACTTGACAACCTCCGAGGATCTATGTTAGGTGACTTCTGGCCAGAGATCGCCAGAATTAGTAATACGCACTAAACCGATATCCCCAGGTTCGTCTGTAAGCTCAGGTGGCTAAGTTATTGAGGACCAGGTACAAGAAGGTAGCACAATAGGCCCATATTGAGGCCTAAGTGCGCGTGGCTTTGCCACCCTTCTAATGAAATCATCATCAAGAGTGACGGAATGATAGATCATAATTTGAGACTTGATAGAATGGTTAGGTCAGTAATACACGTTCTGCTGGAGAAAATACAAGAGATGGCAAATGTCTAGTAACATTTGTTATTTAGTGTATGTTTGGTATGAAGAATTTTTTGGCTTCTTCGCTTTTCCTCAGTACAAATAGTTTTCTCTGATGCTTTTCACTAGTATATATTTTAATTTTATTAAAGGTTTTTAACCGTACATATGATTTTTCAAATGCTCTACTCGAGGGTACTTCATTGGCCGTGAGGCGAATTCTTTTACCTGGAAATTCTGAATTTTGCCGAACCCTTGCTATTACAATGAAGGTAGGGATCTTTAACGTGCATGACAACACTCACTTCTCGTTCGAAAGACGGCATTTTTTTGTGAAAAATGCTTGTCCAACATTTCTGAAGCGGTTCGTGTCGAGAATCAAGCCCAGGACCCTGGCATCAACAGTCATACGCAAACTATCTGATCCATAGAGCCGCGTGAAGTACCCTCTATATTTAGTTTTCCAATGCTCTACCCGAAGATACTACATTGGCCATAAAAGGAGTTTCGTTACCTGGAAATTTTGAATTTTGCCGAGCTGTTGCTACTCCAAGCAAGGTAGTAATCTTTAACGTGCATGAGAACACTCACACAGGACCTACATTTTAGCTCTCATCCGAACGAGGGCTTGCTTTTGTGAAAAATGCACGCCTAAAATTTTTGAAGCGGTCTGTGTCAGGGATCGAACCCAGGACCTTGGACTTTGTAGTGACACGCAAACCAACTAAGCCACGGAGTCGTCTTGTATGTGTTCTAACCGCATATTTTTCTGTAAGCGTTGCTAGATTTCTATTTATTATCAGTTTTTAACATGGTTGATGATGTATGATGTCGTTCCCTCGTGGAAGATATGACTAACTCGTATATTCCTGGATAATCGACATAGCAATGAAAATAAGATTCATGCGTTCTTATGTTTTCATGGCAGGTTATACACTATGTTCGTATCCGCTCTGCATAATTTTAAATTAATTTGGTATATGAACAACACGTACGGTTTACTGGTTGTCAAAGAAGACAAAAGTCGTCTTTCAAAGATATATAGATTATCAGAGAAGAATATATGCTTTTCGTAATCCGATCCAGACAAACATTTGTTTTAAACCAGAGTACGATTAATTTTCCATGCTCAGAAACTGGGAATAAATTGCGATAGTTTGGGCCTGAACACTTCAGACCATACTTATATGGTAAGAAATTTATCATTTATACAGATCATCGACCATTATGGCTCTTTAGCCTCAAAGAACCAAATTCTAAACTAGTAAGATGGAGACTGAAGCTAGAAGAATTTGACTACACAATCATTTCCAAAAAAGGTAAATATAACGCCAATGCTGATTGCCTTTCAAGAACAACACTTAACGCAATAAATGACCTAGAAGACAACCAATCGACATTTAACAACACCGGCGACTCTGATCAATATATATTAGAATACCTAAGACCGTTAACACAAGGATTTTCTAATGACAAAGACCAAGAAGAAACAGACCCAATACAAGAAATTATACAAGAACCCACAACGACTCAAAACAATGAAAATTCCTAAGACACCGTTCACTCTAACGTCAGAGAATATACGAATGACGGAATCAAAGTAATTAATAACAAAACGAATCAAATACACGTATTACCCAACGCGTACAATATGACTGAAACTTCTGTAAAAATAATAGAGGACAAAAACATAATAACCACTAAAATCCCCAATAAAAACAATAACGACTTAATAATAAAATTCCTAAAAGAATATACATCCCCAAAAACTACCTACTACATGTACTTTCACAATACTCGACTATATGAGAGCTTTTGTAAGACAGTTCTCGAGCATTTTTCAGAAAACGGACTCATATTAAATAAATGCACTAAACTAATCAATACGATTACGGACATGGAAGAAAAACTCATGCTAATCAAGAATTATTACGAAGGTAAGACAAACCATAGAGGAATTAACGAGACAAAAGAGAAACTAAAACGCAACTACTATTGAACGAATATGACTGACAGCATAACTAAATTTATTTAATGTTTGCGAAACTTGTCAGAAAGCAAAATACGCAAGACGGAACCCTTACTCACCATTGATGCTTACGGAAACCGCTACTAAACCCTTTCAAATCATTCACATAGACGTTTTTATATTCGACAACAAAAATTATTTAACCTTAGTCGATTCTTTCACGAAATTCGCACAAGCGATTCCCATCACAGGAAAAACCGCAATACATATTAGCAAAGCCTTAATAAAATACTTCGCATCTTTCGGAGTACCACAGAACTTAATATTAAACAATGGTAAAGAATTTAGCAACGAAACTGTAAAGGAAATCTTGAATTTGCACAAAATCAAAATCCATTTTACGACACATTGCACCATGAATCTAACTCGATTGTAGAAAGATTTCATTCCACCATAATAGAACACCTAAGAATACTGAAAACAATGTATCCAAAAGAAAATGACCTTATGGACTACGCAATTATTGGTTACAACAATTCAATTCACTTTAGCACTAATTACACGCCACAAGAGTTAACTTTTGGGCACTCGGACGCAAGAAACCCTGATGAAATTTTCACACCACACACCTTCTATACGGAATACGCAAAAAATCACCAGGACAGATTAAAACACGCATATCAAGACGTCATGAAGAAACTACACGATAAAAAATTAACCGTACTCGACAAAAATAATACACAAGGCAACACTAGTAAAGAATTCACGTTAGGACAGACAGTTTATAAAAGAAATACAAGTAGAAATAAAAAGGATAATAAATTTTTAGGACCCAACGAATTAACAAAACTACTAGACAGAAACCGCCTTAAAATCATGAAGAAAACCGGCAAACACCGACCCGAAATAATACACATTAAGGAACTTATAGAAAACCTTTTATTGTTGCAGGTTCGCAATTTGCGGAAGCCTCCACACTTTAGACATGCCCAGATTCGAAAACCTAAATGACAACCCCGGACTACTACCACTAAAACTAGGAACGGCACAAAACGCAATAGACAGCTGGAGTTTTATTCAAATATGCGACATCACGCCACTAATTAAAGAATTCGAAACATACAATAATGGGTGACAGCAGCAATCTTAACAATCTGATTTATCTCACTTAATATTTATTTTATGTCTGGCATAAACCCTCCATAAGACGGATAAACGACGCAAGTGTATGGGAACCAAGGTTGATTCACACACGACCAATGCAAAAGGTCGTGGAAGGAAATACATAAATACCAGGGAGAAACGCCCCGGACTTCACTTCAAATAAGATTTCATTTCATTTAGTTTATAGTTTAAGTTAGATGTATGTACACCTCGTGTGTAAATGTTCATAGTACCAAGTTGTTGTAATAAATGTTTTTAAAAACCTTCTGTTGTTGATAAAGAACAAAATTGGCGCAGTCGGTAGGATACCTAAAGTCCAGTATCGCACTAAGACTATTGTTTCGAAAATTAATCAGGTATTAACAAAACTGTTTTAGATAATCGAAGAAGGCACCTTCGAAGGAAAATTGGAGCGGAACAAAAGTACCAAGTTGTTGTAATAAATGTTTTTAAAAACCTTCTGTTGTTCATAAAGAACAAAATTAGCAGACAACTTTATTATTAAGTACAGTAAAATACATGTGCCGTGAATATCATTAACCACGCCGGTAACGTCATCATCGAATCGCCAGGCCGCACTGTGTCTCAACCCGGACCACTATATATTGTGCACTATCAAACTTACTCAATAACATCTCCCCCTTCTACAAATGTACAACCAAATACAAAAGGTACCCTAGTTACACAATCAAGTTATCACATATCAACTTACAAATTAAATCAAAATTTCATTACAAAGTCTCTATACCGTTTTGGTAAATTTACATCTCTCTTAGGTCTTGCATATACAATATCACCATCAGTCATATTTACACTTAAAATCGAAAATAGAGTATTCTCGTGTATTGAAAATTTCGTGTACAGTCAGGAATTAATTCTTCATATATTTACACTTGTTTCAGTTACCCCAGTTACCCTCAACCTTATCGGAACCCTCAACACCGCTATCATTGGAGTTGCTATTTGTATCATTTAAATCAACATCTATGCCTATTTTAAAATCCGTAAATGAATTTTATTTCTCTTTATTTTATTTCCTAGCTGATTTTCAACAATATAAGACCTCGAACATTCATGTTTACTAACTATTTTAGCAGGTTCCCACACATTATTATTCTGGATTAATGCATTATCTCCCGGATTAAAATGCTCACGAATTTTGGCATGTTTATCATATGTTTTTTTATAGTTATTTTGATTTTCAACTAATTTTTTATGAATACTATTTTCAGGTTTGAGTAGATCAGTATGAACCGGAATCTTTGATCTCAATCTTCTGTTAAATAAAATTTAAGTCGGTGATAGGTTAAGCTCAGGTATTGTAGTATTTCTATATTGAAGTAAATATAGTTCAATATCTTGATCAAGTAACGAACATTTTTTTAACATATTTTTACATGATTGAACTGCTCGTTCGGCAAATCCACTGCTCCTGGAATAATTTGGAGATGATATAATAAAATTGAAGTTCCAATTGCTGGCAAAACTTTTACGTTCTAATGAATTGAATAGCATATTGTCAGCAACAACAAATTTGGGTATGTCATGAACTGAGGATATCTTTTTTAAAATACATATAACTTCATGAGATGTTTTGTTTTGGGCAGGAACTAGTTCTAACCATTTTGAAGTGCTAAATAAGTTTTCCCACCAAAATCTAAGAAATCACAAGCAACTTTGTTAAAAGGTATGTCAGGAATTTCATGTGCAATCAGTGGTCCTTTGCAATTTGAGTTAAGAAACCTTTCACAAATACTACATTTACCAATTAAATTTTCAATATCGGTCATTAACCCAGGCCAATAAACTGTTTCTCGGGTCAATGATTTTGTACGCACAATGCCACAATGTGATTCGTGAAGTAAACATAGGACGTAAGACCTGAGTCTTGAAGGTACTACAACTCTGCGACCACAAAATACTAAATTTTCTTCCACTGAAATTTAGTCTTGGTACTTATAATAAAATTTAACATCTTTTGGGACTTTATTTTTATTTTTTGGCCAGCCATAGTAAAAGTGAATGTATCACTTCTGTGATCCACTCTGTATTGACAACTGTATTGTCGTTCAAGAATGATCTAGATAATGAGTCTGCGACATATAGATATTTACCAGGCAAGTACCTAACATCTAATTCATATTTTAGTAGTTTAATTTTCATTCGTTGCAAGCGCGTACAATAAATGTCAGATATATTTTTACTCATAATACTAACAAGTGGTTTGTGATCAGTAATAACATTATACTTTCGACCATATATATAATAATGAAACTTATTTGTGACATAAACAATTGATAACAATTCTTTCTCTATCTGAGCAAAATTAAATTCATTACTATTTAGGCTTCGCGAAGCATAAAAAATCGGTTTACCTTCCTGCATTAGACAACCTCCTAGACCCGATTTGGAAGCATCTGCTTGTATTGTTAACTCTTTAGATGCATCAAAATTTGCCAACACAGGGGATTTTGAAATTTTATCCTTTATGGACGATAATGCTTTAGTATGAACAGGAAGCCATTGGAATTCATTTCCATTTTCTAACCACTCACGAAGAGAAAAAGTTAGTTGGGACACGTTTTCTACAAAATTTCTTTAAAAATTGATCATCCCTAATATTGATTGCAATTCCTTTTTATTGTGAGGGTTATTTCCATTCTGATTGGACCTACACCTTGACGACGTTCTAAAATACTAGAACAGGTAGAATGGCTTGCGCGTTTCAATGAGCTAAAGAGCCGAACTATAAGTTTCACCAAATTAGTGGGGTCTTTAGTGAGGAACCACACTAAACAGGTCCCCGAAAGAGGACAGCAGCTTTTTCGATACTTAGAGTGGCAGAGAACATAGGGGTCGGTATGACATTCTAAGACACACTACTGCGATGTAGAAGGCAACGGGAAACCACCACATTACCTCCCAAGTGGACTGCGTACAGAAATTGTTAGTAAACATGATGGCATCCTCTGGGATAAAAAATTCCGGAGGTAAAATAGTCTCCCATTCAGATCGTCGGGAAGGGACTACCTGGGGGATGTGATCCGAAAGTATAGAAACAGATCGTTGAACATTCTGTGAGTAGGAGCGTGGAATGTCAGAAGTATGAAAGAAGTAGGAAAGCTAGAGAACCTGAAACTCGAAATGGATAGGTTAGCACTAGACATAGTAGGAATAAGCGAAGTCCGCTGACCAGAGGCGGGGGATTTTTGGAGTGGAGACTTCAGAGTAATTCATACAGGATCAAAGGGAGGAAATTCGTGTGTAGGGGTAGTTATGCGAAAAAGATAGGACGACGTGTAGAAAACTACTTACAAAAGAACGAAAAAGTACTCATGGTTAAATTTGACACTAAACCAGTAAATACAGTAATAATACAAGTGTAGATGCCCACCTCTAACTACAGTGAGGAAGAGGTAGAGGCGATCTACAAAGATATCGAAGACATACTAAGATACGTAAAAGGACATAAAAATTTAATAATTACGGGGGATTTTAATGCAGTGGTAGGTGAGGGTAGGAAAAGAGCGATAGTAGGTTTATTTGGTTTAGGCACGAGAAATGACAGGGGAAATAGGCTGGAAGGATTTTGCGACAAGAATAACTTAACCATCACAAATACATTATTTCAATATCATGCTATAAGACGATACACGTGGAAGATGCCAGGAGATATAGGAAGATATCAAATAGATTATATTATTGTTAGACAACGGTTTAGAAATCAAGTAAAAGACTGTAGAAGCTACCCAGAAGCAGATATAGATACTGACCACAACATCGTAATTATGAAGGCCGCACTTAAATTTAAAAATATGAAAAAAAGGAACGGAAAAAGGCACATTGACTTTGAGAAGTTTAAGGATAAAGATATCCACGAAAGATTTGAAAAAAAGTCAAATGAATTGCTGAAAGATATCGGGAAAATTTATGATACTAAAGAAGTAGAAACAGAATGGAATAACATTAAATCCAGCTTAGTCATGGCGGCCAGAGATATTCTGGGGTATACAAGAAAAGAAAATAAGAAATCGTGGATAACAAAGGATATCCTGAATTTGATAGAAGAAAGACGAAATCAGATGATACAGGAAAACGGAGATAACAAAGCCATAAAAAGGGAATTTATACGCAAATGCAGGAAAGCTAAAGAACAATGGATTGATGAAAAGTGCAAAGAGGTACAAACTAAGATGGAAATAGGAAAAACAGACGAAGCATACAAATTAATTAGAATGAACTTTAGAGATATAAAACCATATAGCAAAAATATAAGGGACGCGGGAGGAAACGTTTATTATAGAAAATGTAGAGAAAGTAGCTAGATGGCAGGAATATATAGGGAATTTATATTTAGGAGAGGAACTAACAGCATTAGAACAGGAATCAGACATTGAAAATGATGACCTGGGATATCCTATACTTAGAGATGAGTTTGAATTAGCATTAAAGAGTCTGAAAAATGGTAAGGCGCCGGGGACAGATAAGGTGCAAGCAGAAACTCTAAAAGCCGCTGGACAAGCAGTAACAGACCGTCTCTTCCGACTTGTAAGCCTTATGTATGAGACAGGCCTAGATACCTAAAGATTTCAAACGTATTATCATAGTAACTATACCAAAAAAAAGAGGGGTGGATAGATGTGAAAATTTTCGAACAATAAGTTTGACAGCACACGTTTCAAAAAAATTTTAAATAGAATTGTACAAAGACGAATGGAAAAACGAGCTGAAGAAATACTGGGAGAAGAACAATTTGGGTTTATGCGAAACAGGGGAACACGGGAGGCTATTTTAGCTCTGAGGGTGATAATGGAGAAAACAATAGAGAAGGGGGAAAGCGTATATATAGGGTTTGTAGATCTGGAAAAAGCATTGGACAATGTAAAATGGAAAAAAATGTTCGAAATACTCAAAAAGATTGGAATGAGTTTTAGGGATAGACGGATAGTACATAGCTTATACAAAGAGCAAACAGCGGTAATAGAATTCGAGCAAGAAAGTAGAGAAGTAAATATTAGGAAAGGGGTGAGACAGGGATGTGCCTTATCCCCATTAATTTTTAACTTGTACATAGAAGAGGCAATGAACACTGTCAGTTGCAGGAACACATTTGGAATTAATATGCATGGATAAAAGATTGATATGCTTAGATTGGCAGATGATATAGCGGTATTAGCATCTAGCAAAGAAGAGTTAGAAACTGCTTTTAATGAAATAGAAACAGTTCTAACGGAGAGATATGGTATGAAAATTAACAAAAATAAAACTAAAGTTCTAGTATGCAAAGACAGGAGAATAAATCAAAAACAAAAATACAAATAGGTAAGGAGAACTTGCAATAGGTTAAGGATTTCTGCTACCTAGAAAGTCAAATAACGCAAGATGGGAAAAGCACAAGAGATATAAAACAAAGATTAGCACAAGGTCGTGCTACATTTAACAAGAAAAAGCATCTACTGTGTTCAAAGATCACAAACATAGAAACAAGGAAAGGATTGCTTAAAATATATGTGTAGTGCACAGCATAGTATGGCTGGGGGAACTAGACAGCTCAAGACTGCTTACCCCTCTTCACATACCACTGAATATCGGGGAAATAGAGTATATAACTATAAAACAATAGAAGGTGACCGAACTGCATCAAACAAGAAAGGTCAGCCGCTATGCTCAATGACAACGAACATAGATACAAGAAGAAACCTGTTCAAAGCATAGTGTGGAGCACAGCACGGTACATCTATGAAATAGAGGCAGTAGAAAAAGCAGATAGAAAGAGATAGAAGCCTTCTGGAATGTTGTGCTTAAGATGATTATGATGGTAGCATGAACAGACAAATTTAATAACAAATAGGTTGTAGAAATAGTAGAGGAATAAAGATATCTGTGGAAAACGAAAAAAAAAGGAGAAATAGAAGGACAGAATACGTTCTAAGGGATATATTACAAGCAGAAATAGGAAAAGAGAGGTAGAGGTAGATCGTGATCAGACTTTCGCATACAGATAGTGATAGATGCAGATTGTGAAAATTTCAGAGAAATGTGTAGGTTGGTTCAGACTAGGAAACAATGAGGGTACGCGTCCAACCAGTTCTAGTGATGATGATATATATCTGTGTGTGTGCGTGTTTGTGTGCGCGCGCGCGTGTATGCGTGAAGAGTTTGCGCGTGCGCGCGTACGTATCTGCGTGCGTGTGTGTATATATTTTTACGACCGAATTATTGAGAATATTATACGGTAGTCCATAAACTATCCTTGACTTGTGTTATACGTCTATTTCCAATACACTTCTTGTCTTGTCAATGAAAGTTGATTCTGGTCTTTCCAATGTTGTAGTATTACAAAAAAGTTTCTTTTGTCGCCGAAGGTCCATAATCATTCAATGTAATCATTGGAACGATACTACTGATTTATATAGAATATAGTTAACCATACGAATGGCCAAAACTAATGTCTATTGAGCTCGACTATTTCGATTCAGAGTTGTTCCGTTGAAACGGTATTGCGTAATTAAATTACAACAATAAAATATTCATTATGTTATTCATTAATTTAAGCTAATATTAACCATTATCTACTTTCTACTAAGAACAAACTATTGAAATCCTATCGCTTTTGTGTATCTTCTCTAAACACATTAATTAAGCTCATTGTATTCTGAACTTGAATTCGATTTCGTGGCACTCTAATATAATCGATAGTATAAAATAACAAAATATCAAATGAAACCGCTATCGTGGTATATTATATGCTACACACTGGTAACTATTGTTTCCCCTAGACAAAGACATCGTCAGACCGAGTTATACTGATGATGTCGCATTTGAGTTGCAAGCTTCAACGGAAATTCGAACTGAGATTAAAATAAATCTTATCAATTTTGAGAAAAATATAATAATCTTTATTTACAGTTCCGAGTACAATAACTAACCAGAGGTCAATGATTAAAGTGTGCAAAAAATTTTGAGAAAAATGCTAGATGATGCGTAATGAGTGCATTCTGTATATGAATGTTTCAATAAAAAATTTATTTGGAACGTGCTGACTTTGGTTTAAGAAAGGGTGATCAGATTAATTTTGGTTGTACACAGGTTGTACACACTTTCTAAAAACGATTTCAATTTTAATTTTGAAGTGTTGGCCTGTTAAAGTCAAAAGCTCTAGCCGAGCACTATAAATTTTGACAATAAATATTTAACCGATGGTGTTGTTTTGTTTTCGCACTTACTTAAGGTCGGTTTGACGCAGCTCTAAATTCTTTTCTATTCTGAGCTAGTTTAAAAAGGTCTACATACCCGTCACAACCTAAATCTCTTATACTTTGACTAATATAGCTTTGTCTACGTCTTACTATTCTATTTTTATTTGGTAGTCTATAATCTAAGACCTTACTTAAATAGTCCATGTCTTAACTGATGCCCTATCGTTCTATCTCTCCTGGCCTTTAATTGTTTCCACATACAGGGTTTTTCATCTATCCTTATATAAACTTCCTCATTTGTTACTCTATCTGTCCAACTAATCTTTAACATTCTCCTATAACACCAAGTTTCAAAAGCTATCTTTTTCTTATCTACCTCTTTAATTGTCCAAGTCTCACTACCGTATATTAGAACGCTCCATACGTACGACTAAGAAACTTTTTCTATTATCTAAACTAATACTATTAACTATTAGTAAGTCTTTCTTTTTTAAAAACATTTTTTTAGCTTGAGCTATTCTACCTACTATATCCCTTCTGCTACGGCCGTCCTTTGTAATTATACTACCTAAATAGCAAAATTCATCTACCTCCTGTAACTCGGTATTACCTATTTTTAATTTTGGTTTAGAACTAGGCCGTAACTCACTTGTCATTATCTTTGTCTTTCCTGAGTTAATTCTCATACTATAGTTACTCTGTAGTATCTCATCTAAAATATTTCAAAACTCTCCTAACTCGTTTCTAGACTCTGCTATAATGGCTATATCATCTGCAAAACGTAACATGTCTATTTTCTGTCCCCGTACACTAATACCTATCTGTTTTCTCTCTCTAGCTAAGTTTAAAGCTTCCTCAATATAAAGATTAAAAATCAAGGGAGATATAGTCCATTTAGAATGACGTTAAATATAGTAATAAAGTGTTGGCAACTGTATACAAATAAATACCTAGAATTACGCATGAAGGATACGTCATTTAACATAATAAAGGTTGGCAGTTCTGTACGGTGTTGCCACCAATTCTTCTTGCTAATGGGAATATTCCTATATTTTCATTAGATATATTGTAATATAAACTAACGTTGGTAATGTAGCAATTCATCCAGTTGTGACGTCATCCTAAAGTTAAATGAATGGATCATATTATACAGTCCTGTCTAACAGCATTTCTAATCTTAGCTTCCTTTTCTATTTCATCAAATCTAATTACTACGCTTTGGTTTTTATATAGACTGTAAATAATTTTTCTATCCCCATGAGAGATTCCTATTTTTCGTAAAACTCTGAACATAACCGATGGAGTACGATAAAATGTGAGGTAGGTGTTAGATGGTGCATAATGAGTAAACTCTGAATATAACCGTTGTAATATAAAATTTCAAAAAATTAAATTTGGGAGGTGGTGCAGGTATTTAAGAAAAGGTGTATAGATTAATTTTGGTGATGCATAAGGGTGCAATGCTTTCTAAAAACGGTAATGTTTTAATTTTAATTTTAAAGTGTTGGCCGGCTAAGCTCAGGTGACGCTAGATGCGCACTATAAATTTGTCGATAAATCTTAAACTGAAGGTCTGCAATAAAATGTGAGGTTGGTGCATCATGGTGCCTAAGGGGTGAGTGGTGCGGTAACTGTGCCAAGGTCGGGCATGAATTCAAGAATTGCCGGAAGGCAGTCCCCTGCTGTGTGGTTTGCGCTAGGGCAAACGACAGAACTGGCGGTGGCGCGAAGCTCGATACGCGCCACGATACCAAGTCGAGTAGATGCCCCACGATGCAGCGTCTAAAGAACGCAATCACACGTAACATCGATTATGGACTGTGAAGATGAAACAAAGTCCATAAGAAGCAAGAAGATTAAATTCGTGCAACTAAATCTCGGGAAAGGTAAAGGGGCAACAAATAACTTCGTAAAGTTATTCATCGAAAATAATATCGACATCGGGCTTATACAGGAAACGCACCTGTATAGCCGAGCATTTATATTTCCAATGCTCCACCAGAAGGTACTACATTGGCCAGGAGGCGAGTTTTTTGTTGCCTGGAAATTTAGAATTTTGCCGAACCCCTGCCGTTCCAGGCAAGGTGGGGATCTTTAACGTGCGTGACAATACTCACACACGAGACCTCCATTTAACCTCTCATCCGAACGAGGGCGTAATTTTTGTGAACAATGCTCACCTGTCATTTTTCAAGTAGTCGGCCGTATCGGGATTTGAACCCAGGACCTTGGGATCCGTAGTCTTACGCTTACTACATTGATCCACGACGACGCCTACACCTGTATAGCCACAAAATAACAGGTTTTGGGAGGGGGGGTTACCGTCTTAAACGCAAATAGTTAACGACCGCGTAGCGGGATAATAATAAATAATGGGATGTGCGCCGGAATTATATTAAATAATTTATCGAACGAATTTTTAACGACGGCCGAAATCAAATCAGGGGGAAATGCGTTCTACGTAATAAGCGCGTACCTCCCGCCGGTCGATTCCCGGCGGGAAAATCCCCAAACTGAAGACTTGATAAATCAAGTAGATAATATTATTCGTAAAATGGGCAGAAATAAAAATCTAATCATCGGGGGAGATTTTAATGCCAAGTCGCCACTATGGGGCAGCCCTATCGAAGACGATAGAGGCTCGCAGGTTGCTGATCTTTTTACGGAATGGGACCTTAGTGTGATAAACACTAATGATCCACCTACGTTTGAGGGGCATAGAGGCAGCAGTTTTATAGATATTACTGCAGTCTCGCACGAAATGTTAGAAACGATTTGTAATTGGAAATTAAGGTCGGACGAGGAAACGCTCCCTGACCATAAATTAATAACATAGGAACAAGCGCAAACGAGCAGCTAACTATATTTCTGCGGTTCTGTAATAAAAAAGCAAATTGGGAGCGATTTAAACAAAAATTTGGCGAAAGTATCCCTGTGCTCGAAAATGAGCTATTTAACTACCGAGAGGCAGACGAAAGAGAAACACTCGCGGAAAAATTAAACGACGCGGTGTTAGACGCGTCGTCGTATTCCATGCCGCAAAAGAGAACATTTAAAGACAGCCTACCCCGGTGAACCCGGGAACTAACAACCAAGCGGGCAGAAACGCGTAACCTAAGGCGCCGCTATCAACGCGCCTCGGGAGATATAGGAGAACAACGGAGAATAGAATATAATCAAAGTTACCGCGAACATAAAATATTAATAGAAGAAACGCGAACGAATAAATTTAAAGAATTCTGCACGTAAAACTCAGAGAAAAAACCCTGGGGAACCGCATATCGCGTAATTAGAGGAAAACAACAAAAAATCGCACTCAGTAATATAAAGAAAACAAATGACGAATATACGAAAGGTTTTAAAACCACGGCGGAATTTTACTAGAGAAATTTTTCCCATCGAATAATCCCGAGGGGGATGAAGGGTCGCACAAATTAGTACGTCAAGAAGCTGCAGAGGCGCAAGGAACAGGTGCCGATAAGGCAATCCTAGTTCACGAGGTCGTCAGGGCTCTTAGGAGGATGAACCCTAAGAAGGCACCTGGGCATGATGGAATCACTTCAGACGCAGCTCTGGAGGCGTGCCTGTTAGCCCCGTGTGTCTTTGTCGGGTTGTCTAATCTTTGTTTAGAAAGGGGCGTTTTTCCGCGTTGCTGGAAAATCCAGATGAAATTTATACCCAAACCTAAAAAGGCAAATGCGTCAGATCCGGACAGCTATCGTCCAATTAGCTTGCTACCGGTGCTGGGGAAAGTTTTAAATCGCGTTATGACTACGCGTGTTGAGCACCTAGTGCGAGACAGCGGCGGTTTTAATAACCAACAGTTTGGTTTCATGGAGGGCAAGTCGACTATCGACGCGTTAGAGTTCGTTGTCGGGGAAATTAAACAAGCGAGAGATGCTAAAGAGTACTGTGTCGTTGTAGCTTTGGACGTTTCAGGAGCATTTGATGCTGCCTGGTGGCCATTAATCGTTTGCGAGTTAGATCGTAGGGGTTGTCCGCGAAACTTGATGTCTTTGGTCAAGAGTTATTTCTCGGGGCGATTGGCAGAGGTTGAAATTCCGGGAGAAGTTCTGTCGCGTGAGGTGGAAAGGGGATGCCCGCAGGGGTCATGTTCTGGTCCCACATTTTGGAAGTTGTTGTATGAGAGCATCTTTAGGGTCAAGTTGCCCGCAGGATGCTCAATCGTTGGGTTTGCGGAGGACACGCTTTTAATTGTAAGATCGAGATTGTTAATGGATATGCGCACAAAACCGAACGAGGCGCTTAATAAATTACACGAATGGTCGCAGGCGATAAAATTAAAATTTAACACGGCGAAGTTAGAGGCGCTTTATTTCGGCACGAAACCAGGACAGAGACCTCCTAGGCTAGAGCTAGGAGGGGAGAAAATCCCGTTTAAAGATTGTATTACCTACCTCGGCGTCAAGATCGACGATAAATTAAATTGGAAAGCGCACGTACAATACGCAAAAAGTAAGGGCGGCGAAATATCAAATAAAATGATGGCGGCGGCTAAAATAAAGTGGGGTTTCAGGGGCGAATCGCTGAGGACGGTTTATACCGGAGCAATTGAGCCGGCAATGCTGTACGCAGCTTCTGTATGGGCAGAAGGTTGTAAAGTCAGGGAGGCGCGTCAATTGACGGGCGTACAACGCATAACCGCGGTAAAAGCGGCGAGGGCGTACAGGACCACCTCCACGGAGGCGGTCCTGGTGATCAGTAGGACTCTCACTATCGAATATGTCGTTAGGGAGATTAGAGATAGGCGATTAATAAATATAGGAAAAGGACGCGAAATTATCGAAGATCTTAATCTTGGTAATAGGGAAATTGCAAGAAAGATTGTCGTATCTCAGTTGGGGCAACCGGCTGATATTACAGGAATCGAGTTTGTCGAAGGTGATGAGGACGCGATGGGTATAAGAATTTATACGGACGGTTCACGTATGGACGATGGGCAAGCAGGCGCGGCGTTTGTCGTGTATAAGCAGCAAAGGGAGGTGCTTCGGTTTCAAACCAAACTCGCGAACTGGAGCACAATTTTCCAGTGCGAATTGGTAGCCATAAGAGAGGGTATCGATTACGTAATAAACCATACGGGCAGAGACGAGTATTATATAATCAGTGATAGTAAATCGGCGCTGACGACTTTAACAAACATGTACACCTCGACAGACCTCCAAGCGGACGTCTGCGTACGGCGCTCGAGTTTCGACGTTTAAAGTTCTGTTGGGTCAGGTCGCACAATGGCAACGTAGGAAACGATAGAGCTGATGAATTAACTAAAGAGGCCGCGGCGAGAGACTTTCGAATATCACATTCGTCGATACCGAAGTCTTTGATTAAAAGAAAGCTGCGTGAAAAGTCAATCTGACAATGGGAAGAGAGGTGGAACAATGCTGCCACGGGCAGGTTGACCCACAAATTCATACCGAGCTTAGAAGCTAGAGGCAAGATCGAGGTAAAACTCGATCATAAAATGGTTCAGTTGATAACAGGGCACGGCGCCTTGAAAGCGTATTTACATGTTCGGGTTAACCAACAACGACCGCTGTGAATGCGGTGAGGCCGCTGTAAGCGCAGAAAACGTGCTCTTCGGCTGCCCGCTTGAAGCGGCAAATCGAGGGTTAGCTAATACGAAATTAGCTATCGTAGGTCTAGCATGGCCAAAGAGCCTAGAGAAAGTCTGTGAAGTGGCTAACCAGAAGGCGTTCTGGCCAGCCTTTGGACAGTTCGCAGCAAGGGTTGCGAGATTAAACGGTGATAATCGTGTGTAAGTCGGGAGGGGATGGTGGGAGGATTGAAAAATTATAGATTTCGACCTGGCGTGATTTTGACACGATAAGAGCATGACAACCAAAACCTGGAAAAAAACAACAAAAAAAAACAAAAAAAAAGGAAAAAAAGAAAAGAAAGAAAGAAAACCAATAATAATAATAATTAAATAAGTATACCCAAAACTCTAATATGCACGACGAACACACCACTAGAACAATCACTGTCCCACCTTCTACTCGCGGAAAATCGGGAATAAGCGAAACAAATAAATAACAACAAACTAAATCAGGAAACCTCATTAATTTAAATAAGTGTAATAAATAAAGAAATTATAAAATAGAGTGAAACCGCGCATCCCCCCCCCCCCGGACTTAAAAGTGAAGTGATAGTGTTTGTGATCCCCCCAGAACGTTTAGTGCATATCCACCAGGACTTTAACAGTGCATATTCAACTCCCCCATAAAAGTAGAAAACCAATAGATGTAGGTAGACGACCAGATCTTCGGATGCTGGAGAAATTTATATTGGAGGTAAGAATAAAATTGTGGCGGCTGTACTCGCATGAGCATGGATTTGTGATTTTAAACAGATTTTGAAATAATCTAACAAGCACGTTTTTGTGTAATGGCGCTAGTCGATATAATGCTCATGCGAGTGCACCTGATAATGTATTTGCTTTTGCTAATATAAGCACTGTTACATGCTTTTGTTTATTCAGATATTTATTTATATATTTATTATATGTTTATTTATATATTTATATTATATTTATATTTATTTTTACACTTATATTTTTGCCTGCATTGTATTGTTTTGTGGCTTGATTTAATTCGTATGACGTGCTGTCGCCAATTTTTGGTCGCAGTATATATAGAAAAGAAGATTGTATATATAATATGTCAGTTAGGGAATGATAGGAAACGTCAGGGACAAATTTAGGATAAAATGCTTAGATCAGGAAAGACGAATTTGTAAATTTATAAAGCAGGCAAAATAGCTGGATTCACTATTAATACATTTGGCAAATGCTTAGAAATTTGAATCCATTTTAAATTAGCTAGCTAGATTTGGATAGTTTTAAGTCGATCCTTCAGGTCGCACTGGTAAGCAGAGCCGGCGTCTGCTATCCGGTATTACGGATCTCTCCCCCTCTCATTTTTGCTCGTCTTGTTGATCGCCCACACTCCAAAGTCGACGCTAGGGATACCATTATTTAAACCCTGTTTTTGGTTTTGTTTCAGTCTCTTAGATTTTTATTTAGGGTGGATTAATTATGAAACTAGAATAAATTAGAAGCACGTTTATTTTCGCGTTTAAACCCAATGTAGTACCTTCGGGTGGAGCATTGGGGACGTGGCCGCAAGTATAGCGGCCCTTATTCAAATCATAATGCCTAAGGGGTGCAATGCTACTGTAACATTGTTTTATTTTAATTTTGAACTGGGTCGGCTAGGGTCACGGAGCAGCTCAAATCACAGCATGGTCTGGGCACAATAACTCCTGCAATTGTTGCAGGAATATTTTGTTTGCGATCATGGCTACTTGGACATATGGAACGCCTTCCTGTAGTTTTTGATTCTTTGCAGGTGGTGCGGTAGGGTTAGCTTCAATATAATTGGAAATATTTTCGCGAATTTTCGTATTCACTCTCGGATTATTCTTTCTGATGTTTATATATTCCTGGATAAGTTCAATGCTTGGTGTTTTCATAAATACTCTGCTGCGTGTTTTGTATTGATTGTTTGCTCTCTATATAACTAGAGCATTTATGATAGCAGTATTCTTAAAGGAAAACGCGATCACGAGAGGTTATCTTCTTGAATTTCTAGACACGGATTATGATGCCGAAAGTTTGTCTACGACGTTTACCCTACCTTTAGTGAAGTTGTAGAAACTAATGATTTCGGGCAAGTTCTTCTCACCAGCTGCTTCATTAATTGGTCCATAATGATTCATTGTAGACATCAGCAGCACATTTTTATTCTTTTTTGGAATGTAGAACACATGTGTCTTTTTGGAAGCCAAATAAATTTGTTTTTGGCTACCTCGTCTTTACTGACACGAATTGGTATGGAAGACAGGGTTTGTTTTTCTAAGCGTGCCTACCGATGTTGATTTATGCTGTTTTAGGAGTGTTATCGTTAATTCGTAGCTTGTGTACCAATTATCGAAGGTTATATTTTAATTGGAACCAGAAATTGATTTTATGAATCTCTCGACAATATCTGTCGAAAAGTTACTGATATTGTAGTGACCTTCTGGTTGCCTTTTTGCATAAACTTCAAAGTTCAAAACGTAATAGGGCCGTGCATCGACTAAGATTTGCACTTTAATATCATACTTCGCATGTTTATGGGGCACATATTGTTTGAAAGAACGCCTTCCACGACAAGACTCCCTACATTTGAAGGTACTGCATTGTCCAGCAAGCGATTTTTTTTTATCTAGAAAATTTTGAATTTTGCCGCAGCAAGGGTGCTGTTCCAAGCAGGGTAAGGGATCTTAAAAGTGGGGGACTACACTCACACACGGTGCTTTCATTTTACCTCTCATCCGAACGAGGGCGTATTTTTGTGAAAAACGCTCGCCTAACATTTTCAAACGGACAGTGTCGGATTTGAACCCGAGTCCTTGGACATAGTAGTCACACGCATAGCAACTACGCCACGGAGCCGCCTATGAAAAAACCCCAACTTTTCGTCTATTGCCATATACACTCTTCCTGTTTTCAATAAATCTTTCCAGTATTTCTCGTATATGAGCTAATTTGTGTGACTCATACCTCTTTACCATTTTGTACATTATTAAAGCGAAGACAAATCATTAAAAATTGAAATCGATTGAAGGACATAGTACTGCAAAAATATCTCTAGTTCCATTCTGACTATGTGAATGAAACAATCTAGCTAAATAAAGTGATCCGATGTATGCTTTTATTTCAGGAACACCGTTTGATTTCACAATATATTTATTTTGATAAACAATCGGTTTTTCTTGAAATCATGTGTGGGTCCGCCGCACTGAATCTTTTAATATTTGACTAGACTATCGAAGAACAGCTGCCAACAATCCATAGCACTTTTTGCGTGTATTGCTTATTTTTTTTACACTCAACAAATGTAAAACAATATTTTCTGCTCTTGTACGAACACTTATATTCGATAGAGTTTCCTTCCACTTTGTTCCATTTTTTCCGAGAAAAACGTTTCCTTTTTTTTCATCTGCCTTCATAAACCCAATCTCATTATTTTCCATTTCATCTTCTGTTGCTATGTCCTGATCCGGTCTGTGTTGTGCTCACTTCCAGAGACATAACCGACATCTTCGATGCCTGATTTGATTACCTCGTCATCGGTATTAGCTTCGTCCTATAATGTTTGAAGCCTTATTTGTGCCTTTTCGTACAAGAGTGACATTATTTATTAAACTTAGTACTATTTTTCTAGAGAAAAATGTAACAATACTTGTTTTGTAACAAACAGCCAACATTTACAATGATACTACTATGCTAAATTTAATAACATTAGTACACATATAGGGAGCGTAACACACCCCAGAGCGTTTTAGACGAGTGTAATTCGTCTCGCTATTTATTTAGTACTAAAGTACTATTTAAATTCTACAACGGGAATGTATTTGAGAAGTTATTGAGAAGGGGGTGTGCCTAAGATTACGATTTCTGTATTTTTAACGCGATTTTCGGCCGTTGGGGTTGTGAGGCCCCACCTATGTAACGCAGGATTAATTAATTCAAGGGATGGTGGTGGATATTCTTTAGTTACCGAAATAAAATAGGAAGAGGGTCAGTCAAGTTGGCCCTCCACTGACAGTTTTTCATTTGTTTATCTTCTTAACCAATTATGTTTGCTTCAATCGTGTTCATTTGCTGATAGTGAAAAAACTGAAAACAAATGCGGGAGGTGCGGTTGACCGCTAGTCCCCCCGCCTTTTTTGAGTTTTCGACTTTTTCGTAGTCCGTTGAATTGTGCTCGTTTTATGCTCGAATGTGCCAGTGTTTGTTTCAATTGTATTTATTTGCTTAAAGCGAAAAAATTGACAACAAGTGCGGGGATATATTGACCGCTAACCCCCCTCTTTGTTTGAGTTTTTCAATGTTTTCTTAGGCTATTGAATTGCAGTCGTTTTGTGCTCACTTGTGCCGGTGTTTATTTCAATTGCGCTCATTTGCTTATAGTGAAAAGCTTGAACATAAATCCGGGGGTTAGATTGACCGATAGTCTCTACTTTTTGTTCTCAAATTTTTTCTTGGTTCGTTGAATTGTCGTTTTGTGGTCGTCAATTGTGCCGATGTTTGTTTCAATGGTGCGCATTTGCTGATAATGAAAAAGTTCAAAACAAATCCGTAGCCTACCGCTTTTTTGAGTGCGGAATACAAATTGGAGGGGGGGGGGATTCTAACCGCCAGCGGCGGCTCCGTGGCGTAGTTGGTATGTGTGTGACTAGTACGCCCAAGGTCCCGGGTTCGAATCCCGACACGGTCCGCTTGAAAAATGTTAGGCGAGCATTTTTCGCAAAAATACGCCCTCGTTCGGATGAGAGGTAAAATGAAGGTCCCGTGTGTGAGTGTTGTCACGCACGTTAAAGATCCCTACCTTGGTTGGAACAGCAAGGGTTCGGCAAAAATTCCAAATTTTACAGGTACAAAAACTCGCTTCCTGGCCAATGTAGTACCCTAGGGTGGAGCATTGGAAAATCACATTTAGAGTCTAACCCCATGGCTCCCATATTTTTAAGTGACTAGTAATTTCATTCGCAGATGATATAGAGGTATTAGCATCTATCAAGGAAGAGTTAGAAGCTGCTCGTAATGAAATCGAAACGATTCTAACTGAGATATATGGTATGAAAATTGACAAAACTAAAACTAAAGTACTAGTATGCAAAGGAGGGGAATATAAATAAAAAACAAGATTACAATTATGTAATACGAACTTACAGGTTAAGGATTCCTGCTACCTAGGAAACCAAATAACGCAATATGGGAAAAGCGCAAAAGATATAAAACAAAGACTAGCACAAGGTCGTGCTACATTTAACAAGAAAAAACAACTACTGTATTCAAAGACCACAAACATAGAAACAAGGAAAAGATTGCTTAAAACATATGTGTGGAGCACAGCACTGTACGGCTGTGAAGCCTGGACAGTTGTTACGGTATTCCTTGCAAACACAAAAGAAAACAGTAGAAGTAAGTAAAGAAATGTTTACGCCGAATACCGCAACAGAACGGGGATAGAATGGTAGAATTGGGCAAGCTCAAAAACGTCGGAGAGGGACGTGGGTGAAATAGAAAAACACATTGGAAACCTCTGAGATACTCTATTGATAACCTCGCATCTTGGAAGATTATTTACAAATAAATAAGTTGCGTAATCGTGAGAGCGTCATAACATATAAAAATTGGTAATCAAATATAACATCTTATAATCTAAATACTTACTTAATGGTTTACCTTAAATACATATAAAAGAAAATAAAACAAACTATACAGTAAATCGAGAAAAAGAAATATACCTAAATTTGTACATGCTGCTTTGTGAAGTGCACCTCCACAGACAGAATATAACATTAAAATTAGACACCCTAACTTAAATTAATCAAATATTAATCTACTTTTAAAGTGAAAGACAAAAGAAACAGTAAAGAAGGATTCCAACATAAACATTGATTAATTAATTTTTAATTTATAGTATAATCACATAGTTGTTCGTGCATCGTGCATGTAAGTTTTGTAACGGGGTGGTGCCAATTTATCAGATAATATAAGCAATAGCAGCAAATGAAAAGTCTTTTCTCCACAGCAGCATAAAAGAATTACGAAAATAAAAAAACTGTACCTTGCGCAATCAGCTTTGTGCTGGTCTCATCTTAACGCTGGTAAAATGCGGCTGCATTTCTCTATGGGCTGACTGCATGCTGGAACCACCAACTTCACTTATACATGCACAGAGAGCATTTCTAATAGCGCGACTTTACAACGGGTATCTTTTCGGTAATGGTTAATCTTTAATGGTTTCTTTCAAAACACGGTCTCTATTTTATAAGGCCACAATCATGTATCGGGGTAGGGTATTTGATTTTCAAAGATATCGCCGAATTACTATGTGCGCAGGATTGCCAGACAACAGCTGCCGAAATACAAACTGTAGCAGCTTGCCAACAAGCAGATAACGCAATTATCAAAGGGTTTTAAACAAAGGAGGACACTTTTGTTACTTCGTAACATCTTAACAGCTGCAGAATACCAGATAACAAGTCCATTGTAAACAGATGTAGGCAGGTGGTAAGCGGTCTTATCTTTTAGAAGAAAGCTGCACATTTACATGCAGCTTTTACTTAAAATGCAATCACTGCAGGTGCTAGGAAATACTGCAACTACTTTGTAACGCAATGTTTCCTAGGCAGCTGTTTAAACTTTAATACGAAGTTAATACTTGAAAAATTTTATTAAATAATACTAATTCAAATGGCGGGAAATCGAGCTTGTTGAGGAATTTTAGGGCATTTTAAAAATAAATGCAGGAAAAGTTGTTTGCAGGGTTTTGAACGTAACACAGTACGAAAAGCGGACAAGAAAAAGGTAGAAGCCTTTGAAATGTGGTGCTACAGACGTATGATGAAGATATCATGAACAGACAAAGTTAAGAACCAAGAGGTACTAAAAATGGCAGGGGAAGAAAGTAATATATGGAAAACGGTAAAAAATAGGAAAGATAGGATGATAGGCCACATACTACGGTATGAGGGAATATTGAGGAATATATTAGAAGCAGATATAGGAAAAAGAGAAGTAGAGGTAGACCTAGGTTAGACAACTGCACACAGATAGTGAAAGATGTAGGCTGTAACAATTTCAGGGAAATGTGTAGGCTAGCTCAGAATAGAAATCAATGGAGGTACGCATCCAACCAGTCCCAAGATGGATAAATTAATAACGAAAAAAGTAACTGTACTTCAACATTATGATTACTATTAGCAACTACAAGTATTGGTTGGGCAATATTCTGGAATAATGTTAATTGTGCGAAAGGATTTACTGGAAAACTAATAATTCGTCAAATGTCTAAGTGTTGGGAGATCTTAACAGCCACAGGCTGCTTAACCCCCTTCACTGAATCTCTGTGAAATAGGGCATAAAATTAGAAAACAATAGAAGGGGAACCGACCTGTATACAGGCTGTGTGAGAATTTCAGGGAACTATGTAGGCTAGCTCAGAATATAAACCTAATGACGAAAAAATAAGCGCTGATAAATCAGATGATTATTATAAACAACTACAGGTGTTGGTTGTGAAATATCTGCAACTAATGTTGAGTGTGCGAAAAGATATATTGGAAAAAATATTAAATTGGTAAATGTTCAAGTGCTGGGGGCACTTGGCAGTCACGGGCTGCTTACCCCCTTCACAACCACTGATGGTCGGAGAAATAGGGTATATAATTGTAAAACAATAGGAAGGGACCGAACTGTATCTAACAAGGAAAAACAGCGCCAATGATGAAAGACATCAAACATAGAAACAAGAAGAAAATTGTTGAAAGCAAATGTGTGGAGCACAGCACAGTATGCCTATGAAATATGGGAAGTAGGAAACGCATACAGAAAAACGGTGGCAGCCGTTTGGAATCTGTGCGTCAGATGTATGAGGATAATAGCATGGACAGACAAAGTTAATAACAAATAGGTTATATAAAAAGTAGCGGAAGAAGGATATCTGTGGGAAAAAAATAGGAGACATAGAAGGGCAGAAAACGTTCTAAGGCATTTTTGGAGAATAGTATGGTATATATTACAAGCAGAGATAGGAAAAAGGAGGTAGATGTAGACCTAGATAAGATAGTGATAGATGCAGACTGTGCAAATTTGAGAGAAATGTGTAGTTTAGTTCAGAATAGGAAACAATGATGGTACGCGTCTAACCAGTTCAGGATTGAAGACCTAATGATGATGATGAGTAATTTCATAATTAATATGAAACATATGTAATATAAGCAAACAAAGTAAAAGATTATCCTAAACTAACATGAACATATAGTAAACGCCAATTACAGTATTGCCCGAAATAAACAGTACTGAAATTGTAATTGTTTTGTATATTTAAAAAATACATATTATTGACACTTTATTATATGTTCTAAATGTGCACCTCCTCGTTCGAGACAGACTTCATAACGATGTTCTAAGTTTCTGGTCATGTTATTGAATAAGGGTTGTCTCAGGGCTGCGAAGAAGACTCTAACGGCATCCTTTAATTCATCGATGGTTTATGGTGCCCGTTTGAAAACGGCATTTTTAGCCATGCCCCAAATGTATGCGTCTGGAGGTGTGAGGTCTGGAGAATGTGAAGGATAAGGGAAGTCAGTAAATCGTGATATGAATTTGCTTGGAAAATGTTCTTGAAGAAATTGACGAATTGCGGCAGCAGTATGGCAAGTTGCCCCGTCCTGCTGAAAAATTGGTTTCGAAATGCCAAGTTACGTGCACGACAGAATTGACGTAGATCAGGGATAAATCGTGTTAAAATTTGTCTGTACCTCTGTTGATTAAGTGTGACTTGCCTACCATTCTCTTCGATAAAGTACGGACCAATGATTCCGTGTCCGGAAACAGCACACCAGACACTCACTTTTTCACTATGTAAAGGAACCTCTTGAACCTCATCGGGTCTGGCAAAGCCCAGAAATCGATTTGTGCGACGATTCACATAGCCTGACAAGTGAAAATGTGCTTCGTCTGAAAACCAAACATTTTCAAAAATTCAGGATTTTCATACTGTAACGCGAGAATTCTGGCGCAATATTCCACTCTACTGCGATAATCCCGAGGATGTAGTTGTTGATGTACCTGAATCACATACGAAAATGTACCCAGCTCCTTCAGGATTCTTTGAAAGGAAGTTCTTTTAAATCAAGTTGTAACGCTGTCCTTGCCTGGCTGACTTTCGGATTTTCTAAGATTTGCTCAAAAACACGTTCATGGTTATTGTTGTTGTTAACTGTCCTGGGACGCCCCGAGTTTCCTTTTCGTTGGCACAATACACTACATGTATTTCTAAACTTTTCAATAACCTTCAAAATTACAGCATTACTTGGAGAACGTTTATTAAACCTTTGTGTGAATTGATCAGACACGTATAGCAAACTTGCACCATTACGTCGGCCGATTCCGTATGAACGAAAATAATGCTCTACCAGAAACACTTTCTCCTCTGTACTTAACACCATTTTTAACAATTAGGCCCTACTAATTACTTGTTTGAGGTTTACTTAACAGGTCTATACTAGCTAACTTGAGTGTGACAGCGCACGCATAAAAACACCGCCAACTTAGTTTCAGTACTGTTTATTTCGGGCAATACTGTATTATAGCCTACAAAATTAAAAAGTCAGTTTCCAACGTGTAATGATGCTCATAACACACAAGCAACAATACTTCATTATATTTTCAAAAATTACAATGCGGTAACTACGTGTCTAATTATATTTTCCGCTGTTTTAAGTACTTTTAACCTTCAGAGGAATAAAGATATACGATACATGTGTGTGTGATGATTAACACTCGTTTTTTAAAAACTATGATTTGGAAGTTGTTCCAGGTTGTTATATCCCTGTACCACATTGTTCCAATTCCAAATTAGTTTATTACAAGAACTAAAAAACGGAAAATTTCTTTTTTATTAGCGCTCCTTTCTTCAAAAATTGAAGGTTTCGCCTTTGCTAAAGATTATCCTAGCTGTTCTAAACATTGTTCAAAAAAATTCCGTTACTAAATAATTTTCAAAAAATCTGTACAATTCATTTTCAGTAACGCCCTTTTTTTTTCGAAAATCAGGGATTTGTTTTTCGAAAAACATTGTTGTAATTGTTCCAAGTATTGTCCCTAAAAGACAGTTCCGTACGTCGAACCAAAAACTCGAAACAATAAAAACCATCCTTTCTTGTTCCAACAGCTAATTTTTGTTTTAAAAACAGTGTTAGAATCTCGCATCGCCACCGGATCTCCCAAAATTCGTTTTTGTCTGTATATGAATGAACCCTTGCCCTATTGTTCCAATTGCTGACTTTTTGAACTAAATCGTTTTAGGCTTAGATAACATAGTTCTGCAGTATCAATTTTGCATTGCCGCCAAATCCCGCAAAATCGATTTTACGAATTTATGGACAAAAGGTAAACCTACTCCTCCCCTTTTGTTCCATGAGCTAACTAATTGCTCTGATGCTGCAGAATTAAGTTTTATAAATCTAAAACGACTCAGAACAAGAATTTAGTCATTGCAACAAAACGGGAAGGTTATGTTTACGGCCATCGATAGTCAATAAATAAATTTTGGGAGAGCCGGCGCAATCCGAGATTCATACTGTTCAACAGTGTTTTCTAAGCTAAGAAAAAATTAAAAACTCAAAAAGCGGGGACTAGCGGTCAAGTTGCCCTTTTACACTGATTTGTTTTCAATCTTTTTGATATGATCAAATGAAATTGAAACAAACGAGGTATAATTGGGCACAAAACAACTACAAGTCAATGGACAAGGAAAAAAGAGAAAACTTAAAAGCGAGGGGCTTTCGTTCAACCTGGCTCCCACATTTATTTTCAATTTTTTACTATAAGAAAATGAGTACAATTAAAACAAACAGCGGCACAATTGAGCACAATTTAACGAGCTAAGAAAAAATTGAAAACTCAAAAAAGAGAGGGGCTGGCGGCTACCTAGCCCACGTATTTTCAATGTTTTCACTTTAAGCAAAGGATCACAATTGAACAAACAGCGGCACAACTAACTGAGCATAAAATGAGCACAATTTAATGAACTAAGAAAAAAATTGAAAAACGAAAAAGAGGAGACTAGCAGTCAACCGGGTCCATGGATTTGTTTTCAATTTTTTCGCTATATGCGAATGAGTACAGTTGAAACAAACACCGACACAGTTGAGCACAAAACGAATACAATTAGTAAGGAAGAAAAATTAAAAACTAAAAGGGGGTGGGGGCAACTTGACTCACCCTCATCGGGTGAGTCAAGTTGGCTCTTGGCACTTTTCGAAGATGCAGATAACGTTTGAATGCTGCACCAAATCACTCAAGGTTTATGTTGTTTACAAAATATAAGTATAATTGAGAATGCAAACGCAACACAATTAATTTTTTCCACTCAAAAAAAATTTACAGAAGAAAGACTGGAATAAAATATTTTTCCTACTGTTATCAATGTAATTTAATTAATGAAACAATTAATTGCAGACGTTGGAGAATTTAGACCGCTTTCGTGTATTTTCACATATCAAAATAAAATTGCTGTTTTATCAGTTAACCAGAGTTTCGGTTATCGCAATGTGAATAACGAACTTCTGCACGTGCAAGGAAAGTAAGTAGACGGTATATCCAACAAATCTTCAGACTAAAACAGCCTTGTATAACTTTCTTTACTTATCGCTATATACATCCCGGAAGCTCTAATCATTTTTAGCAGAATTTTGATTCAAAGCACAGACTGGTAACTGGTGTCTGAAATCGGTGTGCCACCAAAACAAAGAAGGCGTACTTTTATCAAATTATGACGAAAACAGATAAGCTTAACCGCGATAACGTGTACGTGACGTTCTGAGAATCTTATTCGCTGATAAAATACTGACAGATAAGAAAAGTGGACGTTATGATACGCGATATAATGGGAAAAGATCCCTAAAAAATTAAAAATAAGCACAATTAGAGATTAGATTAAATATTTAACGTAGAAGCTCAAGGTTCATACATTATCCATAAAATACCCTATTTATAATTTACCTTTGGGGTTTAGTTGTGAGACAAGGATTTCGACACAAATTATAACTTCCTCGTGCTCATACTAGGTCTTTGTGTTGTTAACTTGATTGATAACTGCTTACACAGAAAAAACAAACTGGAATTGGGAATTTTCTATGAATTCGTTTAGACTGTGCTTGATGCGTAGAATTTCAAACTAACATTTATTTTGCAAAATATCTTAAAACATAATATTGACGTTAAAAGACATGCGGTTTCGGCCTAAATATGTATCGCATAAAAACCTTAGTATTCTCCTGCAGCAAGCAAACAAGTAATGAAAAAGATTGATTAGAATGCATGTAATATGAATGAATGAATATTCATGAACTTTAAATCAATAAAAACAATTTATTCTGCTTGAATTAGGAACGCAAAGTTGGTACTCATATTAGAATACATATAGCAGTAGGTTTGGTAGCTCTTTAAATAATGCAAAATTCTGTCTTTTATGATAAAAGCAAACAGTCTAACTATTCTAGAGACTATTTGGAGCGATTTTGTCTTCAGCAACTCAAAAAATTTCTTTTGGAACAAAATAGTGGCCATTATAAATATGGCGTAAAAATAATAGGGGAAGGCGCCCATCAGTGCAGTTGCAAAACTTTTTAATTTATTTAAATATTGAAACTGTGACTTCGTATATAATTCATAAACTCAATTATAGTTTCTACCAAAGACACATATAAGCGTAAACTAAGCGAAAATTTAGATAAACAGAATAAATCTATATAGTAATAATGTCTCACTGTTAGCCCTATAGAGCAAACACTGAGACACTATATCCCATTCAGTGAGACACTAAATATTGAAATTAGGTTATTAATTAACGAACATTAATATCATTAAACGAATCATTTGTCCACATAAATTTGGTTCGGGTAAAATATGTTTCCATTTCGAATCGACCTGCACCAGGCCGAAGTTCTAGATTATTAGAACAGGTGAAATGACTTGAGTGTTCTAATGAGCTAGAGTCAAACTACAGGTCCAACCAAAGTAGTAGGGTCGTTAGTGAGGAACCAGACTAAGACAGGTCCCCGACAGAGGGCAGTGGCTCTTTCGGTTCACCCATACCTCGTTTTACGGCCTAGATACGTTCCACGTATAAGGAATAGATTATTCTAATACAAATTCAATGGGATCGGTTCCAAATTTGTTAAATATGTAACATGGTTTATCGTTCAAAATGCATTTTATCAACAATAATCTATAAACAAAAATGAAACAACTCCATGTTACATAAAATATGTGTATGTTTACATTCATATTTTTTAAATGGCTTTAATCTGAAGACGATGAAGAAATGATAACCGGCAGATCACCGTCGTCTTTATGAGCACACATTGAATAACGCTCGTGAACAAAAGGAAATAGAAAAGAGTGTGCATCGAAAATGCACTTGAGCAAGATTAACAACATGTAGACATATCGACATCGAAAAAAAGTTTTTTTGCCGTTATAGCGAAACATTTTAAGCCGGAAATCGAAAACGTGCCTTAAATGAAGAGGGCCGTTATAGCGAAATGCCGTATAAAGAGCGGCCGTATAGCGAGGTATGACTGTACTTAGATCGGCAGAGACCATAGGGGTCGGTATGGCAGTCTAAAACACACTACCGTGATGTGGAAGGGAATGAGAAACCATGACATTACCTCCCAAGTACACAGCGTACTTAAATTGTATTAAACATGATGACATCCTCCGGGGTAAACGATTCCGGAGTTAAAATAATCCCCTATTCGGATCTCCGGCAGGGGACTACTTCGGAAGATGCGATCGGAAAGTTAAAAATAAGAGTCGGGAACATTTTGCCAGTCGGAACGTGGAATGTTAGAAGTATGAAGCAGATAGGTAAGCTAGAAAACCTGAAAACTGAAATGAATAGGTTAGTACTAGACATAGTAGGGATCAGCGAAGTTCGTAGGCCAGAGGCGGGAGATTTTTGGAGTGAAGACTTCAGGGTAATTCATACAGGCGCAGAGGAAGGAAATTCGGGTGTGGGGATAGTTATTCGAAAAAAGATAGGACACTGTGTAAAAAAATTACTTACAAAAGAACGAAAGAGTACTCATATTTAGATTAGAATCTAAACCGGTAAACACAGTAATAATACAAGCATACATGCCCACCTCTAACTACAGTGACAAAGAGGTAGAAGTGATACTAAGATACGTAAAAGGACATGAAAATTTAATAATTAGGGGGCATTTCAATGCAGTGGTAGGTGAGGGTAGTGAAGGAGCGATAGTAGGTTTATTTGGTTTATGCACGAGAAACGACATGGGAAATAGGCTGGTAGAATTTTGCGACAAGAACTATTTAATCATCATAAACACATTATTTCAACATCATGCTAGAAGACGATATATGTAGCAGGTACCAGGAGATATAGGAAGATATCAAATAGATTACATTCTTGCTAGACAACGGTTTAGGAATCAAGTAAAAGACTGTAGAAGCTATACAGAAGCAGATATAGACACTGACCACAACATCGTAATTAAGAAGACCACACTTAAATTTAAAAATTTGAAAAAAGAAACAGAAAAAGGCACTTTGACTTTGAGAAACTAAAAGATAAAGATATTCAAGAAAGATTCGAAAAAAGTCAAATGAATTACTGAAAAATATCAGGAAAATATATGATACTAAGGAAGTAGAAACAGAATGGAATAACATTAAATCCAGCCTAGCCTTGGCAGCTAGAGATATTCTGGGGTATACACAAGAAGAAAATAAGAAACCGCGGATAACAAAGGATATCCTGAATTTAATAGAAGAAAGACGAAAATACAGAAATAAATCAGAAGAGACAGGAAAACAGAACTACAAAGCTATAAAATTGGAAATTATTCGCAAATGCAGGAAAGCTAAAGAACAATGGATTGATGAAAAGTGCAAAAGGTACAAACTAAGAAGGAAATAGGAAAGACAGATGAAGCATTCCAATTAATTAGAATCAATTTTCGAGATATAAAACCGGGTAGCAAAAATATAAAGGACACGGGAGGAAACGTCATTATAGAAAATGTAGAAAAAGTGGATAGATGGCAAGAATACATAGGGAATTTATATGCAGCAGAGGAACTAACAGCATTAGAACAGGAATCAGACATTGCAAAGGATGACTTGGTATATCCTATACTTAGAGATGAGTTTGAATTCGCATTAAAGCGTCTGAAAGATGGTAAGGCACCGGGTACAGATAAGGTGCAAGCAGAAACTCTAAAAGCTGCTGGACAAACAGTAACAGACCGTCTCTTCCAACTTGTAAGCTATATGTGTGAGACAGGCAAGATACCCAAATATTTCAAACGTAACATCGCAGTAACTATACCAAAAAAGAAAGACGTGAATAAATGTGAAAATTTTCGAACAATAAGTTTGACAGCACACGTGTCAAAAATATTAACTAGAATTGTACAAAGACGAATGGAAAAACGAGCTGAAGAAATACTAGGAGAAGATCAATTTGGGTTTATGCGAAACAAGGAAACACGGGAGGCTATTTTAGCCTGAAAGTGATAATGGAGAAATCAATAGAAAAAGGGGAAAGCGTGTATATAGGGTTTGTAGATCTGGAAATAGCATTCCACAATGGAAAATGGAAAAATGTTCGAAATACTCAAAAAGATTGAAATGAGTTATAGGGATGGACGAATAGTACATAGCTTATACAAATAGCAAACAGCAGTAATAGAAATAGAGCAAGAACGTAGAAAAGTAAACATTAGGAACGGCGTGAGACAGGGATGTGCCTTATCCACATTACTTTTTAACTTGTTCATTGAAGAAGCAATGAATACTGTCAATGCAAGACATTTTGAATTGCTATGTAGGGACAAAAAATTGATATGCTTAGATTTGCAAATGATATAGGATATAATAATTTTCTAGAACAGAAATAGACTAATAAAGTTTTGCATTCAAAATTAAGAAGATCTCTGAATGGATCTTTTCTATAAAATTTAATTAGATTGACGTAGAATTTCTATGTTATTCATAATACATAAATTTCTTTTAATCAGCGAAGTACTTCCTTGATCTTCACAACAGAATTTAATTAACAAAGTGCAGACTTTGTAAAATGTAATTATTCTAATTTATTTGTATTCTAAAATAAATACGCGAATTTCATATGTCGATGAAAGTGCTAGTTCATGACCTCAAAATCTTTAAACATATTTTAAATTAAATCAAGACAGCATATGGCGTCTAGATAGGAAAACTGAATCTATATTTTTTTTTATATCTGACATAGGTTGTCATTCAGAACTTTATAAAATATACTATTTGCGTACATGTGCAAACATTCTGACAAGCAATCAACATATTATTTAATTCACTGATTTCTCAAAAACTATTATCTTTTTACGTTACTCAAATATTTAATGTTAGATAATTTATAGTAATTTACTGTATTTTCAAAGTTATTAAATTCTAAAGAACACTCACGTGCATCGAAACTGAACTAAAAATACTGGACCTTGACCTCAGCTGTCGGAAATTTCCATCTGCATCAAATTTGCTTGGAATACAACGACTACATCACAAAACCAACCATAATATTGTCGCGAGCTACTACTAGGCAACCCATCAAACACACAAGCGCTGTAGGTTCTGCATAGTTTTCAGGATACGAGAATTCTTCTAGAAGTCAAACACACAAAACGCCGCCGGCATTGTTTATTCTCAATAGACCTAGAAGTTTCTCGTAATTACTAGAAGATGAGTCATATATTTAGATCTGAGTATATATAAGACCGCTAAGAAATGCAAGGGTCAGTCTATACTTTAATGTCTAATATAAATTATATCGTGTATAGTGATTGTGGTTGAGCTTTTAGAAGCCTAAGAGTGTATATATAAACATAAATGTTATATGAGCTAAACGTGTCTATTGTACATGCAGCTTGTAGTATACATAAATAGATAGAGCTTGGATTGAATAATAGTTGTGTTAGTGTTGTTAATTGGACCTATGGTAAAGAAGTTAGTTTAAGAAGATATTAGTGCTTGTAAATTCATTAGTGTAATAGTGCTTCATTGTTAAGTGTCCTGAAAACATCTATAAATAAGGCATATACTGTTAATTAGACTTGAGAACAGTGAGTAATAAAGACCTTTATTATTACTTGTTTTGAATTAAAGAAACGCGGTAGTAGTAGCCCGTTACAATATCCTTGTTTGATATTATTCATCGGTAAGGTTGAAATATAAGGAACACATGTGAAATCGGCTTCTACGTTACTGCATGTTATATTAAATAGGACGGAACCATAAATTCTTGCTTTAAAATATTGCCTTCAGAAATTGTTTTAATTTATTATCGGAGATATTATTCAAGATATGTCCTTAAGATATTGCACTAAGATGAAAAATATTAGTATAATCTATTGAATTAATATATACCAACTGTCTAAATGATGTCCAAAGGGGCTTCCATCTTCTTAGGCCTGTAGGGATCAACTGAACTGTTCGGAGCGAGGCTTATCGAAAATCATGCTCACGCAACCGCTGTTAGGCTCGACCTCCAGACACCAAGAATTTACCAATCCTCTAATTTTTTCTAACTTTGTTAGAAGCCACGTGCTTACACACAGCCATCTCGACTTCACTTACTCTGCAAAGCAGCCTGCCCTTTCGAACGCTGATAATGAAGTGCCGACTGACAACTTGACAGAGCTTGGTAACGAACTTTAGAGTATAAACGTAAAAGAATCTATGCGTTGTTATGAATATTATACATTAATTTCTATTGGATGGTAATTCACAAATTAAATATTTTAAATTATAGCTGTTTTATTTTTATTTTATTGAACTAAATGTAACTAGAAAAAAAATACGTTACAATCTAGCAAGGAAGAGTTAGAAGCTCTTCTTAATAAAATGGAAACGGTTCTAACAGAGAAATACGGTATGAAAATTAACAAAAATAAAACTAAGTATGCAAAGGAGGAAAAAATAAATCAAAAACAAGAATACAAATAAGTAACAAGAACTTACGAGAGGTTAAGGATTTCTGCTACCAAGGAAGCCAAATAACGGAAAAGCGCAAAAGATTTTACAAGAGAAACAGCTACTGTGTTCAAAGAGAACAAACATAGAAACAAGGAAAAGATTGCTTAAAACATATGTGTAGAGCACAGAACTGTACGGCTGTGAAGTCTGGGCGGTAGGAAAAGCGGACAAGAAAAAGGTAGACGCTTTTGAAATGTGTTACTACAGAAGATATCATTAACAAACAAAGTTAAGAACAAAGAGGTACTAAAAATGGTAGGGGAATAAAGAAATATGTGGAAAACGGTAAAAAATAGGAGAGATAGGATGATAGGCCACATACTACGGCATGAGGGAATAGTGAGGAATATACTAGAAGCAGAGATAGGAAAAAGGAGAAGTAGAAGTAGACCTAGGTTAGACTACTGCACACAGATAGTGAAAGATGTAGGCTGTAGGAATTTCAGGGAAATGTATAGGTTAGCACAAAATAGAAATCACCAACCAGTCTCAAGATGGATATATTAATTACGACAAAAATAACTGTACTTAAACATTATTATTATTATAAGCAACTACAGGTATTTTCGAATAATGTTAATTGTGTGAAAGGATTTGCTGGAAAACTATTAATTCGACACATGTCTAAATGTTGGGGGATCTTGCCAGCCACAGGCTGCTTAACCATACCATACCATACCTTACATGTTATTTTCCAATGCTCCACCCGAAGGTACTACATTGGAAGCGAGTTTTATTACCTGGAAAATTTGGAATTTTGCCGAACCCTAGCTGTTTCAAACAAGGTAGGGATCTTTAACGTGCGTGACAACACTCACACACCGGACCTCCATTTTACCTCTGATCCGAATAAGTGTGTATTTTTGTAAAAAATGCTCACCTAACATTTTTAAAGCAGACCGTGTCGGGATTCGAACCCGGGACCTTGGGTATATTAGTCACACACATACCAAAATCGCCACGGAGCCGCCTCCCCTTCACATACCACTGAATCTCGGTGAAATAAGGCATATAATTGAAAAACAATAGAAGGGGAACTGAGCTGTATATGTGGAAATTTCAGGGAACTGAGTAGGCTAGTTCAGAATATAAATAAGTGCAGGTGCGTGTCTAACCAGTTTTGAAACGGAAAACCTAATGACGAAAAAAAGCGCAGGTAAATCTGATGATTATTTTAAACTACTACAGGTAGTGGTTGTGAAATATCTGCAACTAATGTTGACTATGCGAAAAGATATATTTGTAAAACGATAGAAGGGGATGGAACTACATCTGGCAAGAAAGAGCAGCGCCTATGATCAAAGATAACAAACAGAAACAAGAAGAAAATTGTTAAAAGCATATGTGTGGAGCACAGCACAGTATGTCTATGAAATGCGGACAGTAGGAAAAACAGACAGAAAAACGGTAGCAGCCTTTTGGAATGTTGTGCTTTAGATGTATGAGGATCATGTCATGAACAGACAAAGTTAATAACAAATAGGGTATAGAAATAGTAGGGAATAAAGATATCTGTGGTAAATAAAATAGAAGAAATAGATGGGGAGAATACGTTCTAAGGCATTTTTGGGGAATAGTATGGGATGTATTACAAGCAGAGGTAGTAAGAAGTAGGTAGATGTAGACCTAGACCAGACAGTGATAGATGCAGAATGTGCACATTTCAGTGAAATGTGTAGGCTAGTTCAGAATAGGAACAATGAGGGTACGCGTCTAACCAGTTCCAGGACTTAAGACCTAATGATGATGAAGATATATTTCACTGTGTTCATTGGAACATAAGATTTCTCCATTAGATTTAGAAAAACAAAAGTACCCTCCATTTTATTGTTTTTTCTTAAGAAACTCACAAAATATCTCCCTTATTAGTAGATGCTCTCTCTAATACTTTTGCCACATAGTAAATATCAACATTTTTAATATTAAACTGTACCAAAATGAATTGACCTTTATTTGGTATTGTGTCTATCGTTTTCAGCTCAGTATTGGAAAAGTCATCTATTTCATCTACAAAATCATCAGAATCTGAGGAATTCTGAAGGACTACGGATGTTTCAGAATCTGAGCTTCCTCAACAATTTTTCTTTTAACAATCTTTTTCTTTTTGGCTGATTCCAACCGTTGCTTAGTTCTTTCCTCAATTTCTAGTTTGTTTGGGGTGTCGGTTGCTATCGTACATTTCCTTTTCCTCTAGGCTTTCTTGTAGACTTTCTTTCTGTAGCTTTTGGATATCCTGTTATCTCTTCTGGCGTTTTGAAAACTTTCATAATATTTATAGTATTACTACAATGCATATCAGTGGGAGCTGAAGCTTTAGAAGGGTTACACATGATTCAATAGATGAACTTGAAGCAACGTTTAAGGTCGTGTCGGTGTCATCAGTTGTTAATTTTATTGATGGATCGGTGCGACCTGTGACATAACTACGAAGAAAATCAATATCACAAAACACATCTTTGTTATAGGGTATTATTCTCGTTTTTCTAAATGCGTTCATTACCGTTCCTGGTGTTTTGCTTTGTTGATGGGCTCACCCTACACATTGTGCAACTTCATAAATAGAGAACGATTGTCCTGGATGAAGCAGCAGCCAACTGTCTACCACTCTGGAATAGTAAGCTGGGGGAATCTCTAGCCATCCCTCTTTTTTGAGTTTTCAGTTGTTTTTTAGTTCATTGAATTGTGTTCGTTTAGTGCTCATCTCTGCCGTTGTTTGTTTCAGTTGTGCTCACTTGCTTGTAGTAAAAAAATTGAAAATAAGTGTGGGGGCTAGGTTGATCGTCGGCCCCCGTTCTTTTACTTTTACAATTTTTTTCAGTCTATCGAATTGTGCTAGTTTTGTGCTCAATTGTGCCGCTGTTTGTTTAGATTGTGCTCATTTGATTATAGCGAAAAAATTGAAAACACATTATGCACATTATGCACATTATGACCGCTAGTTCCCGTTTTTTTGAGTTTTCAATTTTTTCTTAGCTTATAAAACACATTCAACTGTATGAAACCCGCACTGCCACTGGTCTCCCAAAATCGATTTGTTGACCTCCTTTTGTTTCAAAAGCTAACTTTTTGTTTCGTTTTAGGTTTAGAAAGCTTAATTCTGCAACATAAATCTTGCATCGTAACCGAATCTCAAGCACAAGAGTAAAAAACTAGCCGTTAGAATAAAAGAGGAGGAGTATGTTTAGCCCTTGTCGAAAAAGTGGAAAAATCGGTTTTGAGGGATTTGGTGGCGATGTAAAATTCATACTCCAGAATTATGTTTTCTATGTCTAAAACAATTCAGAACAAGAAGTCGGCAAATGGAACAGTAGGACAAGGGCTTGTTCATTTTTGTCGATACAGACAAAAACCAATTTTGGGAGATCCGGTGGCGATGCGAGATTCATACAGTAGAACTATGTTTTCAAAACAAAAGGTTAGCCGTTGAAACATTGATTGGAACTACTACAACCTTTATCGAAAGGCAAACCTCCATTTTCGAAAAAAAGGGGTGCCATTAAAAATGGTGTTGTCCAGGTTCTTTTGAAAATTGTTTACTGATGCAGTTTTTTTTTGGAACACCATTTAGAACAAGTAGAACAATCTTTAGCGAAGGTGATGAAACCTTCAATTTTCGAAAAAAGGTGTGTCAATAAAAAAGGGATTTCTCTGTTCTTTTAGATATTAGAATAAACTAATTTCGAATTGGAATAATGTGGTACAGGGATATTACAACCTGGAACATCTTTCAAAACCATTGTTGTTAAAAACGGAGTACTAACTTCACACATATACATGTATCTATCTTTATTCGTATGAAAGTTAAAAGCTCTTGAAACATGTGTGTGAAGATAGCGCCGCATTTTTCGAATTTTACATTTTTGTTGATTGCGCCATGTTGTGCTCCGTTTGTGTCGTATTGTGCCGTAAACCACAACTCTGTAACTCAATGCACATTTGAGATAAATACAAAAAAGATTTTTTTGTAGCCCGCGCTTTTTAAATTTTCAGTAGTATTTCATTGTGATCTATTGTGCTATAGTTGTGCTGTCTTGTGCCGCAAGTCCGAAATCGGTAACTCTAATAACAATAAAAAATTAAATAACAATAAAATAACACCAGCGCCACACTTTTTGTCAAATAAATCCAACTGTTGTTGAATGATTGGTAGTAGTTTGTGCTACATTGTGTCGCTGAAACAAACTCGATATCTGCTTCCGTATACTACAAACAAAATATAGAAATTGAAAGATACAATATCAAATAAGTTTTTCTGCAATATATTTACAAAGCTTTTGCGTGTTGTGCTGAGTTGTGATACTCGAAAACAACACAAAGAATGTGTGAAAATATTTTTTAAACTTCACATGTGTAGAAATATATTCTATTTTAAGAGGTGTGGGTAAAAGAAAATTTAACATTTTTAAATTTAAGAAAATTGTCCTACATTGTGCCAACGAAATGCGACATTTTTTCCTAATGCAAAATGCCATCAGACTAATAGATACAGCAGCACAGCACAGATAATGAAACAAAACCACTTTTAGGAATGAAAATATTCACACACCTATAATTTCGGAACCGTAACAGATTTTTAAATTCTGCGAGTTGTGCTGAGTTGTGCTACTCGAAAACACAAAGAATTCAGAATGTTAAATTTTTTACTTCCACCTCTTAAAATAGAATATATTTCTACACATGTGGAGCTTATAATTTTACGCATTCTTTGTGTTTTCGAGTAGCACAACTCAGCACAACTCGCAGAATTTAAAAATCTGTTACGGTTCCAAAATTATAGGCGTCTGAATATTTTCATTCCTAAAAGTGGTTTCGTTTCATTATCTGTACTGCTGTATCTATTAGTCTGACGACATTTTGTCATTAAAGAAAAAATGTTGCATTTCGTTAGCACAATATAGCACAATTTTCATAAATTCAAAAATGTTAAATTTTTTCTACACCCACCCCTTAAAATATAATATATTTTTACACACGTGGAGTTTGAAAAATATTTTCACACATTCTTTGTGTTTTCGAGTAGCACAACTCAGCACAACACGCAGAAGTTTTGTAAATATATTACAGAAAAACTTATTTTATATTTTATCATTTTGTTTCTACTGTACGGAAGCAGATATGGAGTTTCTTTCAACGGCACAATGTAGCGCATATTAGTACCAATCATTCAACAACAGTTGGATTTATTTGGCCAAAAGCGCGGGGCTGGTGTAATTTTATTTTTATTTAATTTCTTCATTGTTATTAGAGCTACCGATCTCGGAATTGCGGCACAAGGCAGCAGAACTATAGCACAACAGGTCGGAATGAAATAAAACTGAGAATTCAAAAAAAAAAATCGTTTTTGTATTTATCTCAACTATGCATTGAGTTATGGTTTACAGCACAAACGGATTACAATGTGACACAATCAACAAAAGTACAAAATTCGAAAAATGCGGGGCTAACTTCACACACATTCTTGTAACACCGGAAAATATCAGACACGTAGTTATCGCATTGTTATTTTTGCAATATATTGTTGCTTGTGTGTTATACTGCCGGCGCACCTGTTATAACCCCGTCGTCGCGCGTTCAAAGCCACTTCCACAGTTGGCAACACGGATACTATCCACGTTCACATTATTGCACAACAAAGATATCATGACATAATTTCGTGCCAAATTGTATCACATGCCAAATATGTTTACAGTGATACAAGATGCACCCTAAAAAAGATAAAAAGCACTTACCCAAAAATGTGGAATTCTTCACGATTTCGAGGTCATCCTTGCGCAGGGGCCATGTTGATTTCCATGTGTCTCGTTTGGGCGTTGTTTGAGGTGGGTTACGTCATGCCCTCGTTGAAACCAGATTTGTCGTCTTCCCTCTTCTTTGTTCGTACGTAGGACGAAGGAACAACCAGGTAGGGAACGATAGAAGGTAGAGATACGATAGACGAACCTACATTCTAAGAGGAAAGACAAAGGAACGACGCAGGCAAACATCACCGTTCGACGTCTCGTTGGCTAATTATCTCACGTCCTGTCCAAAACGAGCACTTCCCCACTCCGCGCCTGCGTATTCTTTTGCGCCGCCGCAACTGTCCGGGATAGCGGAAATGCACAAGTCTATTTTAAAAATAATGGTGAGAATTCACTCACAATTTTAAAAGTGTACATGTCCAAATTTGGAATGTAACATGTGTGTTACTAAATTACCATCTAACCATCTAAAATAAAAAATACAACTAACTAAAATAAACAAGAGACAATACAAACCAAATTTGTAATTGCTTTAAGAAATCTAACCCCAGCTTCAGTAACGTAATGTTTATATTTCCAATGTTGTAACGCAACTAAAAATTACTACAGGGGAAATATTCTGACAACATAATTACAACACATCAGTACGACAAAATACACACAAGCACACACACACACACAACAGAGACTGTACGTGACCTCCCTGGTTTTCGGCTGCCGATAGCCAGGACACGTACAGGAACGCGTACTTCTCGGTTTCTGATTTCCGGCTACCGGCGGTTGGAAACCGGGAGAAAGAAACAGTCCCAAGGACCTCACCACAGACATAAGCACACGCACACACAAACATGAAAACAATAAACACACACACCATTATAGCACACTGGCACGACAAAACACACACAGACACACACCAAAACACACACAAACACGCACGTACACGTACCTGCACGCACACGCATACGACACAGATATATACGCACACGTGCACACATACACACCAGGGACTGTACGTGGTTCAGCTGGTTTCCGGCTGCCGACGACCAGGACACGTACAGGAATGCGAACTTCTCGGTTTCTGATTTCCGGCTGCCGGCGGTCGGAAGCTGGGAAGGACAGCAGTCCCAAGGACAACATCACAGACAGAAACACACATACGCACCCTCACGCGCGCACAGACCCAAACACACACACGCACACATACACATACACACCAGGGACTGTCCGTGGTCCCCCTGGTTTCCGGCTGCCGACGGCCAGGACACGTACAGGAATGCGAACTTCTCGGTTTTTGATTTCCGGCTGCCGACGGTCGGAAGCTGGGAAGGAAAGCAGTCCCAAGGACATTACCACAGACAGAAACACACACACACTCACGCACCCACACGCGCGCACAGACACAAACACACACACACACACACGAGTATTTCCAAACGCAAATAATATAAAACTAACTAATATAATTTAAGGTAGCAAATAATTCTGTTAGATTTCTTAGGAGTAACAGGTTTGCTGTAATTTTTAGGTAGCAGACTAAATGTAATGTTAGAATAAATAAATAAAATAAATAAATAATGTGTGTTATGAGCATCAATATACGTTTGAAACTGACTTTTAATTTTGTAGTCTATAATTCTAGAATATTTCGATGAATTAAAATTGGCAATATATATCTCACAAGTACTACTTCTTGGATAAAAACTGAGAATTTGTTCATCATCATCAGTAAGTCTTCAATCCTTTAACTGGTTAGATACGTACCTCCATTGTTTCCTATTCTGAGTTAACCCACACATTTCCCTGAAATTCCCATATCCTACATCTTTGACTACCTGCGTGCAATAGCCTAATCTAAGTCTACAGCTGCCTCTCTTTTTCCTATATCTGTTTGTAATATAGCCCGCACTATTCGGCAAAAATGACTTAAAACGTATCCTGTCCTTCTATTTCTCATATATTTTTTTCCACAGATATCTTTAATCCTCTACTATTTTTATAACATCTTCGTTATTAACTACATCTGTCCATGCTATCATCATCATACATCTAAGCATAATACTCCACAAGACTTCTTCCTTTTCCTGTCTGCTTTTCCTACTGTTCCTGTTTCGCAGATGTACAGTGACGATGTCCACACATATGCTGCCAACACTGTTGTCCTTGTTTCTATGTTTGTTGTCTTCGAACATAGCCGCTGCTCTTTCTTGTTAGATACAGTTCGGTTCCTCTTCCATTGTTTTGTAAATATATACCCTATTTCACCGATATTCAGTGGTATGTGAAAGGGGTTAAACAGCCTGTGTCTACCAAGAGCCACCAACACTTGAACAATTACCGAAATAATAGTTTTCCTATAAATCCTTTCGCAAAACCAACACCAGTAGTTGTTTATAATAATCGTCAGATGTAAGTGCAATTATTTTTTTCGTCATTAGGTTTTCAGTATTGGAACTGGTTGGAGGTGTACCTCCACTGATTTCTATTTTGAACTTGCCTACACTGTTTACTGACATTCCTAGAGCCTAGATACAGCTCGGTTCCCCTTCTATTGTTTTCTAAACATATGTCCTATTTCACCGATATTCAGTGGTATGTGAAGGAGGTTAAGCAGCCTGTTGCTACCCAGATTCCTAAACACAGACATTTGCCGAATTAATAGTTTTCTCGTAAATCCTTTCACACAATTAATATTAGTTGAGAATACTGCAAAACCAACACTTGTAAACAATCGTCAGGTTTAAGTACAATTATCGGTCTTGGAACTGGTTGGATGCGTACCTCCATTGATTTCTATTCTGAGCTAGCCTACACATTTCCTTGAAATACCTGCAGCCTACATCTATGACTATCTGTGTGCAATAGTTTAACCTCTACCTCTTTATTTCCCTATCTATGCTTCCAATATATTCCGCAATATTCCCTCGTGCCTCAGTATGTGACCTATGATCCTTTCTCTCCTAATTTTCCCCCTAACATTTCTAGAACCTCTATGGTCTTAACTTTGTCTGTCCGTGATATCTATCTTCATCATACGTCTGTAGCACAACATTTCCTGTCCACTTCTCCTACTGTCCAAGTTTCACAGACGTAGAGTGCTGTGCTCCACACATATGCTTTCAGCAATCTTTTCCTTGCTTCTATGTTTGTTGTCTTTTATCACAATAATATTATTTCTTGATAAATGTAGCACGACCTTCTGCTAATCTTTGTTTTATATCTTTTGCGCTCTTCCTATCTTACGCTATTTGCCTTCCTAGATAGCAGAAATCCTTAACCTCTTGTAAGTTCTCGTTTCCTATTTGTATTCTAGTTTTTGTTTTATTTCCCTTCCTTTGCATACTAGTACTTTAGTTTTATTTTTGTTAATTTTCATAACGTATCTCTCTGTTAGAAATGTTTCCATTGCATTAAGAGCTGCTCTATCTCTTCCTTGCTCGATATTAATGCCACTATATCATCTGCGAATCTAAGCATATCAATCTTTTGTTCATGCATAATAATTCCAAACGTGTTCATGTATTTCACAGTATTCATTGCCTCTTCGATGTACAAGCTAAAAATAACGGGGATAAAACACATCCCTGTCTCACTCCTTTCCTAATATTTCCTTCTCTACGTTCCTGCTCTAATTGTATTACTGCTGTTTGCTCTTTGTATAAGCTATGTACTATTCGACTATCCCTGAAACTCATTCCAATCTTTTTGAGTATTTCAAACATTTTTTTCCATTTTACATTGTCGAATGCTTGTTCCAGATCTACAAACCTTATATACACGCTTTCCCCCTTTTCTATTGTTTTCTGCATTATCACCCTCAGAGCTAAAATAGCCACCCGTGTTCCTCAGTTTCGCCCAAAGCCAAATTGATCTTCTCCTAGTATTTCTTCAGCTCGTTTTTCCATTCGTCTTTGTACAATTCTAGTTAATATTTTTGACACGTGTACTGTCAAACTTATTGTTCTAAAATTTTCACATCTATCTGCCCTCTCTTTTTTGATATAATGACTATGACGTTACAATTGAAATCTTTAGGTATCTCGCCTGTCTCATACATATAGCTTACAAGCTGAGCGAGACGTTCTGTTACTGCTTGTTTAGCGGCTTTTAGAGTTTCTGCTTGCACCTTATTTATACCCGGTGCCTTACTGTTTTTCAGACCCTTTAATGCTAATTCAAACTCATCTCTAGGTATAGAATGTCCCAAGTCATCGTTTTCAATGTCTAGTTTCTGTTCTAGTGCTGTTAGTTCATCTCCTTCATATAAATTCTGTATATATCTTACCATCTAACCACTTTCTTTGCATGTCTTCTTCCGCGCCCCTTATATTTTTGCTGTACTATTTTATATCTTTAAAATTTAATTGTTTGTATCCTTCGTCTGTCTTTCCTATTTCCCGCATAGTTTGTACCTCTTCGCACTTTTCATCAATTCATTGCTGTTTAGCCTTTCCGCATTTGAGAATAATTTCCATTTTATGAAGCCTAATTACCGCTTAAATTTGGTATAAATTTTTTTTCAAAATTCAAAAAAGTTGCTGCCAACTTCACGCTTTTATGTAGTTCGGAAAAATAACTTTGTTCAAATAAATTGTTACACAGAAAGGCGCCTAGTTGGCGCTAAATTATGGAATAAAGATTTCTGAAAATTTAAAAAAAAGCGGCTTCGTGAACATGGCCGGAAAAATCTTATTTTATTAATAATTTGTTTGCCAAGACGGCGCAAAATTTAATTTTAGCGGCGCAAAATGGCGCCTAATTATGACATAAATATTTTTGAAAAATTCAAAAATGTTGCGGCCAACTTCACGCACCTCAATACACTCCTTGTTTTGTGAATGAAAGTTGACTCTGGTCTTTCCCATGTATTACACAAAAGTTTCTTTTGTCGCCGAAGATCTATAACCACCTAGTGTAATCATTGGAACAATACTACAAATTTGTATAGAATATAGTTAACCCTACGAATGGCCAAAACTAATGTCTATTGAGCTCGACTATTTCGATTCAGAGTTGTTCCGTTGGAACGGTATTACGTAATTAAATTACAACAATAAAATATCCATTATTTGATGGTGTACATTAATCCTTGACTTCTTATTAGTTGTAATTGTAATTTGTACTGTAAATAAATGTTATCAAATTTTTCCCAGAGTTCTAAAGACATATTGCAATCTCAGTTTGAAATTTAAGCTTATATTAACCATTATCTACTCTTTACTAAGAATAAACTATTGAAACCCTATCGCTTTTGTCTATACTCTCTAAACACATTAATTAAGCTCATTGTATTCTGAACTTGGATTCGATTTCATGGCACTCTAATGTAATTGATAATATAAAATAACAAAATATCAAATGAAGGCACTATCGTGGTATATTTTATGCTATACACTGGTAACTATTGTTTCTTCTCCTAGACAAAGACATCGTCAGACTGAGTTATACTGATGATGTCGCATTTGAGTTGCAAACTTCAACGGAAATTCGAACTGAGATTAAAATAAATCTTATCAATTTTGAGAAAAATATAATAATCTTTATTTACAGTTCCGAGAACAATAACTAACCAAAGGTCAATGATTGATTAGTCTACACTGGTTGATTCACTAAGAATGGGAAAATCTCTAAAATAGAGTTGCTGACACCAACATATTACGATTTAGACCAACATGCGTAACACCAATGTCGCTGATTTAAGAAATATAGGATCTTGAAAGTTGAAAACTTATTTTGAAATTTCTGAATAATTTGAAAAGTTTTGATAGGAACAATTCAAAAATTGGTACTTTTATGTGTTTTGACATAAGAATTACGAATTTGAAACTTACTTTGGCATTGCTCGTAGAGCGCGCTAGTTACAGCCTGTTTCTACAATAAATCAGAACCTAACTTTTCTATCTGTTGAACTTCGATTAAAATAAATAAAGAATATGAAAGAACGTTCTATTTTACACAAAAAGTCATTCTTGTTTAATTTATGCAACTCAGGTTGGTTTTTGAGTTACTAGCTTTTAAATGGTCCAATGTATTTTGTTAGTGAAATTTTTATTCCTTTAAATCACTAAGCGAGGCATTTGTCAACATAAGAGTCAATAAATATTAGATTATTTTGCGTACTGTAGCAGCATTGAGTAAGAAAACCACCGTTTTTCTGATGTATTAGTTATTTGTAGTAAAATTCTAACTACTATACTCTGTTTTTAAAACAAGAGAAACGTTTTAAATGTCATTGTTCTAGCACTTTCTACGATCGTTCTTAACCCTGCGTTACATAGGTTATTATTTTTCACACCAGTACATAGGTGGGGTCTGAGAAATCCCATTACTAAAAACATCGTAACTTTTTTGGTTATTTTTTTAAATTTTTTATCACTTCATTCTCTTATCTAATAATCTAATAACCATATAAATATAAAAGTTTCGATCAAAAAAGATATATTTCAAAACAACAACAAATAAACCAATTATACTCGATTTTCATAAATAAAAAACATATTATAACTCCAAATTCTGTAATAGAAAAAAATAAACATCATATTCTGGAAAGTATGGCGAAAAACAAAATTTAAATTGTAAAAGAATACAGAGAACAAATTTTAACAATGTAGTTCATATATGGAAACATTATTATCTGAATTTCACAAATTTTACGGCAAATCACAGCATGGTCTATGCACAATAATTTCTTGTTGTAGGAATATTTTGTATTGCGATCCCGGTTCGTTGTACATATGAAACACCTTTCTGTAGTTTTAAGTCTTTGCAGGTGCTGTGGTAGGGTTATCTTCAGTATAATTGGAAATATTTTGGCAAATATGTATTCATCCTACGATTATTCTTTCTGAGGTTTATATATTCCTGGTTAAGTTCAAGACCCTGTGTTTTCATAAATATTCTTCTGCGTGTTTTATAGTCTTGATTGTTTGCTCTGTATATAACTAGAGCATTTATGGCAGCAGTATTCATAAGAAAAAAACGTGATCGTGAGGGACGATCTGTTTGAATTTCTAGACACTTTGTATAATGCCGAAAGTTCATCTACTACGTCTACCCCACCTTTAATGAAGTTCTAGAAACTAATAATTTTGGGCAAATTCTTCTTACCAGTTGCTTCTTCAATTGATCCATCATAGTGCATTGCAGACATCAGTATCACATTATTATTCTTTTTTCGAACGTAGGACACAAGTGTTAAGTCTTTTTGAAAGCCAAATAAACGTGTCTTTGACTGCCTCATCTTTACTGACACGAGTTGGTGTAGAAGCCAACGTTGGTTTTTTGCTACAATTACAAAAAACCAACGTTTTAGCGTAATAAACGCCGTGGTTCTTCCAAATTTTGTCATTTGCTATACCAAAACAAAATCGACCTTTAAGCCATTCTCATGCTAGAACGCTGGACTAACCTCCAGAGTAAGGCGTTTCGACTTACGGGGAGTTTCCTTTTTATAATTAGCCGATTGCAATCTATCCTTACCCTGGACTACTTTTATATTCAGGCTAGTTAAGTACTAGAGCATCGCCTCTGGCAAGGGCTTGTGACATTCCCTTGGAAATAATTGTGGTCACATTTCATTTTAATGGTTTCTGTATAGGTGGGTTCCACCAACGGGATTGGGTTGTTCCCTTCAGGAAATGTGGGTTTGGGTCTATAAATTCTAATTTAAGAGAAAATTATTTTGCATCAGATTCCATTCATAGTCAAAGGTTATAAAAATTAATGGCAGTTTAAAAAAATGTTAAAGGTTGTTATCTTGGTAATTAATACAGCATGATTTGTTTTGTCAAAAAAAAAATAGAATGGCTCTGACGATTTCATTATCTAACAACAAAGAAGCAGATCATATGCAAATTTGTGCTGATTCAGATTACATGTAGAACCCGAAATACATAAATATATAAAAGGTTAGATAGAGAAAAACGATATAAAGAAGATCCAATTTTGATTCATCCGTCCGAAGTTTGCCGAGAATGTTGCGTGTAGTTTTAAAAAGAGCTGTCCGATTGTTCAAGAACGACTCCGTTTGCAACATTCAAATTGTAAACATGCCGCTTTGGTAACTTAATTACCTTAAGTAGAAGTTAGGGAACAAGGCAAAGTAGTCTTAATAAGTTTGGATACTTCCCTGCCAAGTGGGACAGTTTCTTTTTAACGACACCTCGGGCCCATAGAGAGAGTCAACCGCAGTGTTGAAAGTTGCATGTTGTAACGAAAGGGGTCCACAAGGTACTCGAAAGAAAGTAGAGGTCTTCCATAAACCAAAGGCTGAAACTATACTGGTGCAAAGGTTATTACTTGAATGTATTATTGACTATATAAATAACATTCTTGCAAGTACGTCTGTGCTTAGATTAAGTTCTTAGTTGTAGATTTAAGACATACCGGACTTATATATTTGGTTAAAATTTTACTGTATAACTGTGATAAAAACTCGTGTGTTCTAGAGTAAGAAGTATTTTATGAAATGGTGTAAATATTGTGTATCTTTGGTTTTGCATTATTGTAAACGTAATAGTTACAGTTTTTGCCGTAATAAATTGTGTTGTGATTTTTAAAAAGCGTGATTGAATATTTCAGGTCTTTACTTTTAAAAATCTTCTTTGCAGTTAGCAGTCATAAATAACTGTACGCGTGTAGATTTGTTTTAGGTTTAAAATAGTTTCTGTTGTAATGAATTTAGTAGGAGATGTGGATGGTTCTGGCACAGCGCCGCCGCCGCCGCCGCCGCCGCCGCCGCCCTGGACCAAAAAGTTTTCTTCGACTAACCATTTTTCATCTTTCGAGATAAATATATCTTAAATTTTTCATCTTTCGAGATAAATGAGCATCCTCATTTCCACACACGAGATAAACCTATTTTTAAGATTTTTTACCGCTAACATTCTGAACCGAATAGTTTTCTTCGACTAGTCATTGTATCTTTCGAGATAAACCTATCTTGTTTGGTATCAATTAATATTAGAATTTTCTCAGCTACCCGAATCTCTAGGAATTTTTCAGATAGCATCATCCCCCAGGGAGCTACCCTGATTTTAAGATTTCTTACCAGTTGCGATTTCCGACCGTTCTTATAAATTTTTTTAGTCATGCGATACATCTTGTTAGTCTAAGATTTTACGCACATCCCGAATCTGCAAACAGATTTGAAATCGGAGCACGCCCTGCAATGTTACACACATACCCTCTGCGAGATAAATCTTTCTCCACATTTCCACCCACGAGATAAACCTATCTTGTTTGGTATCAATTAATATTAGAATTTTCTCAGCTACCCGAATTTCTAGGAATTTTTTAGATTGCACCATCCCCCAGGGAGCTACCCTGATTTTAAGATTTCTTACCAGTGCGATTTCCGACCGTTCTTATAAAATTTTTTAGTCATGCGATACATCTTGTTAGTCTAAAATTTTATGTAGAATCTGCAAACAGATTTGAAATCGGAGCACGCCCTGCAAAGTTATACCCCTTTAAAGCTCCCAAATCTCATTAAAATTTTTGCTCGTATATATTTAACTCCATTTTTAAAACCTTTTTCGCTACCTAAGACATATGCTTTAACCAATACAAAGAAATAAGCACGCATAATTTTAATAATTTATTTTATCTAATTTACAGTTTAATAACTAATCATTCCAATGTAATGTGTTTTAAATATGTAAATGGAAAGGTCGACTTAATAATTAAGAAAGCGCATTTTGCTTGTATGAAATCTATGGAATTTTTGTTGTAATGAAAGAAGAATGCATTCGTAATTTAAAATGATTCTACAACCTTCGCTAGATACCAACCATGTTAATTAGAAATTTTGTGTATGACATCATTAACTACCTAAATTTCAGAATTATCAAAATGTAATAAACCACATTAAGTACTGTTCAATAATAATCATAGAGTGAAAGTAAATGGGTCTTATTAAATATTGATATCCTACATCATCAATTACCT